>OZ010793.1:149971313-150571313 GCA_963932465.1 Maratus speciosus | reverse complement strand
ATATGAAAACGCTATATAAAAATGCATAAATGTATGTAACAGATGCAAAAGAATACAGCTATAAATGAACTTATTTCAATTTATAATTGGAGCAGTATTGTTAAAATACGCCAATATTTCCCTAATCGGGTTTTTATTATGCTTCAATACAATTTTCACACTCATATGACGTTATACTATATCCACCATGCACTTTATATTTCCAATATGACGTAATATTTTCCTCTTTCACGTGGAAACCTTGAAATAGAAAAGTTATGAAGTTATATTCACTTTCATTTAAATTCGTCAAACCATTTATTTCATTTTCATATTTCACGTGAATATCTTGCAATAGAAAAGTTATGACGTAATATTCACCTTTTTTTTAAATTCGGAAAATTATTTATTTCATTTTCATTTTTCAAGTGGAAATCTTGCAATAGAAAATTAATTGTTGTAGTAATAATTTTATTGTGTTTTTTAATTGTTGGCAACTGCTATAACGAAAAATGTTTAAATTTGATAAGAAATTGCTGTTAAATTGGTGGTTTTTTATTAATTAAAAATTAACTATAAGTTATTTCGATTCCGGATTACTTTAGTTGTCTCGGCCATGTTTTAATACACATGTACGTATCTCTTCACAATTTTGGTTTCCAAATTGTGGATTTTTTATAGAATTACAAACAGACAGATAGACAAGTTTTCATTTTTATATATCTCTCTATTCTATGAAAAGTAACTAACGCTGTCACCGCCGCCGCCGCCGGTTTTGAATTTTTTGTGACCGGAGGTCTTTCTTCGTTAATATTAAGAAAACTATTGCATACAAATATATGAAAATCGGTGGTATTGTAGCGAAATGTTTGATCAACACACTAATGCATACAGTTTTCAAATCGAAGAATTATTTTAAGAGATATTTAATGCTAAAGTTGGACAAAATCGTTCCATTAAAAAAAATTATAAGAGCAAAAGCTATACATGGGAATTTAATCATTTTTAGATCATTTTATTCAATAGAAGATCCCGGTCTGCAGATTTCATTAATTTTTTTTTTGATTTGACTCATTTTTTGAGGTTTTATTTTTATTTTAAATTCAAATATTCAGCATTTTGACAGATATTTTTTACATATTTTAGAAAATGGTATTAATTTAAACTGTTGCCAACTGTATAAACAGCGCAAACAATAATGTTTGCTTCAAATAAAAAAAAATTATTTACACGTTACTATTATAAACAGAAAAACACCTTCAAATAACAATTAAATAATTAGGTATAAAAAGCAGGCACTTATTGGAAATTACACCATAAAAACTATATTTACATGTGAATTTTAAAAGAGAAAGAATATTGTAAAATAAATTCATTAACATTCGTTAGAAATCTGAAATAGAACAAATTACGTCACATTACACTTATTATGCAAAATGAACAAAAAATAGTATTGCAAAACAGTTTAAATTTAAAAATTGCGCGAGACAAAATATTAGATGTTAAATATTAGACTTTTTCAAAATTTTATTATTTGTCGTTTGATGTGAGGTGTTCAGCTATAAGTATGCAAAATTTCATGTCTCCAACTTAATTAGAGTCTGAGTTAGAAAAAATTGCTTTAAATACACAAGTTAGAGCCCAGAAGGTTAAATATTAGACTTTTTCAAAATTTTATTATTTGCTGTTTGATGTGAGGTGTTCAGCTATAAGTACGCAAAATTTCATGTCTCCAACTTAATTAGGGGCTGAGTTAGAAAAATTGCTTAAAATACACAAGTTAGAGTCCAGAGGGTTAAATAATAGACTTTTTCAAAATTTTATTATTTGTCGTTTGATGTGAGGTGTTCAGCTATAAGTACGCAAAATGTCATGTCTCCAACTTAATTAGGGGCTGAGTTAGAAAAATTGCTTAAAATACACAAGTTAGAGCCCAGAGGATTAAGTAATAGACTTTTTCAAAATTTTATTATTTGTCGTTAGATGTGAGGTGTTCAGCTATAAGTATGCAAAATGTCATGTCTCCAACTTAATTAGGGGCTGAGTTAGAAAAATTGCTTAAAATACAGAAGTTAGAGACCGGAGGGTTAAATATGACTTTTTCAAAATTTTATGATTTATCGTGTTATCGCAAGTGTTCAGCTATAAGTATGCAAACTTTCATGTCTCCAACTTAATTAGGGGCTGAGTTAGAAAAATTGCTTAAAATACAGAAGTTAGAGACTGGAGGGTTAAATATGACTTTTTCAAAATTTTATGATTTATCGTGTTATCGCAAGTTTTCAGCTATAGTTATGCAAACTTTCAATTCTCCAACTTAGTTAGGGGATGAGTTAGAAAAATTGCTTAAAATACATAAGTTAGAGCCCAGAGCGTTAAATATCAGACATTTATTCAAAATTTTATTATTTGTCGTTTGATGTGAGGATTTCAGCTATAAGTATGCAAACTTTCATGTCTCCAACTTAATTAGGGGCTGAGTTAGAAAAATTGCTTAAAATACACAAGTTAGAGTCCAGAGGGTTAAATAATAGACTTTTTCAAAATTTTATTATTTGTCGTTTGATGTGAGGTGTTCAGCTATAAGTATGCAAAATGTCATGTCTCCAACTTAATTAGGGGCTGAGTTAGAAAAATTGCTTAAAATACACAAGTTAGATCCCAGAGGGTTAAATATTAGACTTTTTCAAAATTTTATTATTTGCCGTTTGATGTGTGGTGTTCAGCTATAAGTATGCAAATTTTCAAGTCTCCGACATATATAGTTTCTGAGAACGGACTCTGTGACAGAACGGACAAACAGACAGACAAAGGAGTGAGACAGGTAGGGTTTCGTTAGATGGACGAAACTCTAAAATCATGCTGCGGATGACTGTAACAACATCCTAAAATTACATTACCATCAGCGATCTACCAATCCCGAATTTAGTTTATATTCGTTTCATATATTCTTATTCTTTTGTGCGGCCCTGTAAAATAATTATCAATATTATATACTGTAAAACCTCTGAATAGCGGACACTTCGAGAATGCAGAATTTGTCCTATTTAGAGGTGACGCTACTGAGAGTAAAACATGTACAGTTATTTAATAGTTGGTAATCGAAAAAATGTCCGCTAAATAGAGGTATCCGCTAATCGGGTGTGTCCGCTATGGAGATTTTACCAGTAAAACTTCTGACTAGCGAACACCTCGGGAGGGCAGAATTTGTCCTCTATTTGGAGGTGTTTGCTACTGAGAGTAAAAAATGTACAGTTATTTAAGGGTTGGTAATCGAAAAAATGTCCGCGAAATAGAGGTGTCCACTAATCGGGTGTGTCCGTTATGGAGGTTTTACTGCATAATAATATCATCCTTTACAAGAAAATTGCATGCTGTATGATAGACAGACAGACATCCAGAGAAAGATAACCTCCGGATCAATAAACACTCATGATTTTGTTTTAATCATCCACAATTGTATGTCATACAACATAACAGATTTTATGCAACAGGCTAAAAACGGTCACCGTGGTACGGAATACTGTATTATTATTTGTTTGCCCACCAAAACTGGTTGCCACGGTTTGTTGCAAGGTTTGTGATCACGTGGTTGAAACTGATCTATTCAATATTACTGCGTGCGTATTTTTTTTATATTTGCTCCATGTGTTCAAATCAGTTGTCTACGAAAACATCAACCGGTGAAAGTGACGCACACCAAATTTCTGTGACGTATGCAGATAAATTGTGCTGTTTTAAGAGTTTTTTCTATATAATTTTTAAACGGTTTGGAACTTATTTTTCATAGTAGGTGCATTCAGTAGGCGACCCTCATAGGTACCTTCTGGTGCAATCAGAAACGAAATCCGACAAATATTTTTTGAGTTATGCTTGACGAAAGGTTTTTATTGGGCTTTTTTTTTAGTAGGACATGGCGTTAATATCCATCGTAGTAGTAAAGTGTCCGGACAGTAATATTTCGCTGAGTATTAGCCTTCGCTTCGCTCAGACAATAATATACTGAAATGCCTCGTTCGAAGAAACGTAAACAACATATGAACGTGATGGCTTCTAAAAGATGGAAAGCAGAAAGTGTGATTACTCAAGTTCCTGAAAAAAGTATATCCAGTGTTTCTAACTTATCTGTTAATACTGATAATAGTATGAAACAAAACGTAAGATTACATAATCTTGTTTTTGATACAGAAATTGCAAGTACTACAGGACAAAATGAAAATTTAACATCTAATCGTACTCCTCATTATATTATTGTTGATATTAATTCAATTTCTGAACTTTTTACATTTACTGCATGCCCAGATTGTTTTTCAAAACAAAGGAAAATTCTTATGAAAAGTACAAGTGGATTTGCCCATAAATTAGAAATGTTTTGTGGAGCATGTGATGAAATAAAAGGTTCCAAACTTACATCAGCTCCAACAACTGATGGTGAGGGGTATGACGTGAATTATAAAGTGACAAAAGCTTTTACAGAAATTGGACGAGGTCACTCAGCAGTTGATCAATTTGGTTTTGTGATGAATATGTCTGTAACCATAACACTGTTTAAGAAATTTTAGTAATACTAAAATATTGAAAATTGAATGAGGAGTAGTATTTTAAAAAAGTATATATTTTGACAGCTCGATGAATTTTTGTCGCTGAAAATCGAGAAATTTTTATCGAAGACAAAACTGGCTACAATTTTTTCTATTGTGTTCAATATAAAAAGTTTTTCTTAAAAAATAGTCTTGATATATTAGAAATTAATATAAAAAATACTTTCAACATGAAATAAGTTTTTTTTACTACTTTCTCTTGTATTTTATACTTTAAATGTGTTTTCCTGAAAATAACTTTTTTCATATTTTGCCTAAGTTCAAAGTACTAAGGCTCAGTGGTAAAATGATTTAGAAACAAAGTGTTTATGTTTTTAGAATCTTAAAAGAATTTGCAACAAAAGTAAGGAGAGATATTTTTTTAAAACTATTTCTGAAAAATTTACATAAATTGGTAAACATGAAAATTATAATGAATTTAAGGAAATTTACCATGCGTAATTATTATTATTTTTTTTTTATCTGATTAAAATAGAAAATTAAAAATATCTCTCCCTAGGTCTTTTCCATATACTATAACACTATTTAAGAAATTTTTGTAATACCAAAATATTGAAAATTGAATGAGGAGTAGTAATTTTAAAAAGTGTATTTTTCGACAAAAAAAAATCATAAAAATCCCCATAAAAAATATACTTTTTAATAAAAAGTGAATTTTTTTGCTTCTTATTCCTTACAAGAAGATTCTTAAATAGTACACCAAAATTCATTACTTTAAAATCAATAATAAAAATTTTGGGTTTTTTCTTACGGGTCTCCCTTAAGGGGTCTCAGGGCTCTTAAAATTGGAAAGAAAGAAAGAAAAAAAAGACCATTTTCAAAATTTAATATCTTAAAATGTGTATGATTTTAGAATACATTTTTTATTGGGAATAACAGATATAAGTATGTTTTTTCATTTCAAATATTTAAAAAATTGCAAGATGCAGAATTAGCATTTACAGGGGGCTCCAAACTGTCAGACATTTGACGAGCAGAAAATCGACATAACAAATTAAGCGCAGTATTACAAAATAAATTATGCAACTAGAATGAAAATTTTGGTGCCTACTTATATTGCAGATTATATTAATTGCTCTGAACCTAAATTCATTTGTATTTAAAGCATTTTTATATTTTTAATAGAAAACTATATTTAGCTGATGCAAAATTTTGGAAATTTCAACAATATAATCACTAACACTAAACATTTTTTTTTGAACAATTAAAAGGAAATTTTAGGTTCAGTTTATACAGTCTTGCATGGAACATGCGTTTTGAAAATTTCATGAGAAAATATTCAGAAGTTTTTGAGATATCGTGCTCGTTATGCCCAAAAACGTCGTTTGGAGAAAAATGACTTCAAAGTTTCGAGAACGCCGCTTCAGCTATCCAGCGGGTATAATTCTAAAAGCCATAACTTCTGTTTTAATGGGAATTTCGAGGAAACAATTATATCAAAATGTTCAGAAAAGATAGGAATTTAACATCTAAACAAGTTAAAGCTATAAAATTTTCGAAAATTTAAGAGGCCTGAGACCCCTTAAAAATCTATCTTATAAAAAATTTTATATAGAAAGGCTGGTTATAATTAAAGTTCCACTTTGAAATAGTCATGAAAGGAAAATTAATGGACCAAATGTTATAAAACTTGGTAATAATTTGAAGGAGGTTCTTGGGAATTTATTTCCCGCTATAAAAAGAAGTTCAAACACTCACCACGAGGGGTGAAATGGCGCAGTATGCAATATTGTTAAACGAAATAAGGGTCGGAATCTAACTTAACTTTTTGTAACACGGGTTTAGCAATTTTTGTACCTTTAAGAAACATTGACCTAAACAAAATTACCATTTAAAGGCGTTAAAGGCGACAAAAGTCAAGTGTTCCTCCCATATAATAAAATCCGTTCGTATGAATGTGATAGCAATGAAAGGTGTGCTTTGCAAAGGTATCGTTCAGTAAGAGGAATACGCCGAGAGCCAATGACACCGCAGGGTTTGAAGTAAATGATTGCAAAGTTTAAAGCCAAGCGTTTGTTATTTGTTGCACCTGGGAGGGGAAGGAAACCTGCTTCTGTGGAAACCGCGGAGGTTGTTGCATGAGCAGTGGAGGAAGCAACAACGGAAATCACACAGGGTATATGCTCGGTACGTGCTGTCGTATGTCGATAAGACGTACCATGGAGTACGGTGTACAAAATTGTTCGTAAAGTGCTGCAGTTCTACCCATACAAAATCAAACATGTTCAAGAACCTCAACGTAACGATCCTACTGCTAGAGAATCTTTCGCTTTGGAATTCCTTGCACGGATGGAAGTGGATGAATATATGCCATGGAGCATTTTGGGGACAGATGAGGCCCATTTTTACCTAAATGGCGATGCAACACCCATAACTGCAGAATTTGAACCAAACAAATCTCTCATGTTGTGTACCCAGTTCCATTGCATTCTCCAAAAGTGACCGTTTGAAGTGGTATGACAGTAAGCTTCATAACTGGATCATTTTTTTAAGAGCAGTCGACAGCTGGACCTGTTACATACACTGTGACTGCAACTCGCTTAGCGGCAATGTTAAGACGTTTCTTCATACCTGAAATCCAGCAACGTGGCATTTCAGACTCGACGATTTTTATACAGGACGGGGCCCCACCTCACATTGGTACATGTGTCACACAGTTACTTAAGCAACATTTCACGAATGAACGGATTATAGGTTGACATTTCCCCATTTCTTGGCCACTCCGGTCACCAGACCTCTCTCCCTGTGACTTTTGGCTATGGGGTTATCTCAAAAGCACTGTGTATGGTAATAATCAAAAAAATTTGGCGGAATTGAAAGTTTCGATACACCGGTATGTTTGTAACATACCTCCTGATATGCTAAGAGCTACTTTGAGAATGCAGTAATACGATTTCACTTACTTTAGGAAAATGGTGGACGCCACATTGAACACGCTTTGTAAGACGTTTCAGGAACGATTAAACACAGTTTAAACCGATGCCTTCATGTCTTATTTCGCTTAACAATACTGCATACAGCGCCATTTCCCCCCTGGTGGAGAGTATTTGAGCTTTTGTTTGGCTGGAAATAAATTCCCATGACCTTCTTTAAACTATTGCCAAGTATGATAACATTTGGTCCAGTAGTTTTCCTTTTATGACCATTTTAAAGTGGAACTTTAATTATAACCACCCTGTATATACCCAATCACTGGCAGAAATTATTTTAATAGTTCTTATTTTATTACATTTCTTATCTTAAAATATAATAGCACAACTATGACAGAAAGACAAAAGTTCTGTGCTCCAGTAATTATGGAAAAGAACTTAAAACAGAAACCGAGGATAGACAAGCAAAAAACCATAGCTTCTTTATGTTATTATTTCTCACCGTGCAAAGGCTTTGAAATCAGAATATTTCTCCTTATGTCCCATCAATAACAAATAAATTTTCTTCCTTCTATCCTTTCTTCTTCTTTATCTTCTTAACAAATCAACTTCCTTCCATTTCTCCCTTGCTTCTTTGTTACTAAACCAGAAAGTGCAAAGGTTTTGAAATCAGAATATTTCTCCTTATGTCCCATCAATAACAAATCAACTTCTTTTCTTCTTTCTTTTCTTCTTAACAAATTGCTTTACTTCCCTTTCTTCCTTGCTTCTTTATGTCACTAACACTAACCGTGCAAAGGGTTCGAAATCAGAATATTCCTCCTTATGTCCCATTAATAACGCATCAATTTATTTTCTTCTTTCCTTGCTTCCCTTCTTCGCCTTTTTCTTTTTAACAAATCAATTTCCTTCCGGCCTTCCCTTTCTTCCTTGATTCTTTATGTTAATAACACTGACCGTGCAAAGGCTTCGAAATCAGAATATTTATCCTTATGTCCCATCAATAACAAATCAATTTCCTTTTTTCTTTCCCTTCTTCCTTTCTTCTTCTTTTCCTTCTTAACAAGTCATTTTCCTCCCCGTTCTTCCTTGCGTCTTTGTGTTACTAACACTGACTGTGCAAAGGCTTCAAATTCAAAATATTTCTCTTTATGTCCCATCAATAACAAATCAATTCCCTTTCTTGTTTCCTTTCCTTTCTGCTTTCCCTTCTTCCTTTCTTCTTCTTTTTCTTCTTAGCAAATCAATTTTCTTCCCTTTCTTCCTTGCGTTTTTGTGTTACTAACACTGACTGTCCAAAGGCTGCAAATTCAGAGTATTTCTCCCAATGCCACATCAATAACAAATTAATTTTATTCAAACTTGATTTTAAAGGATTATACACTTTAAGAGACGCAAACTAGAGTCTTGTTATTCAAATAATAATGGGGTTTTTGTCGATTTGTGAATAAATGAAATTTTAACTTTAAGTCCGTGCCTACCTGACCCGTGCTCATTTCTACACTGACTTGGTTTCGGGCTGAGCCCGTCTCATCTCTAATCTATACCACCGATTTTTTTGCTAAAATATTTTAAATATTATAAATTATAATTCTCTGTCACTATACATATTTTGTATCATAAATATAATATAGGATATAATTGTCTTGTTCCCAATTTTATACAGAAATTCAGATTTTAAACAGACTTTTCAGCTTCAAAGCGAGTAATAATAATAATAATAATAATAATAATAATAATAATTAATCTGTCATTTTTTTTACGTACTAATTTATCTTTCACTAAAAATCAATTAAAATTAAATCATTTCTTTTTCTAGAACAACTCAAAACGCTTATGAATGCATCGTTAACCAAATTCATATGTGATAACACTGAAGTTGAGACTTTACAGCCAAAATCATTGTTGCTGCAAAGTGATAGGTGAGGATGTTTTTGTTCTTGTAAACCACATTGCTGCTTATTGGTTTGTAAAATGTTGTATAAAATATGAAAAAAAAAGTTTTTTCATACATGATATATATTATATATGGGTCAGTTTCAAAATCTGTCCATGTTTTGGAATAGCAAAATCAAATTTTTAGAAATAATCAGAAAGTTCTTATTTTTGGTAAATAATTATTTTACCTCATAAACATTAATATACAAGCATCAGCAGAGACCAAATTAATAGTTTAACATTTTAAAACTAATTTTTAAATTTTAATGAACTTGGTAATGAAATAAGTGAGCACGGTAATGACATCTACGGTAATGACAAATTAAGCAAAATATTTTTTTTTTTTTTCCAGGCATAAATGGCAGCCATTATATCTTCTGGCGCATACATTGATTTTCTATTTCTTATATAATAAAAGAAGATTAAGCAATAAAAGTTCCTTTAATTATCAATTAGAAGTGTGTACGGTAAAGACGTACAAAAAAATACCCACCAAAACATTCAAAGTCCTTGCTTGTTTTATTGAAACTATAAAACTATTTACTCTATTCACCTAAACCTGATAAAAAGTTGACTCTTAAGGCGTATTTTTGCCTCGATAAAAATGGATGTGATGCCCTCTAAAAAATTCCAGATAAACTTTTTGTCAGAAGCATCGCAATGACACTCTTTCTTAGGACACGGTTTAAAATAATTGTTAAGAATAATAGATAAGTTTAATTAATGAAATTAAATATTTTTTTAATTAGTAGCATCTTACTAAATAAAAATATATTAAACAATTATAAACACCTGTTTTAAATAGAACGTAATCAAATCTTTACCTAATAAATTGCTTGTTGGGAGAATCTATGGTAATGACATTTTGACCACAAAAGAATATATTTCTTATTTTTAAATTTTTTATAAATAATAATATATATGTAAATTATCATTAAAGAAACATGACTTAAAATGCAATAATTAAAATTGTGATATTTAACTACTTTTCTGTGTAAATGTGAAAGGACAGTAAAACAGGACTCTTTTTGAAAATCACCCATATGTGTGTGTGTATTAGACATTTTGTGTTGTGAATTGTACTGTAAAAAAATTATGTAATGTTACTCCATAAAATTGGTGGCAGCCTTGCTGCCTCCATTTTATTGAGTAATTTATCCGATATAATATCAATTTAAATTACACCATTATGTAAATTAAATTACTCCATTAAATTGGAGGCAGTATGTTGCCACAATTTTTATGGAGTAACGTTACATAAATTTTTTACAGTGTGCAGGATTATGAAATATTTAGGGATGAGAGCGTTCCGACCCAAATGACCAATTACTACCACTAAATTTTAATAGTATTCTTTGCTTCATTAAATCTCAGAAATTTTGTCATTAAATAATGCAAGAAATACTATTAAAATATAGTGGTAGTAATCGGTCATTTGGGTCGGAGCGCTCTCATCCCTGAATATTCTTTATTGGTTACTATTATTAGGTTGAGCAAAAAGTTCTGAGAAATTTTTAATCTAATAGTTACCAGAAGTTGTATCGTATATAGGAGTACTAGTGGTATATTTATAGGAATTCAGGAACTTTGGCTCCAAAATGCCTATTGAACAGTATGATTTGCGTGTGTAGACCCGGCATTATTGGAGAAAAGTCCTAACGATTCTGAAAGCCGTCGATGAGATTAATGAGGATGAAGGTGCTAGTAACGGCGACAAACTTAGCCAGCAAATCCGGAATCCGGCAGAACGGTGGCAAAAAGTCGTGGACTATGATGGTCTCTACTTTAAAGAATAGTCCTTGTTGCTTTTGTTGTTAATTTGCGCATAACGACGCAACTTTCACAAATTTCCCAGAAGTTTTTGCTCAACCTAGTAATTTTATCGATTGGAGAAATAATTGTTTTATCTATTCCCCCTATTATCTATGTCCCCAATCATGCAAAATAACATCACTTAACTCGTACTAAACGAATTTCAAAATCACTCGCACTGTCACTTAAGTAATTTTTGAAGAAGGTATGTTGAACATGAACATGTTTAACTACTGTTTACATACACATAGTTAAACCAATATTTGTGAGGAAACCAATAGAAAAAACATCCAACAGACTGAAGCAGATATATTAACGCTCAACTATAACGACTTATCTTAAAATGATAGAATTCTGAAGAAGTCCCTTTTAAAACGAAGAGAATTCTGAAGAAGTCCCTTTTAAAACGAGGCTACCCACAAGGGAAAGTGGAAACATTTTAAAGAATTTTTCAAACAAAAGTATTTGAAAAACTCAAAAATGTTTAATTGTTACAAATATTCTGGCCTCAAATAATACCTGCTAAAGAGACATTTTTTACTATTATTATTTTTATTATTACTATTATGGATTTTTATATGCAAAAATAAAAATTATCCTTAATACTCTCAATAATTCTCTACGAAATATTATTGTACTTGTGAAACGAGTTCCTAAAAAATGCTCGGAAACAAAAGGTCTATAAAGTCTATTTTTTATCGGCGAAATTACTGAATCTGTCTCCGTTACTATATTTAGAAAATTTTTGATAACCCTTAACTGCTCGTAGTGGTCTCACAGACCGCTGATTTTTTTTAATTTTCACCGTTTAACTTGTAGTTTTCAGTTTAACTACAGATACTAGTGAAACTTTGTTTAATTTGGAACACTAGGACTATGGCTAGAGACTTCTGAATAGGATAATTTTAATGATAATTGTCTTGTACATAAAGTTTAGTACATAAACATCATCCTATGAGTTAAAGAAGCCCTTTATTCATTCTTCGGTTAAGCGGTCTCAGAGACCGCCTCACAGTAGTTATGTGACAATTTTTGTCACAGCATTTAAGAGCTAACCCTTAATATTACTTCTTTCTTGAAAGCAAAATTTCGAACTGAAATTTAATGAGCCTTTGTATAAAATAGTCATATAAGAGAAAGTATGGTAAGTTTTATTTATTTATTTATGGACTTTTGTTGAATTTGTAAAAAGTACTGAACCAATTTTGATGAAATTTAAATGTGACAAATTCAAGAGTATCCTCTTTTAACCCATTTATGCCTAGCGTCCCATTTTTGGGACGTTTCGAATTATAATTAATTTTTAAATTTTTCTTCTTCTTTACAACATGAAAATTGAAATGAAGTAATTGTCTATAAATGTCTTTATCTATTACCGAGAGATGACAGCATAAGATTGATATTTATTGGCTTAAATGAAGGACTTTTTCCGATGTTTATAGATTTTTCATTTTTCAAGAGAGCGAAATGTAAAAAGTAAGTTTATTTGTATTTTTTGTATCTAGGATTCAAATAAATAAGTCACAATCTTAGCTTGTAGACTTCTTTGAAATACTATTTTTTAAATTGCGAAATTATATGTTCAAGCCTATTTTTTATGCATGTTTGTAACGTACAAAATATAGGGAGCAAGGCGCAAATGTGTACATATTTCTATTAGACAGTTAGGAGGCAATTATTTATGTAACGTCCTTATAAATTGTTTTTTCGCCCCAAATACGATTATTCTTAATTTATTATTAATAATACTTAAAATGTTATTAGTCTGTGTAAAGAAATAAATATATATATATTTTAATATTTCATAAAAATACTAATTATAGTATATAGCACACAATTTAAAAGCTTAATGTATATAAATTTAGACAAAACATATAATTATGCATTTTTCCACCTATGGATATTCCCATATTTAGTATGTTTACATTTTATCAAATAAATGCAAAAATGTTTTTGCGTAATTTTTTTTAAGTATTTTTCCACTTCACATTTCCACATTTTAAAGCGATTTTACCAAAAAATTTGAGAAAACAAAAATTCAGGCATAAATGGGTTAATTACAAAAAATTACATTAATCAGGCTCCTAGTTTCGGAGTAATCGATGAACATACATTAAAAAAAAAAGATACACATAGGCCAAATTGAGAACACCCTCCTCTTTTTTAAGTCGGTGAAAAATAAACTTATACTAAGGTGTATTTTTAAGATTTTTCAACATAGCTGAAAAGTATTTGGGTCAATCCATTTCAAGTGGTCCAGAAAATCATCAACTCGTTGCTTGACCATTTTTAAAAAATTTGAAATTTTTTGTACAACAACCCTAACATGATGGAAGTTCAAAATGACTATTATTTTAATTTTATTAATTTTTGTTTGTGCATGGCGGCCATCTTCGTTTCACCGTCTGCAGCAATTTTCTCACAAGAAGGGTTTATGGAATTGTACATAATTCATTGTTAATTTATCCAATTCAACTGCGGATTAAAGCAATTTGTACAAAATACATTGGGCTAAAAATTTGGTAATGGAGTAGTTTCCGAAACTAACTGCTTATTGGTAAAATTTAAGCATAAAATTTCAGTTTTTTTCCAAAATTTGTCCGTTTACAAGAGGAAATTTTTCTAGCAAGGAATACTGTCAACATGACATAATTTTTTTTGCAAATAGGCCAAAAGTACTTGTACTCACACGCCGAGTTACAGGTCTGGTACTTGCTTTCTCTTCGCTAAAAAAAATCACAAATTTTTCAAAAATGTCAAAAATCGCACTTTTTAGGCTGTGATATCTCTGGTGGGGCACGAGATAAAAATCTGAAATTTTTTTTTATAAGAGTATTGTATGGTAGTGTTGTGCACAAGAAATTTCAGGATGGAGATTTGACTACAAGCTGAGATATGGTAAGGGCAACATGTCAAAACAATACTGCCAAACTATTGTTTTGTTGCAGTCACAGCCAAGTATTTATCTCAGAGTGTCATTTAAATTAATGTTTTTGATTATCTCTAAATAATAGTAACAGAAAATAAAGCCCTTTGCAAAGCTTAGCAATTAATTTAAAAAATAATTATGCCTAAGGTCATACATTTTGTATGGTTTCAGTAATTTTTGTTGTAAGTAATTTTAGTAACTAAAAGAAACCTCAGCAGTTTTACATAAAGAAAAAAATATTTTTATACAAGACCTGAGACAAAAACAACGTAGGGAAAAACAAAAGCTGTTAATGTTGTCATACTTGGTGAGACATGATCAAACGTGTCAAAACAGATTCTTGCTTGTTGGTTCAAAAACCACAATTTTGATCTTTCTCAAAATTTTATTTGTAGGAACCAAGTCTTGTCATCTCTTGATAACTTGATTGAAGATTTTGGCCCTGCTGGCTCATGGAACAAATTTCAGGACTGGAAAGCAGCATTAAAATTGTGGTTTTTAAACCAAGAAGCAGGATTGTGTTTTGACACGTTTGATCATCTCTCAACAAGTATGACAACATTAAAAGCTTTTCTCTTTTCCTATTCTGTTTTTGTCTCAGGTCTTGTATATATATATATATATATTTATGTAAAAGTGCTGAGGTTTCTTTTAGTTACTAAAATTACAACAAAAATTACTGAAACCATACAAAATGTAGGCCTTAAGCATAATTATTTTTTAAATTAATTGCAAAAGGCTTTATTTTCTGTTACTATTATTTAAAGATAATCTAAAAAATAAATTTAAATGATACTCTGAGATAAATACTTAGCTGTGACTAGAACAAAACAATAGTTTGGCAGTATTGTTTGCCATTGCCATTGTATGTTGCCATTGCCATATCTCAACTTGTAGTCAAATCTCCATCCTGAAATTTCTTGTGCATAACATTTTGTATGGTTTCAGTAATTTTTGTTGTAAGTAATTTTAGTAACTAAAAGAAACCTCAGCAGTTTTACATAAAGAAAAAAATATTTTTATACAAGACCTGAGACAAAAACAACGTAGGGAAAAACAAAAGCTGTTAATGTTGTCATACTTGTTGAGACATGATCAAACGTGTCAAAACAGATTCTTGCTTGTTGGTTCAAAAACCACAATTTTGATCTTTCTCAAAATTTTATTTGTAGGAACCAAGTCTTGTCATCTCTTGATAACTTGATTGAAGATTCTGGCCCTGCTGGCTCATAGAAATATACTTTGAAATCACTATGTACAAGTTTCAATTCATTAATAATTCCTAGCTTACTTCTTATGCAAAAATGTGATTATTCTGCAGTATAAATTTTGAAAAGGCTTTGGGTGTCTTTACTTTCTGAAAATTACTTGAGGCTGATGCATGGTAACATCACATAATGTTTCATTTACAGGAACATACTTATGGTAGGAACAAATTTCAGGACTGGCAAGCAGCATTAAAATTGTGGTTTTCAAACCAAGAAGTAGGATTGTGTTTTGACACGTTTGATCATGTCTCAACAAGTATGGCAACATTAAAAGCTTTTCTCTTTCCCTATTCTGTTTTTGTCTCAGGTCTTGTATATATATATATATATATATATGTGTGTAAAAGTGCTGAGGTTTCTTTTAGTTACTAAAATTACAACAAAAATTACTGAAACCATACAAAATGTAGGCCTTAAGCATAATTATTTTTTAAATTAATTGCAAAAGGCTTTATTTTCTGTTACTATTATTTAAAGATAATCTAAAAAATAAATTTAAATGATACTCTGAGATAAATACTTAGCTGTGACTAGAACAAAACAACAGTTTGGCAGTATTGTTTGCCATTGCCATTGTATGTTGCCATTGCCATATCTCAACTTGTAGTCAAATCTCCATCCTGAAATTTCTTGTGCATAACACTACCATACAATGCTCTTATAAAAAAAATCAGATTTTTATCTCGTGCCCCACCAGAGATATCAAAGCCTGAAAAGTGCGATTTTTGTCATTTTTGAAAAAATTGGGATTTTTTTTAGCGAAGAGAAAGCAAGTCCCAGATCTGGAACTCGGCGTGTGAGTACAAGTACTTTTGGCCTATTTGTAAAAAAAATTGTCATGTTGACAGCATTCCTTGCTAGAAACATTTCCTCTTGTAAACGGACAAATTTTGGAAAAAAACTGAAATTTTATGCTTAAATTTTACCAATAAGCAGTTAGTGTCGGAAACTACTCCATTACCAAATTTTTAGCCCAATGTATTCTGTACAAATTGCTTTAATCCGCACTTGAATTGGATAAATAAACGATGAATTATTTACAATTCCGTAAACCCTTCTTGTGAGAAAATTGCTGCAGACGATGAAACAAAGATGGCCGCCATGCACAAACAAAAATTAATAAAATTAAAATAACACTCATTTTGAACTTCCATCATGTTAGGGTTGTTGTACAAAAAATCTCAGATTTTTTAAAAATGGTCGAGCAACCAGTGCTGGACCACTTGAAATGGATTGACCCATTTATAAATTCGGCTTGTCTTCTGCCGTCTGCCTATCTGTCTTTCTGTTTATCTGTCGTAGGCCGGTGTTCTAACTCGCATATATATGCTCAAATTATCATGTAATTTATATAAGTTATTGAGGTTTATCATGGCACTTTTGGTTTTGAAAATGAGGTGTGCAGCACGTATTGTTCATTTACAGGGGCAATCCAATAGATTCCGTTACATTGTGACCTATCGGGGAAAATCGTTTTCAGTGTATTTTGAGGATGATATGCTATTACAAACATATTGAAATTGATATATATCACGGAGGTGCATTACAAGATGATTACTATAGAATAGAGTTGCATAACATTTATCGTGCATTTACAAAGACACACAAATAATTCGGTTACATTTCTGTCTACGAGACTAATCTGCCTATAGACTAATGATTCAATATCACAAAATACGGAAATTGCAGTCCAAACTATGAAATTTATATTTAATGTTTTAGAAGTATTTTCAAGAGATATAATATTCATAATAACACAAAAATAAAGCAATTAAAAGACTTAAAATTTCAGATTGTCATTTTCCTGGCATGGCAATTCCTGAAAGGGCGTTTTTCAATCTTAGTATACGTTTTTAAATTTAATTATAATTTTGCATATTGCTTGTTGTGTGTAAGTTCTGATCATCTACAGCAGCGGTTTCCAATCTGGGGTACGTGGCGGGACTGCTAGGGATATGTGAAAATAATATCGGTAATGGCGGAAATCACAAATGGTTTAAGGCTGTTCTCAAATCCAAAAGGGCAACTTTCTGACATAAGTTTAAATTTATTTTTGGTCGGAAATGCATGAAACTAGCCGGTGTTGTAGTTCCGGAAAAAACAGCTCGATGATATAGTTTCTGGTTTTTTTTTTTTCAAACGCAATAGATCTTTTAGAAAATATTGTCAAAGTTGACGTTTAGAACCAAGGTACCAGAAGAAAGCAGAAAAACAGATCAGCGAAGAGAGAAAACATGTTTGCCTCGTGATCCATATCGATTCTAACTCAATAGGTAATTGATGGATCAAAAAATGGAAAACACAGCTCGATTCCAAATCGCTTTCACAGTCAGGTCTTCCAATTTTATATCTTTGTGTTAAAAAAGAATCAGTAAACGTATCAAAACGTTTTGCGCTTGTTGAGCAGATCAGATCAGAACATCCTTAACTAAAAGCACATACAGAAAATTGATATTTTTAGAATACCAAGTTAGTCTCATGTGAAAATCCAATAAGTTGAAATCAAAATAAGGGAAAAGGCCCTCTATACTTAATAATTAATTGATAATGCAATGTCAGTGGCTCCGTCCACTGATAAGCATATTGCATGAATACTTATTTTTTTCCCCATCTTCCCAAAAACTTCAATTAACCTCTTCTTTTATTCATCTGTGTTTAATATTAATTGCAGATCGTCTAAATCACATCAGATCTTCTGATTTTAATGTCCTTTGTAAAAAATGTTGATCAATAATCATGGTATGATTGTTAAAATTCCTTTTAATGCTACATCGATTTTTCCTAATGTTTGCCTAATAATATAAAAAAACAATATTAATTTTAAAATACAAATGTAATTTGTATCGAATTATTATATGGTTGTGATATTATTACTAATGAAGAAAAAGGCATGTTGAATGGAGAGGAAAAGAGTGTGTATTTATGAGAAATGGGGGTAACCCTAAAAAAAGGTTACATGGAAGAACATGTTGGAAATTGCACGTCAAACGTGGCAAATGAGGTGCGTTCGCACTATAACTAGTTTTACAAATATTTTTTGCACCGCATATTGTACTGAATGTTTATTTTAGTGCACTTCATAAGTGCATATCAATTCCATTCTGTTCGAAAGGGTATCACATCATTAAAATACTCTTGAAATAATATTTTCCCATTGGCCGTAATGTAACAGAAAACTTTTGTTTTTCCATGTAATTAAACTATACATCAGATCGCTTTGCGATCCCTTATTTTCTATGCATTCAATTTTTAGATTCCACTTGGTAAAAACGCGCCCCTCCCCAACTCCTGTCAATTTTATTTCCTTATCTCCAAGCACATAATCATTAGAGCTTACAGAGTTTCATAATTATAAGAATTATTAAATAAAAAATTATATCAGTGTTACGAATATTGTAAATAGTGTTTGTGTTTAAAAATAACGTAAATAGTTCAATCAAGCTCTATTCATAAGCTAATATTAGTTTTTGTTGCATTGAAATATCTCAATTTGTTGATTTTCTGCAAGCAAGTAAGCCCTATTGTATTTCACTTAGCACGAAAGGGCACTTAGCACGAATAAATCCACAACCATACATAGCACCACAACCATAACATTTCAAGGATGGGCGATCTTCAATCTGTGGTTTGTCTGACTGCGTTGTCTTCTTTGAGTAGAAGGATTTATTAGAACACGTTTTAGTAGAAGAGCTCGATAGCACGGACTCTTTCGGTTTTGACCAGTTTTTATTTTTCTGGTGGATTTCCACTACTTTGGATTTTACGGGATTTATCCTTAGAACATCGTAAGCATCTAGCTTCTCTACTAATGCATTTGGAACATTTAAATCATTCCAAACGTCTAAGAAATGTTCTCTATGCTGTGGGGAGCACCTTCTCATTAATTTGTCAGATAAAATAAAACTTTTCAAATCTTCGAATGAAATTATGTTGAGCTCAGAAAGCCAACCTTCAAAGTATGTTCTAAGCTCGAAAAAATAATCTTTCCAGGTACTTTCTGGAATTTTCTTGTGCTGAACGAACATAATTCTAAATTTTTCAGTGGTTAATTTGAATTGTTTCAACAACATCACCTTGATGTGTTGGTAGCCCTGGACCTTTTCTTCCAGTTACCTAGTAATGAGTATAGCAATATCACTAAGTAAAGCACTTATGAGGTACGTAACCCAATTTTCTTCAGGAACCCCTAGGACATTCAACTGTCGGTCATACAACACTAAGAAGAAGTTCATATCATCTTCGTTCGGGCGAAAACGGAGAATCAATTTTTGTAGATCGATTGGTGGCTTTTCATAAGTGCATCTATTATTTTCTACCTCTGAGGTAGATGCCGAAGTCGGATGGATAAGGCATTAAATTCTCGAGTTTGAAAGTCCGTTCGCGCTCTAAATTTTCCTGTTCGATTTTACGCTGTTTGTTCGAAAACATATCGATTTTCTAAATCTGAAAGCTCTTGTTCAGTTTTTATATTCTCGGCTGTAGTTGTGAGTAAGTTTTTAGTATAGTCCTCCTCGTAATCAGCATGCGTAGTAATTAAATTACGTAAATAGACCATTTTCATTCCGTCAGTGGCAGTTTAGCCTAACTCATCGCAAAGTACGCGTAGATCCTCTTTTTTGCCCTTTCCAGAAAACGTCATTTTGTTTAAATTTATCAAAACTAACAACCAAAATGAAATTTTTATTTAAAAATTCCACTTCAAGAATAAGAATTTCAATTTAAAATTTCAAGAACAAGAATTTCAATTTAAAAATTTTCCATATCAAGAACAGGAATTTTAACTTAAAACTTTCAATTTCAAGAACAAGAATTTAGATTTTTTTACGTAAACCTATCCTTAGACCCAGGGAATTCTTCTTTACAGAAATTATAACACACAAAAAAATATATTCAAAATACAATATAAATAAAATTCAATTGACTGTAATATGATTAAAATATAAAATTTTTATTTATTTCACATATAATTCCAAAGGAACTCTTTCCTTAGGGAGATAAACCATAATTGAACTAGTTTGGATTTACAGCTACGTCACACGTTAGCCCTATACTCATACTAAAACACAAAAAAAATTCTATAACTTCAATATTAACTCTTAAAATAAAACAAAACTAAATTATAACTATACAGTTCTTAACTTTCAATTTCTTTTATGAAAAAAAAAATAATATTACGTTAAGCAAGAATATTTAAAATTTTTGTTCTCACAAGAACACTTTCTTTTTTTGTTCTAAGAACACAATTATTCTAAATTAATTAAAATTACTTTACTAGCAAAAATAATTCAAAACCGTTCTCAAAAGAACACAATTTACTTTTGTGCCGGGAAACAAACTTTTTTTTTTTACTTTTAAAACTAATTTAAATGTTTAACATATAAGAAAACTTATTCTTATAAAACTTCTGTTCAGGACTTAATTTCGTCATTTCATAAATCAACGTTATTCAAAACGAAACTCAACTTACTCACAAAAAATTATATATATATTACGAAACAATTTAATGGGTTAAGTCGAACAATCACGTCGTGCTTTTTACAACATATTACTGGATTCGTAACACCTTTTAATCAGTCGTTGGTGAGGTTGTAGGCGTACCACTTAACGCAAGCATCGCTAGTGGAGGTGATAAGATTGGTAGAGTCCAATCAAAACTCATTTATTCATGATGAATACAAGGCACATTAGGCAGCATGAGTTGTGAAAGAAGTAAAGGCTTGTGAAGAAATCTGGGGTTTTTCCAATAAGACATAGAAACGCAGTCATAGGAAATTGTTTATTCCGTCAGAATATACCAACATTAAACAATTCCCACAGGATGAGAAATCAGAGAATTCCGCTTGAGCATGAACTAGTTATTCATGCGAAATAGATGTTAAATAACGAAATGAATATTCTACATGACTTAGGACACCAGGTAACAGATTATGTAAACAATCAAACAGCAGAATAATCTACTCCTGAGCACATGCTTGAGCTATTTATTAGAATGCGCGGAGGAAATCCGATTGAAATGAAAACTTCAGGCTAACCAAACAAATCACGAACGAGACTCGAAATGATAACTGCGATCCGTCACTCAGCCAATGAAAGAGTGATCGAGAAACGTCACAGAAAAGAATCCCGGCGCTGGTAATGGAAGGATTTCGATGTAAAAAGTTATCGCCTAGCTGGCGGGAAAATGAGATGAAATATAAAAAAAATATAAAAATGGCTTTTATAAACATTCGAAAATAAGTAACTGCGTTCAGAACTTTACAGTTTGGTAGACGATAAAAATTAATGAAGGAATTAAAAGTTTAGATTATGTTTTGGAATAAATCTATTATTAAGATACGCGTTTTAAAATTATAGGAATTTAACTAGAAATAAATAATAGAGCGTATTAAAAAAAGGGAAATAATGAATATGCCGGCAATTTAGAATAATTTTAATGAATAGTAAAAGTAAATTTTTTATATAACATATATATATATATATATATATATTCTAAGATAAATATCTGTCAAATGATACCATTTTAATAAAATACAGTTTATTAAATTCACAACGAAAAGTTTTCTCAAATTAGAAAACAAAATTTAATTTTTAAATCAGTAAGTAAAATGTATGGTTTAACAAAACAACTTTGTTCTTAAATTACTCCTTTGATTTAATCTGAATTAATCAAAGATTCTACTTTGAAAAATTAAATTCTTAAAGATAACCTTTACGACATCTAGATTTCTAACTTGTTATGAAATCAGTGCATTTTTACATCGTCTATATGTCAATCACAAAACAGACATAGAGAGATGTACTGAGATATATGTTTTTAAATAAAATAAGGAGGTATGTCATAAGGTTTTTATGAAAAAGTAAAGAAAATGTATTTTATGGAAATTTATTTTAATATGTATAGAAACAAGATAAAGAATTTTTAAATGGAAAAAAAAAGTCATGATTTTTTTATATTTTTTATATGTGCATTTTTTATATGTAATAACGAATAAGAAAAATTTGTCTATACTCTAATGGCTACTACAATAATAATGCCTCAAATATTGATATAAAATGAATATAAGTATAATACGGGCATTAAAAAAGACAGTGATTTTTGTCGATAAACTTTAACTAAATAAAAAAAGAGAAGCGAGACTATAAAGGTTTCATGAGATGAACGAAACCCTAAAAAGAAAGCAATTAAAAACTGAACATACAGAAACGTTTAAAGAAAATGTAGGCTGTTTAAACAATATTTTTCTTTTATTTCCAAAAATAGCAAATATTTTCAATCACAAAAAATATTCAAATACAGTAAAATAACAAAAATATATATATGTATTTTTTTTTTTCAGCAACAAAGCCCAAAAGTGTTCGGAAATCCCTAGTGTAGATTTGGACAAATGGAAAGAATAAAGGATCATTTTTACCCAGTTGATACATTCAGATTCATTTTATTTTAAATGTGCTATAATGTATTATTATCACCAATAAATGTTTATTTACAATAATAGATTTGACCTGTTTGTGCTTCAATTTTCTCCTCTAAGTAGTTTGTTTAATTATAACCACTATATATGGAGCCCACCGTGGCTGAGTGGTCAAGGCATCACACCATTAATCACTTGCGAGTGTAGGTAGATGCGGGTTCAAATCCTGCTGGCTCCGTTGCATACCCTTTGTGGCTGTATTTCTCTATGTTGCAAATTTCCTTGTGTGTGCTATCTCGTCCCTGTATATATTGACGATGGCTTATAAGCGGGAGCTTGACGCCAAGCACACAGGTAAGATGTATGTTCATAAAAATGTCAAATGCCACTACAGTGAAATACGTTTAATACGGAATTGAGGGCATCGAAAAAAAAATTTCGTGTTATAAGAATTTCGCGTTAAAAGATTCTTAAAAAAAGAACAAAACACACAAATATTTCCGACGTCATCAAAT
Organism: Maratus speciosus; assembly: GCA_963932465.1. Lineage (NCBI taxonomy): Eukaryota > Metazoa > Arthropoda > Arachnida > Araneae > Salticidae > Maratus > Maratus speciosus. Next base: position 150,547,989 of record OZ010793.1, on the reverse strand, counting down.
TTTATTTTGATTTCCTGTTAAATTACTAGTAAGTTGCAACCATTAGCATAAAAAGCAAGTAAACAATATACTGTTTTTTGAGGGGAAAATCAGATATCTTTTTTGGAGTGTCTTTTTCAACATTCTGAGATCTAGCTTGATTGAACCTGAACCAAATAAGCTAAGCTGTCTCTAAATCTTCGTGCTTAGCGGTTCTCATACGTTTTCTCTCAGGCTTGAACATACTGCGCTCAAACATTAACGTAATGGGATCCCTGTTTTTTATTATTGTTGATAATGTAGAACTGGCAATGCAAAATTCTTTGCAGATATCTGTTTTCGTACTTCTTTTTCATCAACTGCCGTAAAAAGCTTCATTTTCATTTAAAGCGAATTAGCAGTTTGTTTTCGCACCGATTTCTCAGCCATTGTGCTCATAAAACAAAAGGTAATTTACAAAAAACCACGAAATTTCCTGATTTTCTCCCAAAATTCAGTAGTTTTAACACAAAATTCACCATTGTCAAATTAAACTAACTAGCTCGAAAGCGAATTTTTTTCGTGTGAAACGATTTTTGTTTCGTGTTAAAAGAACAAAAATGTATTAAATTGCATCGTATACTGTCCGGACCGCTATATTATTTCATGTTAACCGATTTTTCACGTGAAACGGTTTCGTGTTAAACGTATTTCACTGTATATACAACCTGTGGCCAGAAAGTTCGGTGAATGAATTTTTATTTCAAATACAGTATTGTACATCATCAAATACAATTTACTGTCCTTCAAAATAATCTCCATGGATGGTAATGCACTGTTGGGAACGAGTATATAAGTCCTGGTAACTCCTGTAAAACAGTTCTTTCGGAATGGCTTTTAGCTCGGCCGTCACGGCGGAGTCCGTCGTCGCTTAAAAAAACCAAGGTACGGTCAGAAAAATCGCGCTTAAAGACAATGATTTTCACATTCTTTCTTTCTAAGGGTCTGATTCACAAAGAATTCCCCCCTGAGTACGCCACGCAAGGCTCCTGGACTGTTCACCACGATAATGCCCTGCCACACACAGCCTTGGTTGTACGGCAGTTTCTGGCCGCGAATGGAATTGTGACACTTGATCACCCCCCCCCCCCCTATTCACCTGATTTGACACCTGCAGACTTCTTCCTCTTCCCCAGATTGAAGTCAGCCCTGAAGGGAAAGAGATTTATAGACATCACAGACATTCAACGCAACGTGACGGCCGAGCTGAAAGCCATTCCGAAAGAACTGTTTTACAGGAGTTACCAGGACTTATATACTCGTTCCCAACAGTGAATTACCATCCATGGAGATTATTTGGAAGGACAGTAAATTGTATTTGATGCTGTACAATACTGTATTTGAAATAAAAATTCATTCACCGAACTTTCTGGCCGCAGGTTGTATATATCACAACAATTATTACATTACGCAAATATTCTGTTTGCATATTGTGTAAATAACCATAGAAAATGTAAATATTCATAAAAAAATAATTATTTATTTTCAAAAATCGCATCATTCCAATTTCAGGAAGATATGCATACATAAGTTAATAATTCATTTCCGTTTATATAACTGGTTCACCTTTACCGACGAAACCTTATTAATACACTGGTGGAAATTGATTTATGAAAAACACTGTTTTTTAACAAAAACTTCTATAATATTCATTAAAAATGAATGAAATTTCATACATTATACATGCTATGTACAACAAATAATTTAGAAAAATAAAATTTCATAAATGTTAATAAACCAAAACATAAGGTCAAAAATTAGATTTTAGTAACATGAAAACATGGAAATTGACTTAGGAAATATCACATTTAATTGAAATTAACAGTTAGTAAAGCCGACTTTATTCATAAGAGTTTCTTTTATTCTGGATGGCATTGATAAAACAAGATTTTGAATGTATTTCTGATCAAATAATTTCCTGTTTTGACAGATCAAAGCTTTCAATTCTACAGGTGATATGTACTGCATCCTATTTCTATAAGCCATTCGAACAAGCTGTCCCCAAACGTTTTCGATGGGGTTCAGATCAGGACTAATAGGAGGATGATCTAAAAGAACAATATTCTGTTCGTAAACCCAATCTTTCATTGCATTTGAAATGTGAATACTTGCATTGTCTTGCATGAAGATGTAATCTAAACCATAATATTGCCATGCAAATGGAAGAAGTGAATTTTCTAAAACTATACTGGGTCTATAGCGGGTCTCATCCCCAATCATTCTATTTATGTTATAGCGGGTCTTATCCCCAATTATTCTGTTGCTTAAGCGGGAGTATTCCTCAAAATATGTCTTACGAACGTCAGTTGTTCTAAATGCGGGTTATTACCCCAAAGTCACTTTATCATTCTACAGTGTTCTTCAGTGTTTGTGATTGTTTGTAACATTTGTGTGCTGTGTGTTATAAAAACTGTGAAAAGGAAAACTATTCGTCTTCAATCTTAAAGTTATACACAGTAGTCATAGACAGAGTCAAAGTGCTATAAAATACATTTAACAGTAGTTACATTTTTCGTTAATTAGCGTGTGTGCATGCAATTTTCTGATATATTTACTTGAAAATGAGATAATTATTAAAAATACCCTCATTAGATGATGATGAAAACATTAATATTACTAAAACAAAAAAAGGTTGTGTCTCTGTGGTGTGCGATGGCTAGGAAAATCTACCTCAGGTAGAGCTCTGAAAAATCGATTAAGGATAGTCTAAAACAGGTCCTAATGCACCTAAGGCCGAGATTGTTCAGTTTTTCCCTATTAGATATTAATTAAACACTGCAATTTAAAAAGGCGGCCGAAAAAAGTCGCACCGGTGCGTGTTGGAACCCCGTTCTGAAGCGCGGAAGCAAAGAAGATCAGAAAGTGCAAAAGCGGATTTTTCCCGTCTTTTGAAACGCGCATCGGACGAAGCGTTCGAAATTCAGAAAAACCTTAGGCACCAAACCACTTCTAAGCTTTCTAACAGAGCAATCCGTTTCAAAAAATACGAAATCTGGCCCATTAAAAAATTTAATTAATAAACATTTAATTCTTTTTTTTCCGTCATTTTCCGAAGCTCGCAATAGGGTGATTTTTCAAAATATGGAAAACCCGATTACATCAAATTAAATATTGTACTTCTAGGTTTAAATCTCCGCAATATGTTCGAAAAAATATCGGTGTTACCCTTTCAAAAAATGATTCCCTAGAGCCGTATTTGTGTTTTTCTTCATTTACGCAATCATTAAACATTTGCATCCGGGCATCTAATAAAAGAAAAAGAAAAGTCAAAATATCAGACGATGTTTATGTTCAGTTTCTTTTCGAGTGTTCCAATCTGTTTCGAAAAATATCACTATTAACCCTTTGTAAAAAATTCGTTTGCGTAACACATTTTTGAAAATACCTTCTTTCTGACATGTTTAAAATTCTATATTGGCGCCGTAAATCCAAACACGAAATACACAAAAATACAAAACCACATTTAAGTTCATTTTTCCTTAAAACGAGGCCGTCTTTTTAAAAAATATTAATATTAAACCTTTCAAAACCATTCGCTTCCGTAAGTTACTTTCACATATTCAGTTTTATTCTTCAGTATTTAAAAACACCGGCTTCGGAAATAAAAATACGTAAAAACAAATAAACCAGACCAAATGTACGTTCATTTTACTTTCGAAAGCTGTTTCAAAACATAAGAATATTAAACCTTTGAAAAGAATTCGTTTCCGAAAGCCATTAATGCGAATATTATATAGACCCGACGGAAGATGTGTTAAGTCCATTCAAGTATATCACGGTAAAAACACTTTTGAACACTTTTTAGAACAAATGATGTATGGGAAAGAAATTTTTGACCAAAATTAATAATATTAAATTCGTGAGAGTTTCTTCCGAGGAAGAAAAAGATTTTAAGGTAGCACAATTTTATTCAATTAAAATATTAATTTAATCAATGCCCTTTTATTTATTTATTTATTTATTTATTTTTATATTTAATCAGTACTTATTATGTTTATTCCTAGTTTTTCATTCTACTTTAAATGTTAATTTAAGTCATCTCTTGATTTCTTCAATTGATTTCACTCTTTTCTATGGGTATAGATGGCAGCACTAAACATTTTTGTTAAAAGTCTAGTTGCAATATAGTTTTCCTTTTTCACACCAGATGGCAGCAGTTTTTTGTTTTCATTCACTATCTGCTGGTTTTGCTGACAATTGCACCCATGCCACATGTTTTAATAGTCTTAAATATGATTGCCTCTTCACATGTTATAATTTTGTGGGTCCAATTTCTGGAATTTTGGATTTTTGTCTGTAATTGAGACATTGTGTTCTAATCATTTTTCAATTTTTAATATCTTGTGTTAGGTGTATCTTTCTTTAGATATCTTGGTTTTTTATTATTTATTTTGTTTTTTCATGTGTTATTAGGAGATAAATTTTGTCATTTTACGCTTAATGACGACAAAATTGGAGAAAATAACGCATCTCCAGTATGAATTAAACCTGCAAGCTCCTCTGATGATTATGTGGGTTATTCATAGTTGTTTATTTTACATACTGGTTTCCAATGTTCGTATTTTGTTCATCTCTAGAATTTTACCAATTTGTTCATAAATTTGTGATTTCATCTTTATTATATATATATATATATATATATAATATGGATAATCTGATAACATTTATATTTATTTAATATTTTTGTGAATAATGATATATATTATTGTAATAGTTGGATGTTAGGATTTGTTGGGTAAAATATATGGCAAAATTTGAGTGCATTAGTTTCAATAATGTTACTATGATGCCTTTGTTTAAATATATGGAAAAATCAATTACTAGGGATATCATATCTTTTTTCACTACAACTAAATATAATTATATAATTGGTCAATAAATTGAATAATAATAATTATAAAATTGGCTAAAGATTGTTAAAAATAGAAAGAGTATGGAAAAGAAAAGGAATGGAGGGAGTATCGAAAGAAAAAACATTATTTTTTTTAATTCAATTAATGTAATTTTTGATTTTATTTTTTTTCTCTTTTAAATACTGGTAATTGTAAAAGAAAAAATTGGAAGCTTTTGTATTTAGATCAAAATACTTTTAAATTTACATAATAGATGGCAGCACCAAAAATTAATTTATAAAACGTTTATGGCTTTTAAGAGTAATATTCTTTCATTTTTTCTATCAACACTAGATGGCAGTGTAGCCAATTAATGGTTATCATGTAGGATAAGAGATTTGGGAATTTTTTATTTAGTTAAATAAATTTAAAAGTCTCAATATGTAATTTAAATACTAATTTTGAAATGATTTTCTATTTATATTAATTTAATGCATTTATCACAGTTTTTTAAAAAAGAATAACTGCAACCATTAGGTATAATGTATGTTTTGATTTAACTGCAAAAATAACCTTAAAGTTATAGCGGTAGGTACAACATGTGCAGGAGCGAATTCGGATTAAATAATGTGGGCATATATAAAAGTAAGCATAGTAATATTACTTTATTTCATTTATACAAGATAATATAAATTATTTAATAGGTTATATTGTTTTTTTTTCATTTCAAGGCATTTGATATTATTCTGTTTTCATTTTTCTTCTATTATTCTGGTCAAGTAGTCGTTTGGGTACGGGGGAAAATATTTTCAGCTTTTAGCTTTTTCCTCACAGAAAACAGCTGTCTTACTTATATGTGTGAATTCTGGACCCTTGATAAAGTAATTCAATATGTAAGCTTTTCATTTAATTTTATCGGTATACATATTTTTCATTTTTTCATCCATTTTAATACTCATAAGATAGTACAAGGGTCTATACTTTTTACATAACATCTGGTATATATATTTTTTCATTTCTGTTATTCAAATTCTGCTGTTTTTTACTATGTTTTTGGAATCTATGTTAAGTGTGCTGGGGGGGGGGGGGGGACTTAATTTGTTAATGTCATTTTATTCATAATTTTACAGTTTTTGTTGGTGGTCGGTAATGTTAATTTAATGGTTATATATATTACGAAACAAATTACTGGGTTAAATCGAACAATCACGTCGTGGTTTTTACGACATATTACTGGATTAGTGCCTCAATTTAATCAGCCCTTGGTAAGGTTGTAATGCAGTCGTACCACATATTGCAAGCATCGCTATTGAAGGTGTCAACACTGTGGAAATTTAGCATCTGTGGACCGATGATACTATTGGTAAAGTCCAATCAAACACTCATTTATTCATGATGAAGACAAAACAGATTAGGCCACATGAGTGGTGAAAAAAAGGCTTATGAAAAAATCTGGGGTTTTCCCAATTAAAACATGGAGACGTAGTCATAGGAAACTGTTTATTCCATCACAACATACCAACATAAAACAATTCCCACAGGATGAGAAATCAGAGCCATCCCGCTTGAGCACGAACTATTTATTCATGCGAAAGAGATGTTAAATAACGAATTAATATTCTACTTGTCTTAGGACACCAGGTAACAGATTAAGGAAAAAATCAAACAGCACAAAAAATCTACTTCTGAGCTCATGCTCGAGGTATTTATTAGAATGCGCGGAGGAAATCCGATTGAAATGGAAACTTCAGGCTAACCAAACAAATTCACGAACGAGACTCGAAGTGAAACTGCGATCCGTCACTCAACTAATGGAGAGCGATCGAGAAACGTCACAGAAAAGAATCCCGGCGCTGCTAATGGAAGGATTTCGATGTGAAAAAGCTGTCTCCCAACTGACGGAAAATGAGATGAAATAGAATAAAAACGTAAAAATGGCTTTTATAAACATTCGAAAAATAGGTAACTGCGTTTAAAACTTTACAGTTTGGTAGACGATAAAAATTAATGAAGGAATTAAAAGTTTAATTACGTTTTTGAATAAAACTATTATTAAAATACGTATTTTAAACTTATAGGAATTTAACTAGAAATATATAATAGAGCGTATTAAAAAAAAGTAAATAATGAATATGCCGGCAATTTAGAATAATTTAAATAAATAGTAAAAGTTAAAAAAAAATTTTATAACATATATATACTCGTATATATTAGAAACGCATAAGTAATCAAGATCATACATCATTTGCATACAGAGGTTCAACACGCATGGAATGCAACTTGAATTTTAAACTGTGTAAAACTACACCTGTTATTTTCAATAATATCTATAATTACGATGGGCATCTCATGACCAAACTTGACAAATTTAAAGATATGAAATAGACGTCATTGCCTCCTCTATAGAAAATATATAAAGTTTAAGTTGAGAAAGCTGGGATGCGCTATGCAGCTTGATTTCTTCAGACTCGTTTCAATTTTTACTATTATCTCTGAAAAAGCAAAAACAACTAAAAAAAACTTATTATATTTAATTCTCTTAAATGTCCTTAGCATTCTTAACATAAATTTTATCATTGTTACTTATCTTTAATTTATGTGTGTTTAACAACTCTTATGTAAACTTGTTAATAGAGGTTAATAGAGAACTGTCAACAATTGTTAAATAATATTGTAATTTTTTTAATAATAAATTAGCAGCGCGGGATCTCGAAGTCTATGCCAATGGTGGGTTATACCGCGCTGCAGAAACAGAAAATGAAACTGCTCTTAGTCAATTCAACATACTTAAAGAAAATTTCTCGACAAATTCTGACTTAGAAATGCTTATAAGAAAAGGGGTTTATCTTTATATTTTTCGTCTATTGACAAGTTTGAAAAAACAGAATTTCTCCCACCATCTGTATTGTTTAACCGTAAGATGCTATAGAAAACGAAAGATTACCAACTTGCATGCATAGAATATATGGAAGACATTTAATCTTGAAACTTTTGGATGTACGTGACAACGACTGTTTTACTATTTGTTGACGTGTTTTAAAATGTTACGAAATTGTGTCAGCAGTATTATGAAACTGATTGTGCTCATCTTTTCACTGCACCTACTCTCGACTGGCAAGCATGTTTAAAGATGTTTTAAAAAAAACATCTTGGAGTTATTAACCAATATCCATATGCTGAAGATTGAAAATGATATACCCTGCGAAATTACTACGATTAGCAGAAAATATAAAGCTAGCATTTCCAGTACACTTTATTATAATAACAGAGAACCACCTAGTTACGTTATGCATTGGGACGCGAATAATCTGTACGGCAAGGCTATCTTCCCTACGGCAAGTTTGAATTGTATGCCACAAACGACCTTACAGAAGAACAGTATTCATCTATATAATGATTCAGAAATGTAATATAGTTTTTAACTTGATCTTGAATATACCTAAAACATCTATATAAATAACATAATCAATATCCCGTTGCACTTAAAAGCGTGACAGTAACAGAAGAAATACTGCCTACCTATGTAATAAGCTTGTTTAACAATATAAAAATTTTACAAACTGCTAAACTTAAGGCGAATTAAAATGAAAAGAAAAATTATATAGTCCATTATCGCAAACTTAAATTTCATTTCCAACTTAAAAATTAAATAGGTTAATGAAGTTCTCAAATTTAATCAGGCAGTTTTGCTGCAAAAATGCATTAATTTTAATACTCATAAAAGAAAGAATGGTATAATCCTCTTTTCAACAGAATATTTTTTAACTTTTCGGACAACTCTGTTTTGAGGAAGACGATAGGGAATCTTTAAAAAAGAGGAAATATTGTACTTTGCAGTATTGAAACAAGTCTGAAATGCTACGCCAAACGTGGCAAATGAGATGCGTTGATAGTGTAACTAGTTTTATAAATATTCAGATCTCGGTGCAATAGCTGTTCAACTCTTATGCAAAAATGCATGAATACAAAATTTATTAGATTATATATAATAAATGCAGTAATACGGAAATAATATGACTCCATCTTAAACAGGACGTAATCAGCATGGCAACCTAGAATCATTACCTATCATGGGATATCATTGAATTAATTACGTATGATAGGATTTGATAGACTAAAGAAAACTTTTACGAACATCTTTTTAAGTTTCGATTCGATTTTCATAAAATTTGAAATGACACGACAAAATTCTGTAACGATTATATATATATTAAATTTCAAACCAATCGGTTGGGTAGTTTTTGCGCTGTTTCATACGGACAGACGGATCGACAGACAAACAGACGGACCAGATGACGACGATAGGTGGTACGTATTTATATAATTACGAGCGCATCTAAAAAGATGGAAAAAATAGTAGCTTCAACCACTTTTAAATCATTTAAAACATGCAACGAAGAATTGACTGCTGCGGATAGACTTGAAACTAGTATTTTGATGAACCGACATACCTGTATTGCATTTTCCATTTTGGAATTATCTAGATTAATTATGCATGATATATCATTATAATTTCATTAAAAAACGTACAAAGTCAAGGCATCCATGCTTTTTTTTTCTGACGCCGCGCCTGTTCGATGACCTACCGTATTGCAACGCGCAAGATATATTTGATTAAATGAAACTTTATCCATCCCTGTTTGATTTTTCTTATTATAACATTATTTCTTATAGTATGAACGCATCTCATTTGTATAATAACAAGTTTTATAAACATTCAGATCTTGGCACAATAGCTGTTCCACTCTTACGAAAAAATGCATGAATGCAAAATTTATTACGATTATTTATCTTAAATTCAGTAATGCGGAAATAATAGGATTCCATCTTAAATAGGACGAAATCATCATGGCAACTTAGAATCATTACCTATCATGAGATATTATCGAATTAATCACGTATGATAGGATCATATAAATAGAAACCAAGAAAACTTCTATTAACATCTTTTTAAGTTTTGATTCGATTTTCATAAAATTTTAAATGACTCGACAAAATTCTGCAACGATTATAGTTATTAAATTTCAAACCACTCGATTGGGCAGTTTTTGCGCTGTTGTATGCGGACAGACAGACTGACGGATCAGATGATGATTTATATAATAGGTATTTATATAATTACGAACACGCCTAACAAGTACACTGTATAAAAAAAAATCTGTAGTTCTACAGATGTAAAGTTACATGCTTACTAAACTTTCATCTGTAACTGTACAAAAAAAACTGCAAATCTACAAAACTAGTTTTTGTAAAGCTACAGAAATCTGTAACTTTGCAAATGAATCTGCTAAAATTACAGTAATCTTACTAAAATTTTATCTGTAACCCTGGTTGCAGTTACATGAAAAGTTCTAGGCATCCCTGTTTCCTAAAAAAATTCTTAGTAACCTTACAGATTTTTTTATTTTTGGCGCAAAAGTGTGTCTGTTACATGAATTTTTGTTGCTGCCGTTACATAAAAAGTTCTAGGAATCCCACTTTCCTAGAAAATGCTTAGTAACTTTGCACATTTTTTTTTTTACAGTATATGGAGAAGAATACAAGGATCGCCTAAGATGCTCACAACTTATAAACATTAACTGAAAATAAACACAAAATTAGAAGTAGACTAGAAGATAATTAGAAGAAGGTGAAACTTGCTGATAGATTATCTTTTGAGCATTACATGAGACAGCTTTCGACTGAAAAATCACTTCAAATTAAGATTCAACAGCTGTTATTGCAAACTTGCTTTTATACTATTAAGCAGTAAAAAATTTATTATTTTTAATTTTTAAAATGTTATCTTTTAAGCTTACGCGACTCAGTGCTTTGACATTTAGGCCTGACGGATGCTAGTCTAAGCTCCTTTGATGATAAAAGGTATATTTATTCAGATGGGATAACCAACTTAGCTTGTAGACATCGTGGAATTATTCATGATTGTAATGAAAAAAAATAAGCTGATTTGTGTCAATAAATGCAAAATTGCAATATAGCTACTTTAATGTAAATATGTCTTTCCTGTAAATTACTTTGTTTTGTTTTAATAACAAATTTTTAATTTTATATATGTGTGTACTTGTGTTAAACTTATTCGTAAACACTAATCTCTCTAATAAAATGTTAGACATAGCAGCAGAGCGAGATAAAATGAAAAAAGTGTCATAAGAGAAACTGGAGCGAAAATGAGAGAGTAGACTTTCAACATTTAATACAAGGTTAGGAGAATATCAAATCGTTTCACCAATTCACGCCCTGCTCATTGTTCCTATGTCATAGAACCCCTCCTACCCTAGCCTACGTAACTCATTCATTAGCTTTAGGCAATTAGGTTTAGCCAATATTGGTTCAATTTTGTACAATGATTTGTTAATATTGAACTGTTTTCATTTTAGAAATAAATAATCAATATTTTTTTCACCTCGTACTATTAATTTTCTAAAATGTAAACACTTAAAATTGATCCAATGTTTCTACAAGTTTCGGCCAATATTAGTCCAGTTATGAAGACCATTTTGCCAATTTTGACGTATTTATATTTTAGAAAGTTCTAACCACTATTTTTTACAAATAAACAGAAATTTCCCAAAATACTTTTATTTTAGTGCCGAGTATTTCAGAAATTTTTGTAGTGTATTTCGGTTTGCTCAACTGTCGAAACGTTACATCAGAAGCATGCATACCTACACATAAACGCAGACGTAAAATGTGCAAATCTAAGATTAGAATTAATGCGTTTCCAAGCTTAAAAATAATCATTTAAGAAAATACACCTGGCTTTAATTATTATTATCTATTGTAATCGAAACAGGGAATCTTAATCCGATTCTAATATCCGAATTACTAGATGCATCTCTAGAAAAACAAATTGCCTGGAAAAGAAATGTTCACGTGCTTTAAGAGTATAAAATAGGAATTGGAAATAGAGCACATCCACAGCATTAAGAAAAAACATATCTCTAAGACACAGATGTTTTCTAGGTAATATACATATTTCTATATATAAACTTTTTTTAGCAATTCTGGTTACTGTCTTGCAATTTTTATTGTAGTAAATTTAAAAAATAATTTAAAAGAATACATTAAACTGTCACCAGATATTTTATTCTAAAATTATATTTATTATAAGTTTGTATTATTATTATACAGCCTCCTAATGCCATTCTCTCCATAATTATAAAAGTATAATAAATTAACAAATCAATTACAACGATATTTCACATTTTCTAATATCAAATGCTTTATAAATGTATATTTGAAGTAGAACTTTTAATAATTCTCATATTTATTAGGTTTGTAGAAAGCGTTAGCGAGTAAACTATAAATTATACGGTAGATTTTCTTTTAAGGTGGTCCGGAGCTCAAAATTCTGTCTTTTTTTAAATTTATTTATAGAGATTTTGTTATGAAATTTTGTTCTGAAATATATTTTAATATAATAAGAATATTGAATGTAAAAAAAGCTGAAAAAAATTAAATATTTTTTAAAAAATTTAATTTTAAAATTTTAAACATATTTAATTTTTGATATAACTCTGGAAGTGCGAACTCGATTTGCAAAATTTTTACACTTTTGTCTACAGAAAATGTGTCATTTTAATTTTTCTTCAAGATTTCTTAAAATATTGATTATGAATTTTTTAAAAAAAAATTAAGTAAAAAAATGAAGTTTTTTTATGAGTGAGTTTTGCATTAATTAGCATATTTTCACAATTATCAATCAAAATTAAAAAAACCTGAAGACAATTTGTTGGAAATATAACATAAAAGCTCTTTTAAAAATTTCATACTATCTTGCAAGGAACTTTAGATATATTCTTTTAAAGTTGACAAATCGTGAAAAAATTCATTCTGAGATAAATGAAGTTAATGTCGGGGACGAAAATAAATTAAAAACTAGTTGGATTGGCCAATCCCAAAACTTTCTTCTATCTTATACATCTTAATATTTCAAAACCTAGTTACACATGTTAATACTTCAATATTATTAGTTCAATACTATACCAACTTTGATTTTCATCTTAAATTTCTGCTCAAGTCAATTAAACGGACTAAAAACGAGTTAATCTATATCATGATATTTGTTAAAATTATTAATTTTTCCTTATTCTGTTGTTATCAGCTGTTTGCGAATAGCCGGCTTAGCAGGAAGCGAGTTCCCGCCGCTGCATGAGCCGCCGATGCACAATAGAACTACGAAAAATCATAAAAGTATACAAAAATCGCTAGCACGGAGCCCCTTTAACCGCGCAATATTTCCAAATTCAAGTAGGACTTGTTGGCCAATGCCAAAAACAAGCACAAACATTTTGGTTCAATTGTATGCATAATTTTATACGCTGTTCGATGGTACAATAATGAAAATGGCACAGAGATCGGAATTATAGCGCCCCCTTCTTTCGGAATTTTTTCAAGTTCAGGGAGGACTTGTTTGCCATAGCCAAAAACATGCACAAAAAATTTGGTTCAATTATATGGATAACTTCATACACTTTTCGATGGTACAATAATGAAAATGGTACAGACATCGCAATTATAGTGCCCCCTTCCGGCAGAATTTTTCCAAATTCAGGGAGGACCTTCGTGACATGACCAAAAATAAACACATAAAATTTGGTTCAATTCTATGCATAACTTCATACACTTTTCGACGGTACAATATTCAAAATGGCACAATAATTGTACAAAAATCGCTATTACAGCGCCCTCTACGAGCGATTTTTTTACAAATTAAGGGAGGACCTCCTTGCCATAGCCAAGAACTTAAAATTTTTTTTGGTTCAATTCTATGCATAACTTCATACACTTTTGGACGGTACAAGATTCAAAATCGCTATTACAGCGCCCCCTACCGGCGAATTTTTTCCAAATTCAGGGAGGACCTGCTTGCCATAGCCAAAAACTTAAAATAAAAATTTGGTTTAATTCTATGCATAACTTCATACATTTTTGGACGGTACAATATTCAAAATCGCACAAAAATCGCTATTACAGCGCCCCCTACCAGCGAATTTTTTCCAAATTCAGGGAGGACCTGCTTGCCATAGCCAAAAACTTAAACTAAAAATTTGGTTCAATTCTATGCATAACTTCATACACTTTTCGATGGTACAATATTCAAAATCGCACAAAAAACGCATTTACAGCGCCCCCTACCGGCGAATTTTATCCAAATTCAGGGAGGACCTGCTTGTCATATCCAAAAACTTAAACTAAAAATTTGGTTCAATTCTATGCATAACTCCATACACTTTTGGATGGTACAATATTCAAAATCGCACAAAAATTGTTATATCAGCGCCCCCTACCGGCGAATTTTTTCCAAATTCCGGGAGGACCTGCTTGCCATAGCCTAAAACTTATAATAAAATTTTGGTTTAATTCTATACATAACTTCATACACTTTTTGATGGTACAATGGCGACAGACAGACGGACAGACGGACGGACGGACAGACGGACAGACGGACAGACGGACAGACGGACGGACGGACAGACGGACACACAGACAGACAGACATTTTCTATAAATATGTTTTTTGGAATCTCTGACCCCTAAAACATGCAAATCCGTCGAAAACCGGAAGTCGAAAAAAATTTCGATTACAATACTTTCTTCTATTGAAGATAGAAGAAAGTAACAATCCCTTAAAAATCAATTTTTTATTTTTTGTAAATTTCACTTTAAATATTAACCAAGGGAACATTATATGCATTATAGCATGCATTTATCACAAAAAAAAAAAAAAGAAAAGAAAAAAAAATTATTTTTGAAAAAAAAAGAATTTTACGCGTTATCTTAGAAATTTTCAAAATGACCCCTGTGCTTTCCATATCAATAAAAATCCCCAATACTTTTTTAATAAAAGTTTACATATATAAGTAAAACTGCGCATCGAATTTTATATATTTAAATATAAAGGTAAGAAAAAAAAAATTCAAAATTTTCTTACATTTTTTCGAAAAAATTTCAAAATTCATCAATTTTTTTTTTTTTTACTTTTATTTTCAAATATATAAAATTCGATGCACAGTTTTATTTATATATATAAACCAAACTCTTATAAAAAAAAAAAAAAAAATATTGGGAATTTTCATTAATATGGAAAGCGCAGGGGGCATTTTGAAAATTTCTAAGATAACGCGTAAAATTCCTTTTTTTTTTCCTCAAAAACAAAATCACTTTTTATTTATTTATTTATTTATTTTTTGTGATAAATGCATGCCATCATGCATATAATGTACCCTTGAGTAATAAAAAAAATCCATTTTTTGGAGAATTTTTAGCCCCGGACGCCCTTAAACTGGAATATAGTATTAGAAATTAATGTTTTTGAATGTCAAAATTTTCAGTATTTTTTATTACACTGCTGCATATTTTTTATCAGCTAAGTTTGAAGACACATATTTTATTCTAAAATTATATTTATTACAAATCTGTATTTTGTTATATTTAGTAATATTTAGTTATTCTACTGCATATCTCTCCATACACGGTTTGTACAATAAATTAAGAAATCAATTACAACGAAATTTCACTTTTTCTAATATGAAATGCAATATGCTTTGTAAATGTATATTTGAAGTAGAACTTTTTATTACTCTCACATTTATTAGGTTTGTAGAAAAACGTTAGCGAGTAAAATATAAACTATACTATATATATCTTTTAAACTGGAATACAGTATTATAATTTAATGTTTTTGAAGTTCAAAATTTTCAGTATTTTTCATTATACTGTTGCATATTCTTTTTCAGTCAGGTTTGAAGAAGAATTTAAAAGACTGCATACATCGCAATTTCACTTCTAAATTGAAATGCATTATAAAACAATATTTTGCATGTGGATATACACTATATGGCCAAAGGTGACTGGTTACTAGCGATTTTAGACGTTTTGTTAAATATCTAGAAAAATACATGAGGAATTAACCTGAAACTCCAGGTGTGTAAACAGTATAATATAGGTCATATATTTCCGCGAAAACTTTTTCCCGGAACCCCTTAGGGGACGGTCAAGAAATTGAAAAAGAATTAATATCTTTTGGATAACCCTGTCAAAACTAATGTAGCAAAAGCGTTCAAACTGTAGATTATGATTAAGTGGCTTGTTGTAATAATTTGTGTTCATTTTTATGAGGATAGCTTGTATTCTCGAAGAGAAATTCAGGTTTTCATAAAAACAGTCTCAAAATTTGCCAAGTTTTTTGCTTTTAATTTACAGAGTTCTTAATATACAAAAAGTTATTTTCAAAAAATATGACAAACAACATTGTGCACAATACTCTGCAATCGTAATTAAAATCTAGTAAAATTTGTATGAAAAATGAGCAGGTTTGCTAAATAATGTTTCACTGCGCATGCCCGAACGCAAACAAAATATAATGGGTATAATGTGTTAGCTGAATATATAGAGCAACTTTTGTAAAAGTCTGAAAAACATAAGTTGAAAATTCTGAAAATTATCCTTTATAGGATAAAATCAAAATCCGTTGTTCGCAAAATGAAGCAAAAAGATGAGGGGCTGTAATATATATCCATCGATTAGTGCCAATATACCATATACAATATTGCACGCACTACTGTATTTGATACAACCCCTCATCTTTTCGCTTCCTTTTGGGAATAACGGATTTTGAGCTTATTCTGTCAACGATAATTTTCAGACTTTTCAAACTATGTTTTAGAGACGTTCACAAAAGCTGTTCTATACATTTAGCTAACACATTATGCAAATTATATTTTGATTCGGGCATGCGCAGTGAATCATTTTTACAAGTGAATCATTTTTCATACAATTTTCATTATTTTTTAATTCTGATTGCAGGGTATTGTGTACAATGTTGTTTATCATATTTTCTGAAAAGATCTTTTTTTTATATATTTAGAATTCTAAAAATTATAAGCAACAAACTTGGCAAAATTTGGGACTCTTTTTATAAGAACTTTAATTTCTCCACTAGTATACATTCTATCCTCATAAAAATGAACACAGTTTATTACAATAAGGCACTTAAACGTAATCTACAGTTTGGATGCTTTTGTTACATTAGGTTTTACAGGGTTATCCAAAAAATATTCGTTCTTTTCTATTTGTTGACGGTCCCTTATGGGGTTTCGGGAAAAAATCCTCACGGAAATGTATGACCTGCACTATTCTGTTTACACAACTGGAGTTTCAGGATAATTCCTCATGTAGTTTTCTAAATATTTAACAAAACCTCTAAAATCGCAAGTGGCCGGTCACCTTTGGCCATATAGTGTATATTTCAAGTATATTTAGTTATTCAATTACGTATTTATTTCCAAGCAAGGTTTATAAAATTGTTTAAAAATTGATTATAAAAGATACCACATTTTCCTTCTAACGTAAAATATAGTGTATCTATTACGCAGAGTGTCCACTCTCAACGATGTCCAATGGCTAATTCTTAAACCGTTACCCATACACATATAATTCGAACTATAAAAATGTTTTAAGTGAGGTAAAGTAGTATTTTTTAAGCGATTTGGGTTAAGGGAAACATTTATTTAAAAATTACGAAATTTAAATTTTTATACGCTTCCCCTGTCTTATAAGTGATATTTTGTAAAAATTTCCTATTACACTAACAAGTAAGACAAAAAAAAAAAAAGTCCCATTCAACTAACTCTAATATTGACCGAGTTATGAAACTTTCAATTTTCATGACATAAACCAGTTTTCTGCAGCTGAACACAGATGAGTTGGGACAAGGTTTGAGGGATCGTACACAAAGTGCTTAAAGTATTAGAAGGATTTATTTCGCTTGTACATATCTGCATTGCAGCCGAAGAAGTTACTTCGAGCAAGTTTTAAGATAACTCTAATTTTTATTCATTAAGTTTTGGATTTGATAATCTAATAGCATTTTAAAATATATATCATTTTGTAAAGAACTGCAACTGTTGTTTTTCATCATTTCATTTAACGAAAATTCTCTTACTTTTTAACTTACTTTTATACAAGTTGTATATTTTTCTTTAATATGTCAGAATTAAAATAGAAATTATAAAAAAAAAAAAAAAAAAAAAAAAAAAAATTATGTCTGGCGATTATTTATATTTCTAGTAAATTTCAGAATAATCCCTATTTCGCAGCAAAAAAAAAAAAAAAAAAAAAAAAAAAAATTCAACTTTAAACAGCTATTAAAGAGTCAGTTTTAATCGTAGAAGAACGGGACTTTTTTGCCTTACTTCTTAGTATCATAGAATATTTTTACGAAATACCACTTATAGGAGCGGGGGAACGTATAAAAATTTAAATTTCGTAATTTTTAGGGTTCCGTACTTAAAAAGTAAAAACGGAACCATTATAAGATCACTCCTGTGTCTGTCTGTCTGTCACAGCCCTTTTACTCGTAAACTATGCTACGTGGAAAAGTCAAATTGGGGGAAGTAATAAAGATTATTGACGCACATATTTACAGGTTAATAAATATTCATAAATATATTTAGGAAAAATGTAGAGGGGCTAATTAGGTTACTTGAAAAAAAAATCTTTTCTTTGTATATCGTGTGAAAGCTTTCGTAACGCTGAAATCAAAAATATATTTCATTTAATTTTAGGTATTATATTTTCAAAGTTATGGCAAAATGTTATCAAATGTAGTGCAAAAATATGCTCCTACCGCCCCCCCCCCATCTAATTCCGAATCTACTGAAACTAAAATTATGAAAAAATTAGAGGTAGTAGAGATTAATTTAAACCTTGCAGGAAAATTATAGCGATTACCCTAGGTCACATAGTTTTTGAGAAAATCGCAATTTTCCGTTACACTCAAATTTCGATTTACGGGCTTCAGCAAAAGTGTTGATCAGAGCTGGAGGTAACTATCGTAGCAGAAGTATAAAAGCATTGTTGATCATGAATTTCGGAAAAAATCGTCGGTACTTAGCCAATATATTAACCCTTAAAAACACGGACAGTTTGGACATACATAATGACAGGGACGGCGTACTTTATGCTCCATCAGCTTTTAAAGCCTAGGTAACAAGTTTTAAGGATATATTTATGTAATGCCCAGTAGCTGTATAAAAGCAGTAAACGTCAAATTGTTAAAAATAGACTAATTTAATGAGAATGAATCACTTAAATACTATGGGATTCGTGACTAGTTTCCATTGAGTGGCTCTCTCAATACACCTACTATGTCTTTATAGGTTTACTAAAAACCTATATGGAATAACAAATATGCAAAATAGCTATATTTGCTATTATTTATGTTCCATATATCTTTGAACTTTCATGGTATATCCATTTATACTTCTCTAGTATACAGGGTGAAAAGGAAAGTCCCTTTAACCTGAAAATACTTGTGAACGGAGAGAGCTACAGCTATGTAAGTGAGTTAACGGTATAGTAAAGCGACTACTCCCGATTTAATGAAAACGAAAACAGCGCCCCCTAGAGGTGAAATTTGGAAGATAGCCACTGCAAATCGAAAACGAAAAGAGATAGAGCAAAATTTCCAGTTAAAAAGTTTTAGAGCATCAATTAATTAGTAGAATACGACATTTGGTTTACACGGATAAGATAAATCTTCGCCTGTCTACCCCAAAATGTCCGAAATCGATGCTCGCCTTTTTGTGTAAACGTTTGAATGGAATAGTCAGAAGTATGAAGAAATACGCACAATTTATGCAATAAATACGTACTTATCTCAATACATTTTGATAATATCACGCACACAAAAAAGACAAACTGTCTCACAGTGATAAAAAGTTAATATTCAGTATTTTCGAAAAATTCGCCATTTCTCACGATACACGTTTGTTTGTGCATGAGAGTAATTCTGCATGCACATTTCACAGCATGGAACGTCTATTGCAAGCCTCTTCAATACGACGGCATAGATTGAACCCTTTCAAGGGCGGTGGCTAGACGGTCTAGGCACCTAATTTTAATTCCAAAACTGACAAATGGCACCAAGAATATTTTAATAAAATTTTACTTTTGTAATGAAAGTGCAAATTAGCGGGTTTTTATTTTCTGAGAAATTCGTTTGAATATTCTGGTGCCAGTCAATTATTTCATCAGTTTACGAACAAAATTCTTCTGGCTCTGAGAGGGTTATTCTAAAATTTTAAATACATTGAAAATTAAATCTTTACAGACATTACAGCTCAGTACAACGTCACAATCTGCAATTGTGCGCTGCTACATTTCCGGAATGTGAATAGGCAAAGTAGAATCGTCGCTCACCGATTTCGAACATTTTTGGGTATGTAGGTGACGATTTATCTTATCCATGTGTATTAACTGTCGTTTCGTACTAATTAATTGATGCTCTAAAACTTTCTAATTGGAAAATTTGCTCTACCTCTTTTCGTTTTCGATTTGCAATGTCTATCTTCCAAATTTCGCCACTAGGGATGCTGCTGTCATTTGCATTAGGTCTGGCGTTGTCGCTTTACTGTACCGTTACCTCACTTGTATAGATGTAGTTCTCTCCGTTCGCAAGTATTTTCAGGTTAAAGAAACTTTCCTTTGCACCCTGTATACTACATAGCTATACCCAACCCTACGTTGTATAGTTTTTGCAAAGTCTTAGTATTCTTTTAGCAACGGTATTTTTTTAATAATATACTTACTAATTCATATATTATTGTAAGGAACCCTCTGTGCGCGAGTAATACTCGTACTTGACCGTTTATTTAATAAATGTTTTTCTTGACCCAAATCGCTTAAAAAAAATACTTCTTTATCTCATTTAAAACATTTTTCTAATTCGAACTATATGTCTTATGACAAACGGTTTAGGAATTAACCATTACACATCGTTGAGGGTGGACACCATATTTAACCCTTCGAGCGTCTTGGGGGCTTTCCTGCATTTTAATAAAAATGCTTATAAAAATAGCCTTAAAATTTTCCTTCCCTGTTTGTTTCTAAAATGCACTTCATGCCCCTTTAATTGATATACATCTTAAAATACAATTCTGTTTAAAATATTTTTTTCTACAACAGATTAAAGTTGTTTTTGGGAAACGGAAAATACGTACAAACCACTCAGAGGGATAAGTTTATTTGTATTTCACAATCTCTCCTCCTATTATATGGAACGCAGCTCAAGGAAATTTACCCGTCATGGATCCGAGGATGACTTATAAGCTCTCAGATTTTTTTTTTAGTTGAATTAGTTTCGAGATATGTACATATAATTTTGAAACATTTATTGTAGTTTCTAAAAATATCGTAACTAAATAACTCCATTTTTTTGTGAAAAATGCTAAAATAATGGAATAAAACCTCCTATCTGAAATGGAGAAAAAAATCTTTATTTTGGTTTTGTAATTCAAATTAAACACATCGCTTTGCTACTCCACCTAATAAGTTATAAAATATTTCAGCAGAAGAGAAAAATGCTTTTAAACTTTTAAACGAATTCATTTTAAAATTTAACACAAGCACATATTTGAAAATTCCTAAAAAATTATCTGCAAAAATTTTAACAACATGTTGCCATGAAAAGAAAATTGATATTTTAGTGTATTTCTGCCACTTTTAAAAATCGAAAACCTGAAATATAAACAAAATCAGTTTTTGTAAAGTTTTTACTGAATGTAATAATACTATCTGCACCTTAAAACCTATAAGCCTTTTTTTTTCTTTTTAGTTTTTACCAAAAATAAAGAAAGAAAGAAAGAATCAGTGAAATTTCGGAAGGTTTTGAAGCATGCATACTTATGAAATTTAATTTTTTAAAGCTCATAACGGCAATTTAGTTTCGAAATAATATTTTATTTCTATTTTTATTATCGCTTATTTATTACCTTTTTTTTTTAAGTATTACAGCTTTTCTGCTTACCGCTGTTATAATTTTTCCACTCGCAATCTCCGATGAGCCAACTGATGTGGACAAGGCTGTGACACGTTGCAGAAGAAGAGAAAAGAGATTTGCAAATAATGAAGATAAGTATGTGAAAAAACGTAAGTTACCTTTCGTAATTCTGCAAATTTAAATTATAATGTGTTAAAATATTTTAAAATATTTTATTTTAGTGTAGCAGACTTAATTTATGAAATTTGAATTTTATGACTAATTCACATATTCATAAGATTGATGTCTCATACTTTTTAGAAATTACTAATTTAAGATGATTTTAACTTTTTAAAGCTTTCCTCGTTGTGAATCATTATTTATTTATTTTTACGCTAATCCTAATGTTTGACTAAGTCCAGCATCAAAACGCATGTAGGTGAAATATAACTCAGAAATGGTTTTAGGATTTTTTTTTTCTTTAGGGGAGACTAGGGACGGTTGACCATACGGGAGACTTGACCCAACCATCAATTTTCATATTTAAAAGAATTTCAGAGTTTTATCAATAGGTATCAGCCAAAGCTACCGGAATGCGCAAACAACAGTCTTCGTTTCATAGAGATAATCAAAATATGTGTGGAACAATCAATTGTGAGGCGTTTTCACCCTAAAAGTTGTGTTTTTTTAGAAATATTTTGTAAGCTTTTTTCAAATAAATTATATCATAGAAATTTAAGTAAGTAGGTTTAAAGTAATGCAGAAACATCGAGCTTTCATTCCAGGCATAAAGACTATAAGTAAGTTAGGCTTAACATAACAATGTGGTATTCTTTAGGAAAGGTCTATGTAGGGGGGCTTGACCCAGTCAATGTGAGGGAGGGTTGACCAGATGCTCAAGGCTCCCTCAATTAAGGGGTTTTGGAAATCTTTTTTATTATACACTGTGCATAATGAAAAGTTAATGGTATATACATAAAATAATGTAAATGTTTTCTGTAAAGCTTCAGTAAAATGGTGTGATGGAAAAGAAAATGTTTAAAACTGACTACAGAAAGTGGTGAAAAATTGCTAGAAAATGGGAGAGTTGATAGAAACTTTTTTCCCTTTATATATTGCTTACAATAGATAAATAGAAACAGTGGGAAAGACTAGAAAAGACTAGAAAGGAAGAAAGCAGCAGTTTTAACCCTTTGAGGGGCAGTGGTATGTTTATAAAACTACTTAATTGTAATTCCGAAACATCACAATGACTCCAGAATTTTGCTAAAATCTTTTCATTTAATATGTATGTGAAATATAGCCTTTTTCTAATTTCCAAATAAATTTGTTCATAAATTCCGGTGCCATTCATTTATTGCAACATTTTAGTACTGAAAGTACTTTGCCCCTTAAAGGTTTAAATCATGTTAATGATAAGTGAAGCGCTCATGCGGTTGCAAAAGAACATAGCATTGATCGAAAAACTTCAGGAAGGTATGTAGAAAATTTTCACCAGGGTGAATGAAGTGAGATGAAGCCAAACTATGTGACAACTAGATTTGTCAGATCGAGTGTCACAAAAAATAGAACAAGGAGATAAAAAAAGCGGGACAGTGGCTCCTAAATCCGGACATAATAACATGAAACACTATGAAAACGGAACCTGTCTCTAACAGAATACTGCCTTAAATGTTAAAATTTCATTTTCCCTGCTGTACAATTATACCTGTTGAGACAAAATCCTGCTTATAAGAAAATTTTTCTCCTCTAACTTGCGATTGTGTCTTTACAGGTTTGTTTAAGCCTCATCTTTAAAAAAATATTTTTTTTATAATAATAAAACATGTAGAATAAAGTTATTTTGCTTTTTTTAAACTGATTTTATTTCTCTTCAGAATTAGTGCAATATAAAACAAAGTGGGTCAAGCCTCCCATATAGTGGGTCAACCCTCCCATATGTGGGGAGCCTTGACCCATTATTTTTTCATGAATAAAATCAATCATTTTTCAAATTTCTTATATGTTACACTTATGTAGCAATTTATTTTGATAACTGATTGTATAACGAATAAAATGATATATAAAACTTTATTCTACGTTCAATATTTAAAAAATAAAAAATCATTTTGTAAAAAGTGGGTCAATCCTCCCTAGTCTCCCCTACTTTATTCAGTTTTGATTTTTTTTTTTAATAATTGAAATTTTCTTTATGTTCATGGAGAATCAATGGATTCTCCTTCCCCCTTTATACTTAACTAATGAACCTCTAAATCTAATCAAGGCAGCTGCTTAACATAATAAACCGGTGTACCAAATTTGAAGCAAATCGAATAATTCTACATGAAAAACCCATTTATCTAAATTAAGGGGGGGGGGTGATCTAGCCCCCCTTTCCCCCCTTAATCCTTAACTAATGAACTTCCAAAACTACTCAGGGAAGTGCCTTATCAGAATGAACCTAGAAAAAAAAATTGAAGCAAATCGGATGTTTCTATCAAGAGCTATCGCGTTACGTACATACATACAGAACGGGCGGGCACATTAGCTCTCAGGCTTTGATAGCCTGTGAGCTAAAAATAGTTTCACATTAATGAAAAATAATTAATTAGTTCGCTTTTTACGAAGTCGGGTTTTTATATTTTTTAAATTAAATTTTTACTTGTTATTAACTGTGTTTCAGCAAAGGAGTTAGTATTTAATGGATGTCAACGAGTAGAATTGCAACAAATGCTTCGATTTTGGTACTTTTCTTCTTGGAATATGGCTTGTTCTGGTGGTTTTCCAAGAAGAATTAAAGTATAAAAAAATGAAAAAAATTTAAAATAAAAAAATGACAATTTTTGAAAAATACCTTATTATTCAGCTGTTTTTAGAGAACATCTGGAAACCAGCTCACTCTATAGCCAATACCTTTCTGTAAATTAAACGATATTTGGCTGGATTTTTTATATGATTTGTTCCATGGAGTTGACTATTAAATCGTGAAAAAAAAATCTTTGTAATCTTTCGCCCATGACCAGGTAAAAAAAATTTCACACAATTGCTCATATTTCATTAAATATTTCATATATTTATATTCCAATTACACTATATTGTTTCTACCAATTTTGCCAAATTTTCTGAAATTGGCGTTAAGTGTGGTTGAAAATCTTGCATGATATAAGCAAAAAACAGGCTAGAATTTTATGAACTTAAAAAAAAAATTCGCTATATCTCTATGAATATAAGATCTATTCTTACACAAATGAATGCACATATTTTACAATATCCACATATTTGCATGCTGCAGCGATAGGTCATTTCGTGCATTTTATTTTACAGGGGTATTCCAAATATTATTATTATTCTTTGATTTTTTGTTTGCCCCTAATTGTCCTCCTTATTAAATCGACGTCGATAAATAGGAGGTGAAACATGGTCTTTCTAATTTTGAGGTTCCAGAAGAATTTGACAAGTATACCTTTAAATATTTGATAAAATGTCTAAAATTGAACGTTTCCGTTGATTAACCCCTTGCGAACGAGCGACCTGTATACATGCCGCGTAAGGTGCTCAGAATCCGTGATTATTCTCACCAGTAAATTTTTATTGTAAATTTTGCCTTATTTAATCCGAGCATTTTTTCGATTCAATTAGCCAAAAATTTCTGTTTAAAACCGGTGATAAAAGATAAAAAATTCTGTAAAAGATGCTCGTCTCGAAGGGGGTTAATGGCTATCTAGTGCATATAACCTAATAAATACATTATTGATTGTAAGACATTACATGTTCTACATAAAATGAGATCAAAATCATACCAATTTGCAGAACTATGTTGACGTTGAGGCCTCTGATCTGCAGTTTTTCTAGGGAAATTTTGTAAGGTAACTTCTAAATACATTTTATTCATTGACATTTTATTTATTAATTTATTAACATTATATTTTTATGAATATTTAGTTTGAAAACTTTTTTAAATATATGCATGATACTTCTCTATGGTATACACTACACTCAAGACTTGAGTACCTCACTATGCCAAGTAACCTAAGTGCATAAAAAATTTAATTATGCATACTAATGGAACAGAGAGGAAGGTAACGCTTTTTAACTTTTATTTTTTCATGGGGCATATGAGGCATTGAGAAGAAGAATGAACTATCCCACATTTTTGTGAACAATGATTTTGAAAAATTAACCCATTCGGGACGATCGTCTTTTACAGAATTTTTAATCTTTTATCACCGATTCTTCAAAACAGAAATTTTTGCCTAATTGAATCGGGAAAATGCTTTACCTTTTCTGAGTCTTGATGTTTTTCTGTGTGTATTAGTTCTACATTCATTTTTCTACTGTAGGTGTGTGGCCTACGGCCCCAGGTACTGCGCAACTTTGCCTTTCAAGGTTCAAGGTTCGGATTAAATAAGACAAAATTTACAATAAAAATTTACTGGTGAGAATAATCACGGATTTTGAGCAACTTACGCGGCACGTATACCGGTCGCTCGTCCCAAAAGGGTTAAAACATTGTATGTCATATCATATATTGGCTGTAAAATTAGTTTTATTAATTTCAAAACTGTTAAAGTGGTACAGCCAGTTTAACTAATGGTCCAGCGTGACTTGAATATTAATTTTCTGGTGCAAGAGTGGACCAAGTGACTTTCTCCACTCTAGAACTGTCAACTTGATCACCATATCCTTGCTGAAGAAGCTTAGTCTCCTCTGTCACAGGCAAAACTGGCCCAAAAGAGTTTAATTTTGGAAATCATTTTCTCGAAATCACACCTGGCGAGGTTGGCTTACTCTGGTTCTTAACGTGTCATATATTCTGAAACAAAAAATGTTTATTTTGACTGACGAAGGTTAGGATTATACTGAATTTATATATGTCTGTGTTTTTTTAGTTCACTTATTTTTTTTTTCTTTCGATAATTAGATAAATCTCCTTAAGTGTTCAAGACCTAGTACATTTACCCAAGTGTTATTTGGTTCACTTACATTTTTATTTATTTATTTATTTTTAATAGAAAATCCGTTTTCAATAACTTCAAAAATTTGCTGATTTTTCTCCTCTATTCTGAATCTAGTTCCGCGATTACCAGTTCAACCTGAGCTGTCCGACAGACCATTCATCAGTGAACAACCAACCGGAGAATTAGAGCAAATGCGAAGAAAGTTTGAGTGTATAGGTGATAAAGAGTATGTTTTCCTACTTTTCTTTTCTTTAACTAAAATCAAAACCCATTAGAACGAAATATTATTTCGTTAACCCCTTAATCTACAACTACGTGTGAGACATGTGGTCTTGTATTCGGGCCAAAACTGATTATCACGGTCCTGGCTCGTAGTACATCGGTCGTGCCAAATGTGAATATTACGACCATGGCGCCTGGTACAATGATCGAGCCAAATGTAAATATCATGGGAACGGCCCGTGGTGCGACAGTAAAGGCTAACGGAATTACTAATAAACCTTTTGTGGTATATCTACCACAATTAATACATTAGGTTGTAATTACTTATCGAATATTTCACAAATTTAGACAGTTTTATCTTACACATGTATTTACATTTCGTAAGTCGTGCGTACAACTTAATTTCGTACAACTTAGAATTGATTTGGGATCGGATGGATCGTGGAATAGATCGAAGGCTGCGCAATCTTGTTTACGCTTCAGACTCAGATTGTTGAAACGTAAATCGTAGGTTAAGGGGTTAATAGTGATACTATTCGAGAATGCTTATCATTCTGTTTTATCGGATTATTTTCAAATAAAATTCGGCTGCACTATGCCAATACTTGTCAAAACTCTATATTGGGTAATTTTTCTGCAGTTAAAACAATTTATATTGAAAAAATGCTTATTTTAACCCGAAATTCAGAGTTTTGAACAATATTCCTATCACATAGACTATTACGGTAGTATATCGATTAGCTGAAAAATTAGGTTCATGAGAATCCCTCAAATATTTCATCATTTAACTTGAGCGGACATATCTAAGGGTTAATGATTTCAAAATTCCGGAAGTTAAGATTATCATTTTTTAATTTATAATCATCATCATACAAGGATTTAAAATGCCAAAAAATGCCAATAAATGATTAAATTACTGTTAAATTATTTCAATATCTTCTTAATTATATTGAATACAAATGTTGTCCCATTATTCACATAAAATACAAAGAAAAAATTCTGAAATCTGTATAAATTCCGACCAGCAACGCTCTGCCCCCTGCATATTCGGATTCTTTTTAAAATAAAAAGTTTTTTTTTCCTTCCTCATCGCTTACAGTGAAATCACTGTTTTTTTTCTTTCAAATAATCTTATTTTTAGTTATGACAAAAAAGGTACATAATCACAAAAATTTCTCGTTAAATTTTTATTCCTAATATTTCTTTTGTAATAATAGTTAATATTTTACTTTTTGATAGTAGATATTTACTACATTTATATTATATAAATTTAATTATAATTTAACGTATATAGAATTAAAAATTTACCTAATAAGACCTCCCAATTTTCCGACAATGTTTATTTTCCAAAATAACTTTGGTCCCATGAGTATTGGATATTCAATGATAATCTGCTGCATTAATATTTTGAACATTACTCGAGTAGCTTTTTCACTTATATTTCATTAACCAACATCAGTTTTTTGCACCGAATATTGTACTGAATGTATATTTTTGTGCATTTCAATGAGTTCATATCAATTTCAATCCATTCGAAAGGCTGTAACATCATTAAAATGCACTTGAAATAATTTTTTTCCCATTGGTCGTAATATAATGGAAAACTTTTGACTGTCCCTGTAATTAAACTATGCATCCGATTTTCATAAAATTTGAAATGACTCGACAAAATATTGCAGCAATTATATATTTAAAATTTCAGACGATTCGGTTGGGTAGTTTTTGCTCTGTTATATGCGGACGGACTATAGATGCTACGTATTTATATAATTACGAACGCACCAAAAAAAGGGTCATTTAAAGGTACCATACATTAAAAAAATATAAATATATAAAAATACAAAATACAAAATACAAAAGTAGGTAAAATCAAAAGAGAATTAATAAAATAAAATGTATACAAATAACTACAAAAATTTACAAGATGTTATACAGGGTGTCCGGTCTCAACGGTGTCCAATGGCTAATTCCTAAACCGTTAGTCATAGACATATAGTTCCAATTACAAAAATGTTTTAAATCAGGCAAAGAAATATTTTAAAAGCGATTTGGGCCAATAAAAACATTTCTTAAAAAAAATACGAAATTTAAATTTTTATACGGTCCCCCCGCCCTATAAGTTATATTTAGGGAAATTTTCCTTTTACACTGACAAGTAATACAAAAAAAGTTCCGTTATTCTACGATTAAAATTGACCGAGTAATACCTGTTTAAAGTTGGAGCATATTTTTTGTTGCAAATTGGGGGTCATTCACAAATTTAGTCGATATATAATTTTGTCAGATATAAAAAATGTTTGGGAGTAAAATTAACATTGCAATATAAATTTGAAATCTTTAATCATTCTGGTATATTAATAGAAAATATACAATTTGTAATAAGCATTTAAGAAGGAAAAAAAAAAACAGGATTTTTGTTAAATAAAATGATTCTAAATTAACAGCCTCAATCCTTTACAAAATGATACGTATATTAAAATATT
Source organism: Maratus speciosus (assembly GCA_963932465.1). Lineage (NCBI taxonomy): Eukaryota > Metazoa > Arthropoda > Arachnida > Araneae > Salticidae > Maratus > Maratus speciosus. Next base: position 150,518,736 of record OZ010793.1, on the reverse strand, counting down.
ATTAGATTGCACAAGCCTGCAAAAGTTGGGTTATGTCATGTTTTTTAGCTTTTGATAATTGATTCTTATATGTTCTGTACCGCTGAATCTGAAATTGGCCTTCATTTTTAACCATCATATCAGGATTTTTCGTTAATTGCAAATTTCAAAGTTAAGAAGTTCAATGTTAAAATTGAATTTCCTCCCCCATCTCATCGGACCACTAAGCTGTTTAGCTGTAAGAATCCCAGGATAAGCAAAAATATCGAATAAATTTTTTAATAAAATAAAATAAAATAAAATAAAAAATGTTTTACATATGTTTTATAGTATGAGATTTTCGCTACATTTTAACTTACACATTTGCTATTTGCAAAAAAATTCTAACGTGATGGTTAAAAATGAAGGTCATTTTCAGATCAGTGCTAAAAAGTGAGTAAAAAACAATTATCAAAAGTTAAAAAACACAACCATCTCCTCTACTTTATAGTATTCGATTTTTGTAATTCTTTAAATTTGAAAATTTATGATTTGAGAAATATCCTGACATGATGGTTAAAAATTAAGGTAATTTTCGGATTCAGTGCTACAAAATGCATAAAAGTTAAAAAACTCAACAATCGCAGTCTTGTATTATCTAATCTAAATTTTTTTCTTAAACTCCTTGGCAGAAATCTATCCGAAATTTTTTGTGTTATCCTGTAAAATAAGTATAAATGGTAACCACCGTAAATCTTAATAACATTAGATTGTTATCGGATTTGCGCCAGTATGTAAAATGCAATCTCGATCGGATATTTAAAAGTGGGTTAAAGTTCGAGTACAAATTTTGAACTGGAAAAACATACATACGATTGTTGAAGTAACACAAAAACTTATAAAAAAACATAATTTTTGTTAAAAGAAATCATAAGAGAAACAGTCTCAAATCCTGACAAAATAAAACATATGTTATTTTAGCCAATTTGAGACTTAATCATAATACTTGTAGGACTTTTTTTTTCAAAGCGCAGATACACATGAAGTAAGATCTTCGAATACTTTAAACACTTGGTATATGATCCCTCAAAGCCAAGCCGAACTCATTTGTTTTCAAAGTAGAAAAGTTGCATAAGTCATGCATTTTTAAAGTTTCATAACTCGCTCAATTTTAGCGTTATATGAATGGGACTTTTTTTGCCTTACTTGTCAGTGTAATAGGAAAAAATTACTAAATATAACTTATAGGACCGGGGGACCGTATAAAATTTAAATTTCTTAATTTTTTAAGAAATTTTTTTATTGACCCAAATCGCTTTTAAAATATTTCTTTACCTGATTTAAAACATTTTTGTAATTGGAACTATATGTCTATGACTAACGGTTTAGGAATTAGCCATTGGGCACCGTTGAGACCGGACACTCTGTATAGTGAGCAACCAGGAAAAACAATCCTATCAAAGCAAAAGGTAGTGACTAACCGGGGTCGATATTTTCAGGAAGATGAAGCGAGGTGCGAGGTCTACACCTTCGGGCACATTCATCATAAAGAGAAATATTATGAAAAATAGAGTTAGGGATGTCAGGAACGCTATTGAAAAATTTTGTAGCTTGGTTTTTGATGTCAGATCTGACCGGTGGAGCATTGACGTCATGGTGGATCGTAGTATTTCTTTTATATCAAGGTGCATGGACAATGCCTCGAAGAATCTTATTTTGAAGGATCTGAATTTTTTGGAGGTTAGTTTAGCCGTAGAGCCCTCGATCTGGGCATAGTACAAAAGTATCCAAGCAATTACATCAAAAACTCTTTTTTTGTAATTCGTACTAGCCGCATGCAATCGTGAAACATTTAACAATTTATACACTGCTGGCCATTAAAATTGCAACACTAGGAAGGAATGATCTGACGAATGTCAAAATCACATGAAAGGAAGAAGACGGTTGAATATGCAAATGATTGATATTTCAGCGCATTTAGACGAGGCAGGCGGGAGAAACGACATATGAAGCACTGCATAAAAGAAAAGTTGAGTAGTGGATTTCTCATTCGGAACGCGCTTTGTAAGGACGGTCTTGGCTCAGAATATCGTGTTATTCCTCGAATAATAAGGAGAAATACTTACCACCAAGTATCGGTATTCGATAGAGACAGTATCGTTGCCTATCGAGAGTCTGGATTATCTTTCTTTCATATCGCCCGTTGTATTCGTCGAAATCCAACCACTGTCATGCAAATATGGAATCAATGGATTGCTGAGGGTCATACTGAATGGCATGCAGGATCTCGACGCCCTCCCATGGTTAACGCCGGAGAAAGATAGACATATTGTGATGTCGGCCTTGCAAAACCATACAACCACATCACGAACCGTTAGTCGGGAAATGGGCATGTTTGAAGCGCTCCCAGTATCCGCTCGTACGGTGAGACGATGTTTGCAGCAGTGTGGACTGTCAGAACGACTATCAGTACTGCGGCTTCCCTTGACAATGCAGCATAGAGAGAGTCGGTGAATCTGGTGCGCCGAAAGACAAAGACATGACTGGCACAATGTCGTCTTTTCAGACGAGTCCCGGTTGCATGTGGTATTCTGATGGTCGTATACTTGTCTGGAGGCTCCGAGGAAACCGCCTGTCGCCTGATTGCATTCGATATCGGCATAGGGGCCATGCACCTGGTGTGATGGATTGGGCAGCCATTGGGTACACGACATGCACATTTGTAGTTCGGATTGACGGTAATTTGAACGCAGATTGGTACATTTTTAAGATCTTACGTCCAGTGGTTGTGTCCTGTCTTCGAGGCCTGCCAAACGCCATCCTCCAGCAAGATAACGCAAGACCGCATGTTGCATGTCGTGTTCTGACCTTCCTAGGTACTCAGGGTATTCGATTGCTGCCCTGGCCTGCACGGTCTCCAGATCTGTCACCCATTGAAAGCATCTGGTCATGAATTGCTTAGAGACTAGCCCGCCATCCTTCTACAGCAAATACGGTTGATGAAGCATGGCATAGACTTGAAGAAGCATCAGATGAGTAGCCCGTTTCTGTCCTCCAAGTCCAGTTCGACTCCATGCCTAACTGGATAAGGGCCGTTTTAGCTGCCAGGGGGAGCAGCTGTTTCTACCAATTTCGCACCCTTGTAAACCCCCAAATTGTTTATAAATTTAATCATTTTGTTTTCATGCCATTCTGTTTACGTGCAATAAATATCTTTTTTGTATTTTCAATCTTTCATGGTGTTGCAATTTTAATGGCCAGCAGTGTAGCTACATTATGATTATTTCTGCGTTCAAGTGCATATCGATTATACGGCTGTTAAATTCAGGTTTTATTTATTTATTTGTGAAGAGTTAATTACGTATAGTAAAATGGAATTTTACACGGAAGCAAACAAATGATGAATTACCTACGTTTGTACAACTTTTGTTTTAAATGCAATTAGGTTCACGTTTAATAAGGTGATACTTCGCGCAATATAATATGAATAGAAAAACCAACGTTAGTAGCGCCAGAATTTTAAATTTTAAAGCGTGCTAGTTTCGGTAGCATTAAGCGTACCGTCATCAGTGAAAAGAATGGAGGAAATTTGCTCGAATATACAGGAGAGAAGCAGATTCAAGTGAAAGGTTTATTGACCAATAGGAAAACAGGAGATTACTGGTAACAGCAAATAGAAAAATAGCATTGGGAATGGATCCAAAAATGTGAAAAATGCTGAAAGAAATTATGAATGTAATTATTCCTTTTTTCTTTTTCTTTTTTGTATGCATTCCTTTTCTCATTTTCTTACTTATCATTATAATTCTAAATTATTTAAATTATCATTATCTCTATCTTAATTGTATACTATATTTTTATACTTAAGTTATAAATGTATGGCACCTTTAAATGACCTTTTGGTTTTGGGTTCCGGCTCCCCCCCCCACACACACACACACCGCCTTTCTGTCGTTTGGTTGTCAGACTTCAGCTATGACTTGAATTTCTCTATGCTACGTTCCTGTACTAGAGGTGAAGTGTTAGTTTGTTGGGAAGATCTGGATCCATCTAACCGTACCAACATAACTACTCAAACATACCGCTAAATTGAGGGAGAGGGGTAACCCCCCAATAGTAATGTAGGTTAACCACTCCTAATTACTAACACCTGAAATGTCATAGTGGAAGTTTAAATACATTATAATTAAAATTATTGTGATCGTAACTAATGGTTCTGGCTAACTTCTGATAATTTAAACATAATTATCTTAAGTTGGGGGGGGGGGGGGTAAGAGGAAAAGCGTCTCCAAAACTGCCCCAAGATGCGTTGTGATTATTTACGTGAAGAAGTAGCGTTTGAACCGCGTAAATTATCAAAAATAAACCTACAAAATTTACGCATAAATAAAATAAAAGAACCCGAAAATAATCTGAAATAAAATATTAATCTTAAAGTAAGTTAACAGACACATAGATAAATGACGTATGCCAAAATTAACATTTAACATTATTTATTTACAATACAAAATATATTTACAAGTTAAGAAAAGGAGTGTCACATGACACAGATGTTCCAAAGAACAAATCGAAATTCTCATATACATTACTTAATTTAATCTGATTATTTATCAAAACATTTAAGTACTTAGATACCAACTGAAGGCAAATCCCTAATAATACATCAATAAATACATAAATATAAATTGGGAAACAAAGTATCGTAACATCACATACCTCCATACACTGTATGACGCTGGTGTGACTCATCTCACACTGGGTAAAACACTGGGCACCTTTCAGCGTGGTAAAGACACACAATTTCGTATAAGCCCCGCTCTTCAATCAGAGCGCGCGTTGCAAAAGGTCTACAACGACCAATAATGTTATTATACCATAAAATGGGCAAGATGATCTCAATGTCATCTCTGCTGCTACTTGTTCCTCTGCTCTCAGATAGAATAAACAGGTCACCTCTGCAGACTACTCAGGTCGAATTCTCCTGTAATAACTACCGACTACTCAGGTCGAATAAAATAACATAGCTGCTCTGCTGACTACTCAGGTCAAATATCATGTCATGTCTCTTCAAACTCAGATAGAAGAATCATGTCCACTTCTGGTTGAAAAACGGAAGCGCCTGATTTCTAATATACACTGGTTATCAAAAATTAAGGAAAAGTCACAAAATGCTAATTTTCAAATACGCGAACACTCAAAAGGAAATAATATAATTCGAGTAATTACTATCTGAACAACACAGCTAGCCCATATAACGTCTCATTCATGTCACACATGGTCACAAGTGTCACAATCACTACAGTGAAGCAAAAAAATAGGAAATTCCATACATCTCATTATGAGTCTCAAATGATCACTATATGTGACTCCACTGAGACGTCGCTGTGACTGCTGCTTTGTGACGAGTCACCATGTGACTTTACAATGTACTTACATTGTGACTCTCATGTGACTGTCATCTGTAGACTCAATTTCAAAGTCATCGTCAACGCTGCATTGTGATAAGTTACCAAATAACGTCACATTAAAGTCACATGATGACTTTCAGGTGACAGAGAGACTACTGTGAAGTCACCATTGTGCTCTTTTGGGAAAAGTTTCCATGTGACTATAATATGATATTATTTGGTTACTTATCATAATGCAACGTTCATGATGACTATGAAATTGAGTAAAAAAATGACAGTCACATGAGAGTCACAATTTAACTACATTGTAAAGTCACCTGATGACTCGTCAGAAAGCAGCAGTCACATTGACTTCTCAGTGGAGTCACATATAGTGATCTTTTGAGACTCATAATGGGATGTATGGAATTTCCTATTTTTTTGCTTCACCGTAGTGACTGTGACACTTGTGACCATGTGTGACATGAATGAGATGTTATATGGGCTAGTTGTGTTGTAGAGGTAGTAATTACTCGAATTATATTATTTCCTTTTGAGTGTTCGCGTATTTGAAAATTAGCATTTTGTGACTTTTCCTTAATTTTTGATAACCAGTGTAGTTTTGACCCTTACGTAAAAGACCCTGTATAACAAATAGAGGGTTGGACTTGCAGCCCCCTGTTCAAATCGTGAGGAAGCTGGACTGGATCCCCTCATTGGGGTACATCCCCGCACTGCGTGATTCGTCACCTCGAATCTTAGGGATGCACCTCGAATTTACAGGATGCTAAAACGCCTCGCCTCTGAAGAGGGGCTCGTGGGATCATGAGACCTCTTCGTGCGTGTGGTCCGTCTGAGACAAATATATGGACTCATAAATTTTAGTGTAGCCAGTAATAAATAAACACTTGACTGTATGTCAAGCTATTGTTAAAGATCAGACTCCGTGTCTGCTTGGAAAAGATCCCCTCTTAAGATAACGAGAGAACTGTGGATGCATTTTCCATACCTGTTGTCTTACTATATAAGTATATATATATATATATGACACACTATTTTTCATACAAAGTTTATATAAAATAATAATAATAATAATAATAATAATAATAATAAATTGGCAAAATACATAAATAATTGTATTTTTATAATATAAAATATCTAAAAAAAACCTGCTGAAAACGATATCAGTGGCGTGTACATCTTTGACACGATATCGATTCCAGCACTCTCCAAGTAGGGGAGACTGGGGATGAGAGGAACAAGGGATGAAAGGGACACTCTAAATTTGAGGACGAAAATAGAATGCAGAAATTTTCAACTTTGGCTCAATCGATGGCGATACCTGTTCTGCCTTAATAATCCTTAAAACTGACGTCAGCAATTGTAGCGTTGTAGGTGGTGAAATCAAAATTTGTTTTTGACATAAAAAAGTAAATTTTGATCTTGATTTTCTTTTTTTCTCTAAAAAATTAATATTGTGTTTAGCATTATAATATTTATGTTATTTAGCACTATAAAGTATGCACTTTATATGAATACCGGTATATTTTGTTAGCTTAAATACTGTCATGCATGAATACAATTTTTACTTAGCTAGGTGGGTATGGGGTTGAAAGGGACAGTAACTGAGGGGTTGAAAGGGACATGTCTCTTTCAACCCTTCGTGTTTTATTATTATTTAAACAAAATATTATTTATGTTTTGTAAAATTTAAGTTATGGTTTTAGTTTTTTATGTAAAAAAAATGAATGCGTTACTATGTAGAATAAAATTATGCAAATACCTACAATTTTGGTATTTTTTCCTTTTCCAAAAATCATCAAAAAGTCAATATGCTACGAAAATATAAAAGGAAATTTTAGAAAAATCGAATTACTGAAGAAGAAATGGTGTGTGCTGTACCTGAAGAAGAGGACAAAGGAGTGTCTGTTAAATCAGCAGCTAAAGTCTACGGTATTGAAAAGTCCTGTTTAGAAAGAATTGTTCTAAAAAGTAAGAATGCACAAGCAGATGAATTTCAATATACGCATTTGGTAATAAAAAAGTTTTTAGTGAAGGTAAAAAAAAAAGAGTTAGCTTCAAATTTGGTCTAAGCATCTAATATGAACTATGGTTTAACAATTATGCATATGAGTATTCAATTTCTTTGAATTCTCGAATTATATCCCTGTCTTGGGACACAAACAAGCAAGCTGGAAATGACTGGTTCCAAGATAATCAATAAAATTCATTACTTTCTCTTACGAAAACCTATAGCCATTAGTTTAAAGAGAAGTACAAGTTTCAACAAAGCTAATGTTGATATTTTTTAAACATCTTTAGTCAGTTATGAATCGCTAAAAATTCACACGGAATGTAACATATAACTGTGATGAAACAGGTTTAATGACAGAGCACAAGCTTCCAAATGTAGTAGTAAAACGTGGTGAATGCAATTTTCTGGCGTAACATGAGCTGAACGTGGTCAACTTGTCACACTTTTGTTTCTGCACCAGGTAACTCTGTTCAACAGTATTCGTTTTCCCAAGGAAGAATTAGAACGAGTTCATACTCGAAGCTGCCCCATCCCAAAGGCTTGGTCTTGCTCATCAAAGTTGGTGGATGACCGCAGAATTTTTTTAAAGCAATTGTGCACTAGCCTAATATTCTAGTTCTTCCAAAACTGATCCTACTCTTCTCTTATTTGATAATCATGAAAGCAATACAAATATTAAGGCAATAAAATTTGCGAAAGGTAATGGAATAATTATGGTAACATTCCTGTCGCAGGTTATCCACAAACGCCTGAAAAGCACTCGGAATGAATTCGAAGTACATTTTTTCAGAAAAAAAAAGGATTAAAATCACTTTGTATTTACAGATACTATTGAAATGAATGTCTCGAATATCAATGATATTGTGAGGAAGTTACCTAAATCCGTAACTGGTGGTGAGACAGGTAGAGCTAAACCTTTCTGTAAATTTTTGATTTAAAGTTGTTTTTTGTCAAGTAGACCTAAACAAGTTATTTTTCTTGGTTTTGTTTTATAATATGTTGCAATATGTTTTATTTTTAATTGTGTATTATTATATTTTATTTTTGAATAATGTAATCGCAAATAAAAAAGAAAATTGTTCATAAAATTGTTTTATTTATGTGTGTCGCTTTCAACCCCGCACAGTGTCCCTTTCATCCCCCACAATGGGGTTAAAAGGGACATTTTTCCCAATTTATAAAAATGCGTACAAATTTTAAATTACTGTATTTGAGGATAAGAGGTTTTACTAGTATTAAAGCAGAGGTTTTAGACGAGAATTAGGCGCAGTCATGATAATGATATCTATTAATGTCATTATTTTATAAGCTTATAAATCCAAAATGTCCCTTTCATCCCCACTCTCCCCTACTCTGCAAAACATCTTATTTCAAGTTCCAAGTCATAAATTGGATTAAATTTCCGAAAATGGTATGCACACAGATTTAAAAATATTCATGTTTGAAAATTTATTTAAAAATCATAAAAATTGAATCGTTGAAATATCGTAAATTGAAATGCACTTTTCAAATTAATTACATTTAAAAGTACAGTTTCTTTTCTATTAGACGATATAAAAAATAAAATTGTGCAATGTTTAAAAAAAAAATAAATGCTGCAAACGCAAAATTTATTGATTAGGTTATTGTCGCAATCAATATGTCGGCAGCGTTACTGACAGGAATGTTTTTGCTTTAAATAAAGGTATATTGTTATGTTTTCAAATAATCATGTACGAAATTTTAAAATTAACATTTACTGCAATGTTGTTATAATAAAGCAATTCGACCGTAAAGTAAAATAATCTAATAAGGATTAACCCCTTAAGCACCCTATTTAATTTAGTGATTGTATGCAGAATACCAGATATAATGAATTTGGTCATTTTCGCCCAATCAAAATAGCAATTAGCGAAGCAAAGAAAACCAGATGCTTAGAATATTGCACTCTGGACTTAAAATGAGGACATGTGCTCATACGTCCTGGTATTTAAATACACCGAAGAGTCAAAACATAATGACCTTCGCTACATTTTGCAATGAGCTCGTCTGGATGACGTATAGGGCACATGATCAGGTAGGAATGGCATTTAACTGTTTCTGGGGAGTCTGAGAAATAATTCTTGCCCTTACTTGTGCGTGTGAGCACAGTTCGCGAATTTAAGCGACTTTGATAGAGGGTTGATTGAAATATCCCGAAGGCTCAGAACGAGTATCTCCGAAATTGCACTACTATCGGATTATTCGTGAACTGCTGTTGTTAGAGCATATGCAAAGTAGATGAATGACAGGGAAACCAGCAGTAGACGTTATGGCGTTGGACGTCCAAGCATTCTCAAAGAAAAAAGACGTCGGAGATTATCCCGCTTGGACAAGCAAAATCGACACCAGACAGTAGCTCAGCTGACAACCCAATACAATTCAGGACCAAGTAGAATTGTTCTGGAGCACACAGTTCAGCGGATACTGTTCGATAAGGGAATACGCAGCAGACGTCTCACTCATGTGCTTTTGTTGATCAAGCGTCGTCGCCAACTATTCCTACACTGGGCCTGGAAACATCGTGAATGGACCATGGATCACTAGGAGAGTTTTGATGGATTAAATTTTAAGAAGTTCAAATTTAAATTAGCAGAGCTTAAATTAAATAAGCAGTAGAAACGTTGCTGTAAGTTCCTAAACCTAGTATAGTTTAAAAGCAGCAAAGTTGAAATCCTGTAAAACAAGTAACTAGCTAAAGAAATAAAAGTCAAGTGGTGAAATAAACACAAGTAAGTTTAAAAGCAACCTAACGTTTATTTGAAAAAGATAAAACAAGAAATAAACTTTAACATACAACAAAAACAATATTTAAACCAATTACTTTACTATTTCACAATGTACTAATTAACTTTAAATTCATATTCAAATAGAAAAATAAAAAGAACTTTGAACTCAAACACATGTCTTTAGACAAGTTGGGAAAAACTATTTGAGAAACGTAGATATGGCGAAACACAAACTATTGTCACTGAGATAACTTATTATCGAAGACATCGTTAACTGTACGTAAATGTAAACACGTCACTTATATCAATTCATGACTGCAGAGGTCGTGACTCCAGCACTATTCTTCTTGCGATAGATGATAGCTATAAATGAGTCCACTGCTAGGGCATTTATTAAATAGCCACTAGCTTTAAAGTAAAACACATGGATGACTCAGTTCCGAAGTGAAGTCGTGATTGAAACGAAACTACTCGCTTTGGTTGACGATGGAGACCATTACTGATGCGATGCTTGGACAAGGTGAATTAGTTACTACACGTAAACGTAAATAGAAATCATATCGGAGAGACACAATCTATTAACGAAATATAGCAGGACCAGAAACTGAACTAAGGAAACGGCACAAGATACAAGATTTAAAGAACATAAGGTTATTGACATAAGATACTAATTCATGATTACGTCTGGAAAACAGATCTAGATACTGAATGAAAGAAACGAAAGATATTTATACTAGCCGTTTAACCAAATACGATCTCAACACGCAATGCAAAGAGCAGCGGTTGATGGTTCTCGAATGAGAAGGAAACAGCGTCCCGGTGATGTGCAGTAAACCAGAATGAACGCGCCATCTACTGGCAGTCGGCGAAACATCGTCATACGAAGAATGACGTGAACCGGATTGTGTGAAGATCGCTAATAGTGGAGACCTCAAAATAAACATGTGAAATAAAGATAATGGACAAACAAAAACGGAGGTTTTAAAAAGGACAGAGTAATAGAAATAAGATAAGGTATGCGAAACAAATATAACTATTATGTATGAACTTAATAAAGTATATATTTAATAAAAATATAAAATAAGTAGTGGGATTTAAAAGCAGGTAAACAAACCTGTTGAATGGAAAGTAAGTATATTTAATAAAGATAGATAAAGATAATAAGAGTTGTAAAGTAAATGAACTTATTTAATAAGAGATAGATATAATTAATAGAAGTAAATAAAAGATAGTAAAAAGATATAGACAAGGAGATACTACCGGAAAGTGATAAGAATGGATATGACAATATTACTATCAAGTTGCCTGGTAGGATGAATAAAAATTCGTCATTCACCACGTCGATAGTCGTGTCAGGGTAAACCGTATTCCAGACCAACATTTAGTTCCCCAATGTACATCATGTCATACAAAGGCCGTTGGTAGCGTTTTTCAGCATTAGAGGAAGTTCTCATGGGCGGCTTTGGAACCCGTGGTTGTGGTACAACGACCATGAAAGCAACAGACAATCTAAACATCATTGCGGACCAGTTTACCTCTACCTGGAGTTTGTATTTTTAATTGGAAATGGAGTCTTCCAGCAGGACAACGCTTCATGTCACAAGGCTCGAATTGTGCTCGAGTGGTTCTAGTAACCTAATGCTGAATTCCAGTTAATGTCCTGACCATCTAACTCACCGGACCTTAGTCTTATAAAGCACATTTGTGGTGTCATGAAAGGGCAACTCAGACCTCAAAAAGCACCACATCAGATTATAATGGATTTGATAGACTGCTTCTTTAACATCTGGTACAATCTGTCTCTGACCATCTTCCAAGGATTTGTGGTATCCATTCTAAGGCGGTTTGCTGCTGTTTTGCGGGACGAAGATGGACCAACGCGTTATTAGGTAGGTAGTCATAATGTTTTGGCTCTTCAGTGTAGAAGAGGTCATGGCGTATTCAGGTACGTCGTGGTTCTTAAGCGGATAAAAATACCTATTTTTAAAAATATAAATGTTGTTTTCTTTATTAGCATTTAATAAAGTTTTAAAATAGTCCTCGAACAACGAATGAAAATCATGATCTAAAGTCGCAACTTTTTCGTTTAAAGCAAACTCAAATAATTATTTAGTTATCATACAAGAACCTATTTTATAGATTAAATCCTAGTGCGTATCCTCTTACGATCTCCAAAAATATCTAATATTTCAGATATTTAGGTAGAGTTTTATGAGGATTATAATTCAGCAAATATAATTCAGAAAAAAATTCCATATTCTTTATATATTAATGAGAATGTAATAAAAAATATTATTAGAAACAATGATTACATACTTCTTAAACTAAAAAAGAGTGGTGGGAGGATTATCATGTTTGCTTGACATTCCAATAAGTTGAAAATTCTACGTTTTGCCAATTTCATAGTCTAGTACACGGACGGCGAACCTATGGCACGTGTGCCAAACTTGGCACGCGGTAGAATATTTTCGGCACGGCGGCGTTGATTAAAATCCTAAAACAAAATAAAATTCAGTTAAAACACGCAAGCTTATACAAGCTGGACTTTCCTTTCTTTTTTTTTTTTTTTTTTTCTATTTGGTAGGCCTCCCCACCTAGCTGACCCTTTTTTTTTCTATTGAAAGCAACTAACTGAATTTCTAAATTATTTCAATGTGGGCTCAGTAAGTTATCAAATTAATAGAAGGTTGGGAGAATATCAAAAAGAAAAATATCAGGCATTATAAGTAAAACTCTTAGCGATGAAACTAAAACGACTTGGCATAAAATATGTAGTTTTCACAATTGTTCGGTCTATTTATTCCAGCGGGTCATTATTTTCGGAAATGATACGAAAATGGTAAATATTAGAAACCCAAACCACTTGTTAGATAACTCGAATTCAGCTTGAATCCTATTAAAAGTAAATAGGTTGAACACCATATTAAAGTTTAGCATAACCGACATCGGATTTACCATTTTATTATTTTATAATATAGGTTAGTCTAATTATTAGATGTATATTGTACCATATTTTTAAATCCCAATTAATAAAAATCCAGAAAATTTGATCCAGTAAACTATTTTTTGGTGCTTGGCACGTCATGGTCACGTAAAATCTTTTTTGAAAAAAATTGGGCAAGCGGATGTCAAAAAGTTTGCCGACTCTGGTCTAGTATATTATATCGCTTGGTAGAAATGCCTGCAACACCTGTTGAAGCTTATATTTAAGAATATATGCGAGATTTTCAATATTGCATTCAATTCCAAACTTCATAAATTTTAGTGCTTCTAAAATAGGTGGTATAGCTTTAGTACAATTTTCTTTTGAATTGAAATATGTATGTAAATAATAATTTTTAAAAAACTTATTGAATAAAATTCATATTTTAAAATAAAACATATAATTTAAAATTTTTTAATCTTATTATAATTAAGATACAAATACAAAATTTTCCAAATTTCTAACTCTACTACAGTAGTCACCAATCATTTTTCCCGTAGGTCCGTTTGAAAACATTGTCAAAGTTTCGCCATCCTGAAAACTTAAGCCTTCTTACCCCCAACTCCCCCCACTAAGCCACCAAGAACCTAGTCTAGCTGATATGCTTTGTAAAACTTTTTTTGGAAATCATTCGTTATTTTATGTGCAAAACACAATGTATGCTAGTGAAAAAAACTACATAAATTCCAAATCAATTGTTTTTTATTATGATTTTTAGAATACAAGAAAAGCAATATAACGTACATATTAATTCAAAATGACCACTCACTAAAGCTCATTGTGATTAATGTTCAATAGAGAAAATGGCACATTTTATTTTGTACAAACAGCCTGACATTTGAGGTCAAGTTGTTGCAGCTAATTCTCTTGAAGTTGTTAAAATGGTCATCTGTGAGTCGAAATATCTATCGGTTCTTCCTCGAAGCTGGTAGACGTGAGGCGCTGGGTTCGAACCCAATCACGCCCGTCGGCCTAATCGTTCGAAGTTTTTCATGGTTTCTTCGAACCTTGTATTTCCCTGCGTAAATACGGGTTAGGTTCCTTTAGAAAGACAACCACGGACGGCATATCTCCTTTGGGTCTAGTGTAAATAATCGGCCGTCATAAACAACACCATCTACCAGTTCTTCAGGAAATTCATTTTTGAGAATTCTGCTTAACACACATATATTGAGCCAAGAATGATTATCACCACGACCAACGGCACACAAGGCCAGTTCGTGACTTTTAAAACGTCAAACGGAGTGGATCATCTTTACACGGCGATTGGCACAAAACGTTGGACGCGCCACTTTGTACCAATCACCGTATAACGATGATCCACTCCCATGTGATGTTCTAAACGCAATGAACTGTCCTTGTATACTGAACTGTGTTGATCGCGTTTTCATATGATACACAATTTTATGTCTAAAGCTTTTATTTCTGGATACTTTTTCACACGCATTTTTAATCCAAAATTAGTTACTCTCAAGAGTTTTGGAAATTGAGAATAAATGTCCTTTAAAATAACATTTTATTGAAGTCTATTATTTCCAATTATAAGGTAGGATTGCGGTTACTCGCGGCGAGTCGCGTCACGATTACAGCCTGTATGATACACGTTGTAAGCTGAAGCACTATTTTCTGTTATTCACAATTTCATAGCGTTCGCTTTTTGGTGACCACTGCTCTATTATAATATACCACTTGGTTAAATATCTTAATAATATACTGTTACTTTTGGATAATGTTTCATAATATATGCTTAAAACATGATTTTTCATTCTTGTGTAAATTATAATCTCCGTAGATTGAACAATCAGGAATTACAAAACAGTGGAAGATATCAATCTTTAGTACGCCGATGCAAAGTCGTTCAACCAACGAGTCCACGTTGTGACTATTCTTACACATATAGGTTAATTAATGGTACCTGTAACAACTTAGATCACCCAAGATGGGGAAGCACATTCAGCTGCTTTTGGAGATTGTGGCCAGCAAATTATGAAGGTAAGAAATCAATCGCTAATTATAATCATCACATAATTTAAGAATTTTAGTTTACATAATAAATTATGGTTAATTAAATTTCGAGCTCTACGGTCACCTTTTTGATGCAAGGACTATTATTCAAAGTTGAGAATGAGAATCGAACCCAGTAATTCTTCAATGGTAGATAGCGCCCAATAAATATATACAAATAGTCCGAGCAACCGGCAAGAAAATTTAGTTAATTGGAAAATATAAAAAATAAAGGACGTGCATCTATGACTATTGTTACAGTTTCTCAAGGCCGTTTGATGCATACTACCTAGGCAACACAATCCCGAGCTTAATTTCCATTCTCGGGATTTCAAAATATTCTCAATGAAATCCCAGGATCCGAGGAATGATTCTGACATTGAGCAAACAAGATTTTTTTTATTATTGATACTATTGTTTTCTGCAATAAGTAAGTGATGTTATCGTTTCGAAATTATACTTTATGCAGAAATATCATTTACTTATTCGAAAAATAACGTGATTCTTTTTAATAATGTTACATAAAAGTAAAAAATAATAAATATACTTGACTAAAAAAACGTATGATAATCTGTAACTATTAAAAATTAATCAGTTACGCTGTTGATCTGTTGGTCTGTATTGAGAAAAATGTAAAAGTGTGCATAGTTTGTTTTCTTCTGAAAACCAAATTTTATTTGGGACTAGCAGGCTATGCCCGCTGCGCTGGTCAATATTTCCAAATGAACCTTGGATTAAACTAAATGGTGAATTTGAACTTGTATTTTAAACAATATGGATCTTCAGCTTGACCTTGCACATTACTGAAAGCGATGCGAACGCCATTGCGATATAATGTTATCTTAAGCGTTGGACAAAATTTAGCAATTAAGAAGTAATTGTTTTAGTTGATTATAAACAGCGCACTTGTGGTCGGGTAATGAGACCGTTATGACAACAGGAATTAATACCTCTGTAACTAATCAACATATAATGAAATCGTATATACTAACACCATTCCTAAAAGTCATGCAACAGGGCCACTTGTAACAAAATATGTTCTATAGATTTTTTTAAAAAGGCTAAACTTTCATAATCAGGTTCACTTAATTTCTGAACTTTTACTGTTGCTCTATAACTAAGTACCCTTGAACAATATGTATACACTAAAACCTTTCCAAAATTATTACCTAACTAATTGTGGTATATCCTACGAAAGTATTATAAACAATCGGAATGAAATACAAATTTCCGTTGTAAATATATAGTAGATGATGATGATGCGATTTTGTGTAATAGAATTCATAGTAAAGTTTTCGCTTCAAACAAAAACGATGCTTTCAACATTAAAGCTAATACACCAATATGTGAAGTATCTTATTACGGAAGGTTAACTTGAATTCTCATGAGCAACTACTCAATGAAAAGTGAATATGTGGCTTTTTTGATACTTTTATGTCAGCCTGGCGCAGGTAATAAATCAATAAAGATTGTTTTCATAGCATATTCTTATTTTATTATTTTCATTTAAAACACAAACCTTTCACTCATTTAATTTAAAATGCATGCCTTATACTAATTTCATTTAAAAAACTGAAAAGATAAACAATAACAGGAAATAACGCCATAATTAAAAGCAAAAAAATATTTTTAATTTACATACGCAAAATGTAACTACTGCTACTGGGAATTTTAAAAATGCTATCAGCGAGATGTGCGCACGGTTGTTATAAATGTACCCATTTTTTCTTCTTATCGAGGAGCAATTTATAAATCGCACAATATTATTCCAATTCCAGTTTCTTTCAATGAGGAACCCATGACCGGAAAAAATGGAAAAAGACTCTTGTAGATTCTTCGGATGACGGCATCTGACGCCATAAACCGAGTTTATATATATGAAAATAATTTTTAAGTCGTTACAAACATTGCTTTCATACTTAAATATTTTCATTGGTACTACTTGTTATCCCGTCGACCAATTTCGCCAAATTACATAAATCGCCAAACCATTCGTCAAATTATATAAATTGACATAATCTTTATTTTAAATAACGAAATAACAAATAAATTAGTAAAACAGTAATAAAAATACAAATAAAACGTCGAAATTAAAATCACTTGATGACGTAAATACGTGTAGTTTGTTTAAATTCAAGTGAATTTGATATTTACGATCAACCATTATTGGCATTTAATCTTATAGTTTGACGATGGATTTTTGGTCGACGGAATATCTAAGTAGTACCTTTTCCATTTTTGTTTTATAACGCTAAATTCTCAGTAATTTTTTCCCTTTTATTTTACATAAAATCACTATTTTTTTTGTAAAAAATTAAGATGCTTGCATTTTTATTTCAAACTCATAGAGCCGTTTTTATTTTTTTGCCAAAAGGGTTGATTTGAATTTTTTCCGTTGCTAGAGTAACGGATGTAATGATAGATATTTTGAGGTTTAGATGCCAAAGACACCGCCAAATTAGAAAAATATGAAATGCGTCATGAACTGTTGGACTTATAAAAATTTATTTGGTAGCATTCGATTCAGCATACAAAACTACATTAAAATATGCTATCATTTGACGCATAATTTTGATATTCGATTTTTTTTCCCTCCCCGTGCAAAAACCATTAGGGGTGACACTTTAGAAAATCCTTTCTTAGCAGAAGTTTATGTCATAAGAAGTATTTTTACCACGATTTTCAAGATTTTAGGTTCAGTAGTTTGCGCTGTACGTTAATTAGTCCCCTAATCCAGATTTCATTTTATATACTATATTAGATATGCGATTTTGCGGTGAATCGATGATCGAAAATTAGCCCAATATCATTTGAAATATTACATAACAGAGGAGAAAGTACAAAGAAAGACGAAGAAGAAATGACGAATTACAAAAGACTTGTAATTTTTTTTTTCAAAATGTTGAATTTTTCCATAGTAATAACGTATTAAAACATAAATTTCCTTAAAAATTATCTTTATTTCCTAGATTTCGAATCCGTGAATTTTCCTATAAATGAAATTGGCGATATGACTTGAGAAAATAGATAATATTTGCTTAAATAAAATGGGTAATATTCGTTGATCTGAGTTCGAGTTTATAAATATCACATGCTTTCGGAATTACGGCGAAAAACATTTTAAAAAGTATGAAATTATTTTACAATATGTATGTGTGGCAGAAATTCACACTGAAATTTAAGTATTCGATTCCATTTTTAAAATATTAACTGATATCTATATAAGTTACAATTGAATATGAAAATGTACTCAAAAAATGATCTCTTTCACCTAAAAAAACACCATTTGTGAGAACATCCTCAAGCTAATGTCACGCTTATGCATTTTTGGCTTAAAATCACATTGTTTGGCGACAAAAGAAAAATAAAAAATTGTAAAGAAACAAATAGTAATTACACATGTGACTCACAATTACATCTGCTTGTTTGTTCTATAAGTCACGTGATGGAACAATTAGATATAAAAAAAAGAAAAGAACAGAACAGAAAGAAAATGTCGTTAAAATTTCATCTAATCAAATTTTCAGATTCGTTTCCGTATCTAACGCAAGCGATAAAGAGCCAAATATTGCGTATCAAGTGTAATATTTCTTATTAAATTAATTTTTAAGCATTACAAATATTTCTTTCAGGGTTTGATTAAATGTTTCCGTTTTTTAATATTATCACTCATTAAAACGGATTTTCTTCCTCTTTTTTTCTTTTTTTTTTCATTTAAATAAAATTAGTAACAGTTTTTCTTTTATTTTTCGAGGTTTAATAGCCGTTTCAATTTTTTTTTTATCAACGATGAATTTCGCCAAGAAATAAAATGGTAACCTTATCGCCCAAAATAACAGAATTTTCCGTCATAATTCTAAAACTAATATAGGTAGAATAATGTGTTATAGATTAAAACCTTCCCTGAAACAATACCTATCTAACGGTATAGGTTCCGTAAAAATCCATGCAGTAGAACTCGAAATCTAGGCGTTCGGAACGAATTTTCCGTTTGGATTTTATATATATAATAGATAATAGAATAGATAATAGATTTTATATATATATAATAGAATAGATAATAGATTATGTGTTATGAACTATCTCAAAGTTTAAAACAGATCGCATTGTTAGATTTCCTAATTTTAACAATATCGCGTTATGTTAGTTCCACATTCCACCACCAGGGAGCGCACTCTATTCTTAAGGAAAGCGTATCTGAACGAAACTCCTTCATGCAACCTTTCCGTAGATACATGAATCGGGAGGGTGGCGGTCTTAACCAATAATTTAAGATAATTGCTGAAATTACTACGAAAAATATTTTAAGGGGGCCCTACGCGGGCTCCTAATAGAGTTAGAGGAAATCGGAAGACGGCAGAATAATCGCGGGGAAAAGTTTGCTTGGGTGCTTCGGAGCTACTTTTGGCGCGAGATCTAAGCTCTACGACCAATAGGAGCCCAGATATTTAAGGAAATATGAAGTAACAAAGTCCAGAATAACAGAGCTTTCCGTCATACTTCTATAACTAATCTAGGTAGAATGATGTGTTATAGCTTAAAACCTTCCCTGGAACGATACCTATCTAACGGTATAAGTTCCGTAAAAATCCATGCGGTAGAACTCGAAATCTCGGCGTTCGGAACGAAATTTCCGTTTGGATTATATATATATACTAGGGGGCTCGGCCCCCTACGAGCTACGCTCGCCAACCCCCGTCCAGACACCGCAGACTCTAAATGCACGCTAATTTCATCGGTTTTAAAAAGATTTCGAAAGATTGAATTATAATTTAAAAAACAGTGGCGATCTCCCTATAAACGAATTTCTATTCATTTCTCTTTGATTGGGGAATTTTAACGCCAAATCCGCTGCGGTACTACTTGATTATCCCGTCGACTCATTTCGCCAAATTATATAAATCGCCAAACCACTCGCCAAATTATACAAATTGATATAATTTTTATTTTAAATAACGAAAGAACAAATAAATTCGTACAACATTAATAAAAACACAAATAAAACGTCGAAATAAAAATAACTTGATGACGTATACACGTGTAACAACCTTTCAAAATAAGCTAGTATAAAAGGAATTAAGTAAAGAGAGTCTTTGTCTCCTGCTATTTTTTAACAAAGCGAAAAGAAAGTTCTTTTAAATGAGACATTTTAAATTAATTTTCAAAATATCAAATAAATGTCTAGCACAATTTCTAAATTTAAACTTTTTTGCAATGTTATTTTGTGTGTTCATTTTATGTAATAACTATAATGTGACGTAAATATGACGTAATTTCTCCTAAGACTTCTAACGCATGTTAATGAATTTATTATTTTACAATATCCTTTCTCCTTTAAAATTCACGTGTATACTTTTTATGACGTAATTTTTAATAAGTTCCTGCTTTTTATACGTAATTATTTAATACTAATTTGAAAGTTTTTTTTCCTGTTTATAATAGTCACGTGTAAATAAATTTTTAATTTGAAGCAAACATTATTGCTTGCGCTTTTTATACAGATGGCAACAGTTTAAATTAGTACAATTTTCTGAAATCTGTAGAAAATATCTCTAGAAATGCTGAAAATTCGAATTTAAAATAGAAATAAAACCTGAAAAAATGAGTCAAAATAAAAAAATTAATGCAATCTGCACTCCGGCAACTTCTAACGCATAAAATGATCTAAAAATGATTACGCTGCCATGTACAGTTTTTGCTGCTATAAAACTTTTTTAGTGGAACGATTTTGTCCAACTTTAGCATTAAATCACTCTTAAAATAATTCTTCGATTTGAAAACTGTCTGCATCAGCGTGTTTATCAGACATTTCTGTATAAAACCACCGATTTTCATATTTTTGTATGCATTATTTTTGTTAATATTAACGAAGAAAGGCCTCCGGTCACCAAAAAATCAAAACCGGCGGCGGCGGCGGCGGCGGCGGCGGCGGTGACAGCGGGAGTTACTTTTTTTTAGAATAGAGAGATAATAGATAAAGAAACATACTGAGCATGCGCTTACTCAATTATCATGCGCTATAATGTTAAGAAATATTTTACTCTAAACATTAGCGTGATTATCTAAAAGATGAGTAGTTCCGTGCTGAACAGCTGAATCAATTCCATTTTACAATTTTGTTGTGAATGTTAAAAGTTTCTGAGTCTTCAACCTACTTTTAAAATTCCAGCACTTCCCCTTCAAAAAGTCTTTCGAGAAGGCATTCAACACGTTGCCAATGCTGTCAATTTTGGCCGTTACCAAAATATATTCATGTATACATATACGCATGTTTAGTTTAAATTAGAGGATTTCCAATTGTGACCAGTAGGTCACCAAGTTAGCACAACTTTAGAAAGACAAGATTTTCCATTTTTAATCAGAAAAATTTTTCGATTAAATAAAGCGAATATTATGTATCGGAATATTTTGTGGGAAACAACTTTCATGCAAAAAGATTGAAGATTCCTAATCTAAATTACGGTCGCAAAAACCATTCATTATCAGAAACATCCATCCCATTTCTATTAGACGTGCAAATTCAGATCAGTTTTCTATTTTAATTCAAAAATTTTCTGACTTCTTTTTGTCTTTTTTGAAATGACAAATTCGTAGTTTTGCTTTCTGTTTTTTTTTCTTCTTCTTTTTTTAATATTACATTTAATACTTTCTTCTGCATTTGAATATCTTTACTTTTTTTATCGAGAAAAGAAAAATTGTTTATCAGTAGATCTCAATTTTATATTCCAACTGAACTGTTTTAAAATACTACTGTATAACTATCAATCTCAACATGACTTTTTTGTGATACAAAGCTTCTGTTTATCTGTCCCAAAACTGTATCCAAACTTATTTAAATATAATTTTTTCCTCAGACTGTTAAAGAACATAGTGCTAATCCGAAATTTTGCCTTTATTGCGATAACTTATTCTCCAAGTATTTGAAAATGTTTATTTATTAATTTATTTTAAACACCAGCGCAAGGGATAAACCCATTTCAAGTACCTTTAAGCCATTCTAAGCAGGATAACTTTTTCGTAAATTGAGATAAATTTTAATTCAGTTTTCGCGAATACATGCACTGTAAAAAAAAAATCTGTAAAGTTACTAAAGTTCTTCTAGGAAACTGGGATTCCTAGAACTTTTTATGTAACGGCAACAAGAAAAATTCCAGTAACAGACGCTGTTACAGGAATTTTTGTTGTTGCCGTTACATAAAAAGTTCTAGGAATCCCAGTTTCCTAGAAAAAGTTTAGTAACTTTAGAGATTTTTTTTACAGTGTGGTTCGTTGATATTGAAGAGCTGAGTGGAAGAACATGTTATGCAACATTTTCTTAAAAATGATTTTATCTTTTAATGAAGGTGTTATCAGGTGTTCTATAACATGGTAAAGCTAAAATACCAAAGTTCTATTTAGCCTTGAAGATTTTAGGCATTATTCATTAATATTTAATATTTTAATATTTAATAATCCAAATAACATTAATATTTTTTAATATTTAAAAATTAAATATGAATAAGTTTTTTTTTATACAGTTTTGTACCACACCTGTTAATATTTTAAACACATGGTATCAAACAGAACATAAATCATTAAAATTGAGAACAAAAACTTTCACATCAAATTTCTTCAAATGTGATTTTTGTTACTTAACATGTTCTTCCACTTACCTCTTCATATATCAATGGATATATATCATGATATATATCTTGATATATATCCGATATTTATTTTTAAAATATCAAGATTTTTGATATTTTCGATATTTTCATATATTTGATATTTATTTTCAAAATATCCATATATTTGATGTTTTAAATATTTGATATTTATTTTCAAAACTGTGAAATTTTTTGATATTTTCAGGCAAAACAAGTGTAAATGAAATTTTCAACTGTTATTTGACTGTGTCATTCTGTAGATAAAGAACTCTTGTCTCTGACAATCACTTTTTTAGCCAAAAAAAACCCAAACATATTTTCTTAGCTTTTATTTTCAAATGCAGATTATGTAAGACAATTCATTAAGAACAGGCATTAAAAGATAAACTGTCTAATTTAGATAATCAATTATATACAGCTTCATTAAAAATTTTTAGAAAATCAATTATCTAAGTTACAGCTTCATTAGAAAAGAATATTTTTTTATTTTTCTTAGTTGAGTCTAAACTGCACAACATGCTAGGGAATTTCATGTTAAAATTCTTCAATTAAAAAACTATTTTGTTTTTAAAGTTTTGTTTTATAAATTTCTGATTACTTGATACTGAATCCTGTAGTTTGATTTTTTTATAAGTGCATAAAGCAAATTGTATCCGTTTCCAATTAGTTGATCTTCAATTTTGGCCTATGTGAAAGAAAAGGGTAAAAGAGAAATGCATTTTTAGAATATTGTTTGATTACGTTTTGATGTTAAGGGCAGTATGTTATAGTTTCTAATTTATGTTATGCTTGAAAATATTTATTGTCAACAGTGAGCTGACTAATATGAAAATATCAGATATATATCGAAAGTATCTGATATATATCAAACTATCGGATATATATATATTTTTTTAAATATCATATTTATGAACCCTGGTGGTTAGTAGAAGTGTGCATACCTTTGTACTTTTATTAATTTAAAAAAACCGAATTTGACACAGAGTAATCCTGGGATTTCGGGATTGAAAAATTTGAAGGCATCACGAATTTTCGGGATCTGGGTTTCCAGTATTATAATACCTAATGCCGTCTAATTTCGCATGTTACCGCATTGGAAATTCAAATACAGTGTTCTTCAAATGTCACAAAATAAATAAAAATTCAATAATTCTGAAAATACATACAATGACATGATACAGTTTCGCATAAATACATTGAAAAATATGTAAGCTTTTAGGATAGCAAAAAAGTTTAGTCAATAAAGTTGCATTTCTCATCAACAGATAGATAGCATTGCAGTGGCCCCATATATAATGTCTGTCGTTATTTAAGCTATCGTTGAAAAGGTCCTATTAAAATCTGAATTGTAGTGGCAGCACAGTAGGGGAGTTTACATATTTTGAGGTGTAACTCACCTAATTTTTGGAATATCTTCAAACATCACTACATGTGGTCAATGTATTCATCTTCTAACTAAATAAATCTTTAGATCAATTTCTTTTTGAAAAGCTTAAGTTTTATTTTAATTTGAAAAATTTGTCAAAAGTGGTCCAAATTCAGCAACTGGTTGCCTAAGTTGGACCCCCAGTCTCCTAAATTGGACCAAGCAATATCAGGTTGTTTTAATGACTATGGAATATAACTAATTTTATTAAAAGCAACGTTTGCGATTAATGAAACAATCAAACAAAATAACAACTATGAAACATAATGAAATTAGAGAAAATTTTTTAAATAAAAATGTATTGAAAATGTAAATCAAAGTCATCAGTAATTAAGGATAGAAATTATGGAACTAATTGCCAGATACTTGAATATCATGTAAGATGTGATGCAAAGCCTACATATGAACTTCGTTTATTCATTTTTAATTCCAGCGCACACAACATGGAACCGTATTTGGCAATCTGAACACTGAATCATTTCAGATATTTTATTTTTCTTACAAATTAGGCAAAACCAATCATCGCTGTCTAGATTTTCTTTTTAGATTCTGCATCATTAGACATTTGTAGCATCATTCATTAGCAACAGAAGTTTTCTTTACATTATGTTTGTAGTTCTTACCTTCCATCATTTTATTTCCATTTGCATTACGCCTATTTTTTAAAACTTGATGTTCCAACTGCTTTTGTGCTGTGAAGGCATCCTTTTTGTCGTTTTTTTATTCATTACAAAGTTTACTTTATATGGCTAAGGTGTTAACACAACTGTTTTTTGGCTCCCTCTGTAGTTTGATTTAACTGAATTTAGCAAGGGAGATACCATTTCTAATGATTCTTTGGCTTTTTGTGGGGATTTGTAATTGCAGCCTTCATGCATCCCACTTTTCTTCACAACTTACTCTCTCCTTTTTGCTTCCTATATCTGTACCAGCTTTTGCTGTCACGGGTGTTTTTCTTCTAGACAGTATGTCTATGTCGTTTTCAACATTTTTCAATTATATTAAAATTGCGTTTAAAAAGTATGCTATATTGAAAAAAAATACGCTACGATTAATCAAATGCAAAACATTATATATTCAAACAGTGTTGAATATAGGGCCACCCCCCTCCGTAGCATTGAAATAACTACTCCCCTCAGAAGGTTTGATATTTTAGGCGTTTTAATGGCAAAAACGTGTAATTTCAACCATCAGAACTTTAAAAATTCTGCACTCCCACCTCACGGGACTTCAAATATCCTCCAGGAGGAAAATGTTTGAATTCAACTCTGTAAATCAAATACGCCGTAGGAATAAAGGATTCAAAGAAAATTAATACAAATACATACAAGATAAAAGAAATTGCAAACAAAATTTATTGCATAAACATGCAAAAATATTTTTATGTTTATTTAGGCCTAAACTGTATAAAAAAAAATTGATCCAGATATACAAAAAAAAAAAAGTGTCCAAAGCGTACAGCCGTCGAAATTCATTACTTCCTTTTCAAATTTATAATCGTATATCTGGTCCAATTTAAGCACCTTAAATTGACCCAATTTAGGCAACTGCGCCATTTTTTAAAACAGATAATCTCGAACTAAGAACAAAAACGAAATCAAACAAATTCGCGTGAAAAATATGCGCAATAAATAGATGAATTTAGATATGTATATGGAAACATAACAACTTACTTTAGTTTTGAAGTATTCACTTACGTTTAGTTGGAAAAAATTAGATCGAAACTGCTATGTTTAGGTTTTTTAATATTGTCTGAAAACAGCACGTGGTAGGCGGGTCCTTCTTCTAATCCTAAATTACGTCATTCTGATGAGTAGAATTTCAGCGGTAGATGGCGTCTCTTTCTGTAATTAACGGCAGAATGGCAACGGTCCAATTAAAGCGGCGGTCCAAATATGGCTACTCTCCCCTATTTAATTTTATTTTATTTATTTATTTATTTTTTATGCGAAGGTAAGTCACATTCATCAGGGAACAGTTTTTTAAATTCTACATTCATACATAATCATGAAAGCCTCAAACATTATTCCCGTACTTAGCTGGATTCAGATATTTCATCAAGTATCTTTCTTTATGTTCCATGTGAATAATATTGATATTTGAGATATATATGTTGTTGTATATTGATTTATCTGTGTGATTTTACTGTTCCGGATAATCAAATCAGGATGCCATATGATTGGTTAACAGCCTATTGATCACGTTCAAGTTTCCCGGATAGATAATTTTCCTGAAATAGGGTGGATTTTCTCTTGGATTAGGTAAATTTTCCCTTCGAACAAGTTGGAAACTGTACGTGAAACGCGGCAAATGGCTTGTACTATAACTAGTTTCACAAATACTCAGATCGTGGTACAATAGCTGCTGCACTCTTATGCAAAAATGCATGAATGCAAAATTTATTACAATTATATATTAAATTCGGTAATGCGGAAATGATATGTTTCCATCATAAATAAGACGTAATCCCCATGGCAATCTAGAATCATTACCTATCACGCGATATCAATTAATTAATCACGTATGTTAGTATTTAATAGAATAAAGAAAATTTTTAATAATATCTTTTTAAGTTTTGATTCGATTTTCAGAAAATTTAAAAATGACTCGACAAAATTCTGCAGCGATTACTTATATTAAATTTTAAACCATTCGATTGGGTAGTTATTGCGCTGTTATGTACGGACAAGACGGACAGATAGACGGACGGACTGACATACAGCCGGACGGACCAGACGGCGACTAAAAGTGCTTCGTATTTATATAATTACGAACGCACCTAAAAACACAATGTTAAAAACTGTAAAAAGTACATTAGAGGTCCCATTTTTTTTAGTTATTTTGGGACCCGTCATGGATTTTGTAGGGGAAGAACGTGTTTCATGTGCCTTTTGGATAATCATACCCTGATGATGGGTTACAGGAATTAGAACAGATATCCTTTTCGATTCTCTGCAGAGTAACTCACAAAGTGCGACATCTATTCCTACTGATGGCATGCGTTTTCACACTATTTTATTTAAATTAACTTCATTAGGGTTTCGTTCATCTCACGAAACCCTATTCGTCTCGCTCCTCTGTCTGTCTGTCTGTCTGTCCGTCACAGAGCCCGTTCTCAGAAACTATACATGTTAGAGACTTGAAATTTTGGGTACTTATAGCTGAACACCTCACATCAAACAACAAATCATAAAATTTTGAAAAAGTTGGTAATTAACCGAATTACGGGCTAATTAACTTCTAAAATTAACCAATCCACCTTTTTAACGCAAATTCAAACGGACTTTCTCGAAATCATCCGTGTTTCTCCTAAGGGTTGCCAGTAAAATCAGCCGAATGCACGGTTACCACGGAGGAAATTAAGCCGAAAAATGAAGTGGAGATTTTAAAGCGAAATCGTATATCAGAAAATATTGGTGCGAGAAATTTGTAAATGGAATAGACAGACGCAGAAAAAAATCTACTTTCATTTGGTATAAAGTTCACATTTCTGCGATCTGTATAAGTTAAAATATCCACTAAAAATCGATCGATAAAAATTTAATTTCTTTAATTGGAGAAATAAAAACATTTCAATTCGGCGGGAAAGCAGGTAGACATGACGACGCTGCGGTTTTCCATAATAGCATATTTTAATACGAAATTTTAACTTTTTAAATATTAAATTTTTTGATTAAATTTTTTGGCATCCCGATGTCAAATTTCTCGCTGATTTCATTGATACCCATATCTAAGTCCTATCTTAATTACAAGCTGAAATATTAATTATTATTTAATTAATCGGTTTATTCCTATCAAATGTATCGATTAAAATGAAGAGACGCTTATTTAACCACGAATTAACTTAAATTAGGAAATCTAATAATCTGCCTGGGCTTATTGAACAGGGATATGAGATAAGTATAACTCATTCATCATCAGAAAGTTTACTTCATACCACTATTTTCTAATAGTAATTTCAGGAAATATTTTGAATTATTGGTTAAGACCGCCACTCAGTCTGTTTGAAACTTTAAGATAGTTTATAACACATAGAAAAAAGTGTAAAAAAGAATGGAGTGTGATATTTCGAGGAGGGGGGGGGGGGGGGGGAGCTAGGATTATTTTTAAAATCTTAGCGTTTGTTACCGCAGCAAATATTTTAAATTCTTGTTTAAGACCGCCACCATCCCGACCCATCTATCTACGGAAAGATTGCGTAAAGGAGTTTCGTTCAGATATGCTTTTGTTAAGAATAGAGTGCATTCCCTGGTGGTGGAATGTGGAACTAACATAACGCGATTTTGTTAAAATTAGGAAGTCTAACAAGTCGATCTGTTTGAAACTTTAAGATATTTTATAACACATAAGATAAAGTGTAAGAAAGAATGACACGCGAAATTCCGGGGAGGGGGGGGGGGGGGCGCTAGATTTTTATTTAAAAAAGTAGCGTTTCTGACCGCTTTAGGTGACTTTTTGAGGGAGTCCTGAGATATATGCTACTTATTTAATATAAAATTGTCTAAAGTTTAGTTACCACTATTTCCTAATAGTAATTTCAGCAAATATCTTAATTTCTTATTAAGACCGCCGCCACCTCGAGTAACATATCTACTTATAGGTTGTTTAACGGAGTTTCCTTCCGATACAGTTTTGTTAAGAATAGAGTGCGCTCCCTGGTGGTGGAATGTGGAACTAACATTTTTGTTAAACTAGAATTATTTTTAAAATCTTAGCGTTTGTTACCGCAGCAAATATTTTAAATTCTTGTTTAAGACCGCCACCATCCCGACCCATCTATCTACGGAAAGATTGCGTAAAGGAGTTTCGTTCAGATATGCTTTTGTTAAGAATAGAGTGCATTCCCTGGTGGTGGAATGTGGAACTAACATAACGCGATTTTGTTAAAATTAGGAAGTCTAACAAGTCGATCTGTTTGAAACTTTAAGATATTTTATAACACATAAGATAAAGTGTAAGAAAGAATGACACGCGAAATTCCGGGGAGGGGGGGGGGCGCTAGATTTTTATTTAAAAAAGTAGCGTTTCTGACCGCTTTAGGTGACTTTTTGAGGGAGTCCTGAGATATATGCTACTTATTTAATATAAAATTGTCTAAAGTTTAGTTACCACTATTTCCTAATAGTAATTTCAGCAAATATCTTAATTTCTTATTAAGACCGCCGCCACCTCGAGTAACATATCTACTTATAGGTTGTTTAACGGAGTTTCCTTCCGATACAGTTTTGTTAAGAATAGAGTGCGCTCCCTGGTGGTGGAATGTGGAACTAACATTTTTGTTAAACTAGAATTATTTTTAAAATCTTAGCGTTTGTTACCGCAGCAAATATTTTAAATTCTTGTTTAAGACCGCCACCATCCCGACCCATCTATCTACGGAAAGATTGCGTAAAGGAGTTTCGTTCAGATATGCTTTTGTTAAGAATAGAGTGCATTCCCTGGTGGTGGAATGTGGAACTAACATAACGCGATTTTGTTAAAATTAGGAAGTCTAACAAGTCGATCTGTTTGAAACTTTAAGATATTTTATAACACATAAGATAAAGTGTAAGAAAGAATGACACGCGAAATTCCGGGGAGGGGGGGCGCTAGATTTCTATTTAAAAAATTAGCGTTTCTGACCGCTTTAGGTGACTTTTTGAGGGAGTCCTGAGATATATGCTACTTATTTAATATAAAATTGTCTAAAGTTTAGTTACCACTATTTCCTAATAGTAATTTCAGCAAATATCTTAATTTCTTATTAAGACCGCCGCCACCTCGAGTAACATATCTACTTATAGGTTGTTTAACGGAGTTTCCTTCCGATACAGTTTTGTTAAGAATAGAGTGCGCTCCCTGGTGGTGGAATGTGGAACTAACATTTTTGTTAAACTAGAATTATTTTTAAAATCTTAGCGTTTGTTACCGCAGCAAATATTTTAAATTCTTGTTTAAGACCGCCACCATCCCGACCATCTATCTACGGAAAGATTGCGTAAAGGAGTTTCGTTCAGATATGCTTTTGTTAAGAATAGAGTGCATTCCCTGGTGGTGGAATGTGGAACTAACATAACGCGATTTTGTTAAAATTAGGAAGTCTAACAAGTCGATCTGTTTTAAACTTTAAGATATTTTATAACACATAAGATAAAGTGTAAGAAAGAATGACACGCGAAATTCCGGGGAGGGGGGGCGCTAGATTTCTATTTAAAAAATTAGCGTTTCTGACCGCTTTAGGTGACTTTTTGAGGGAGTCCTGAGATATATGCTACTTATTTAATATAAAATTGTCTAAAGTTTAGTTACCACTATTTCCTAATAGTAATTTCAGCAAATATCTTAATTTCTTATTAAGACCGCCGCCACCTCGAGTAACATATCTACTTATAGGTTGTTTAACGGAGTTTCCTTCCGATACAGTTTTGTTAAGAATAGAGTGCGCTCCCTGGTGGTGGAATGTGGAACTAACATTTTTGTTAAACTAGAATTATTTTTAAAATCTTAGCGTTTGTTACCGCAGCAAATATTTTAAATTCTTGTTTAAGACCGCCACCATCCCGACCATCTATCTACGGAAAGATTGCGTAAAGGAGTTTCGTTCAGATATGCTTTTGTTAAGAATAGAGTGCATTCCCTGGTGGTGGAATGTGGAACTAACATAACGCGATTTTGTTAAAATTAGGAAGTCTAACAAGTCGATCTGTTTTAAACTTTAAGATATTTTATAACACATAAGATAAAGTGTAAGAAAGAATGACACGCGAAATTCCGGGGAGGGGGGGCGCTAGATTTCTATTTAAAAAATTAGCGTTTCTGACCGCTTTAGGTGACTTTTTGAGGGAGTCCTGAGATATATGCTACTTATTTAATATAAAATTGTCTAAAGTTTAGTTACCACTATTTCCTAATAGTAATTTCAGCAAATATCTTAATTTCTTATTAAGACCGCCACCACCTCGAGTAACATATCTACTTATAGGTTGTTTAACGGAGTTTCCTTCCGATACAGTTTGTTAAGAATAGAGTGCGCTCCCTGGTAGTGGAATGTGGAACTAACATTTTTGTTAAAATTAGGAAATATAACAAGGCGATCTGTTTGAAATTTTACGATAGTTTATAACACATTAGAAAAAGTTTATAAAAAATGGCGCGTGAAATTTCGGGAAGGTGGGGAGAGGGGGGAGGGGCAAAATATTTCTTTTTTGTTTCATACCGTTTCAGGTGCGTTTTTTGATGGAGTCCTCAGATACATGCTACTTATACTTATTAAATATAAATATGTCAAAAGTTAAATTACCACTATTTCTGAATAGTAATTTCAACAATTATCTTAAATTCTTGCTGAAGACCGCCACCCCCTCGAGTAACATATCTACTAATGGGTTGTGTAAAGGAGTTTCGTTCAGATACGCTTTTGTTAAGAATACAGTGCGCTCCCTGGTGGTGGAATGTGGAATTAACAGACCGCGATTTCATTTAAAGTAGGAAATCTAACAATGCAATCTGTTTTAAACTTTAAGATACTTTATAACACACGATAATAAATTATAAAGAAGAAGGGCGCGTCGCATTTCGAGGAGGGGGGGGGTGTTGAGGGAGGTGCGCGAACAAAATTAGGAAATATAACTGGACGATCTGTTTGAAACTTTAGTATGGCTTATAAAACGTAACATAAATTTTTAAAATCAGGACGCGTCAAAAATCATGGTGACCATCTGACCACTCCCCCCAAGGGGGGCACTTTTCTAAATTTGGCAGATACTCGTCATTTGATATATCGTAGCATTTTTTGGGGGGGGGGCGAACAAAATTAGGAAATATAACAAGGCGAATATGTTTGAAACTTTAACATAGTTTAGGATGTGTTTGCCAAAATTTAGAAGGTATTCCATGGCGATAAATGTACTGGACGTTTTGAAAGAAAGTGTTTTGAAAGGAATATTAAACGAAACCCTTTGTGCGATGTATGATCACACTTACCCACTTGTTTTTTATTACAGTGTAATTCATAAACATCGAAACCATAGCCTATTTCCTTAAATATTGCCCCTAGACAAATATCCAATTGCAAAGTTTCATAAAAAAAGGGGCAAAATTTTATAACACTCTACAACAGTGGTTTTCTCCTAGAACTAACATTAGTTGATACTCGATCAGTTTTTGGCGCTGATTCCGAATATGCTTTCCGTTTATCTCTAGGTGGTCCAGGTTTTGAGAAATTTGCATATTTGAATTTATGCAAATTTAAGCTTTTTTGTGCTTTTTTATGCAAATTTTAGATACAATATATGTCACATCTAATTATGTTTTATAGATAATGACTACTTGACTATTTGTTTCAGATAAATGTCACGATTTGCATATTCTTAACATTTATTTATCAGTTATTAAGCCTAATTTGCATATTTTTCAATGGTGTAATGTTTACATCACTATCAACTTTAAAATAGTTGCCACAGAATTGACGTAATGTTTTTCTAGACTAGATTTTTATGCTGATTTCAAATCTGCAGTCTGTTTTCTTATGTCATGTCTAGTTTTTGAGTAAGATGAATTTCTACTTTTGCACGGCATTAACACAGGTTTGATATAAGATGCTTTTTAGTTGTGTGTAATTCATTGACAAGAAGGTGAACAGGGTCAGATTCATATCAGAGACATAAACAAAAATTTACATAATCGAAAAAAAAAATAAGTAGTAGAATCTATCCTAACTAGTTGAAGTTTATCATAAAAAGTATCAATAAAAGCTATTTCTGACTTTTTTTACCTAAAACTAAAATTTCACTTTTTTCAAAAATTAGACGTAATAGAAGAAAACAGATACAAGATTTGAAATCAGCTCAAAAAACTGGTTTAGAGACATATTAGCGTACTCGTGCGGCAGAAATATTTGAACGTCAAGAAACATTATTAGAAAAACATGAAAAATATGCAATTAGGTACAATATTTAGTCAGTATAATCTCAGAAACAACGTTTTTGTGAAGTAAATTAGGTAGTAATCATAACATAAAAAAAATCCTGTCTGATATTGCTTTATACCTTAAACTTGCAAATAATTGTATAAAATTTACTAAATTTGCATAAATTGAAATATGCAAATATCTCTCAAACTTGATGTGCTGGAGTAAATCTAAAACTAGATTCAGAATCAGCACAAAAAAAAACGCATAAAAAACAACTAATTTCTGTTTTAGGACAGAGCAAAAGTTTAAATTTGTTGACCGGTGTAAGTTGCAACTTCATGGGCGGTCTATTTCAGAAAACACGAAAACTAAATTTTTATACGGCCA
This sequence comes from Maratus speciosus, assembly GCA_963932465.1. Lineage (NCBI taxonomy): Eukaryota > Metazoa > Arthropoda > Arachnida > Araneae > Salticidae > Maratus > Maratus speciosus. Next base: position 150,485,276 of record OZ010793.1, on the reverse strand, counting down.
TACGGTAAAATTTCTAATTAGGAAAATTTTCTTTATCCATTCTTAAATTAAACGCAAAAAAAATAAAAATCCATGTTCATATCTACAAAACTCACAGCGCGTTTAAATAATTTTTCAGGTTTTAAGGGATTAGACAAAAATTGATATGCGTGTAATTCAAGAAACAATGTTAATTTAAGTGGTCCAGGAAACATGCAAAAAATATATTTATTGAGTTAGAATTTTGATATTTTTTTTTGTGATGGTTAACCATATAATTTTCAAAAAAAAAAAAAAAAAAAAAAAAAAGTCAGATTTTTAAATTTTTCATAAAGTTTTTAAAAAAATTGTAAATGATTATTATTTTTTTTTATTAAGGTAATTTAAAATCGTTATAACTCGAAAACGTATTTGTTGAATTCCAAAATTTTTTCATATAATTAAAGAGAAAAATATCATTTAAATTTTGTCTCAGGCGTTTTTTTTTAATAATAATTTTAAAATATTAAAATTATAAATTCAAAGAATGATGTAACTTATTTTTTAAAAAATCATACTTTCAAACGTAAATATTTTTTCAAGTCTGCAGAAACAAAATTCATGTAAAATAATCAAAAAGACATGTTCCAAGTTTGTACTATTTTGCTTTAATAATTCTCGAGTTATGACAATTTAAAGACAAGAAATCGTGAAAAAAAAAAAAAAAAAAAAAAAAAACTCATGCAGAAAAACTAATTTAAGGGGGTCCGTGACACATTTTCAATAAAATTTTATTTATTGAGTAAAAATTTTGAAATTTTTTGTGATGGTTAACCATATTATTTGTAAACAAAATCACATGATAAAACTCCTCATAATTTTTTTTTAATTTAAAATTTAATTTTTTTTAAATGTGGGGAAGTTTAAAAGCGTTATAACTCTAAATGTTATTTATAGAATTTCAATTTTGTTTAATTTAAATAAACAGAAATATATAAGTTTTAATTTAGATTCAGCATTTAAAAAAATATTAATTAAAAAAAATTGAAAATGTTTAAAGCAAAAATTAGAAAAAAATGATGTAACTTTAAAAAAAAAAATCATATTTTCAAAAGTACAGTAAACTCTGTCTAAGGCGTAATCGATCGGGACTGAGAAAATTTTCCGAGGTAGACAATATTCCGGCTTAAGCAAAAAACTCCCCCCCCCCCCCCAAAAAAAAAAAAAAAAAAAAAATCCCTCGAATTTGATGATTTTTTATTGATTTTCCTGACTCGAAAATCGGTTGAAAAATGAAATTTGGAAAGGTCTTTTGTCTTTATAGATAAATTAGAAACGCTATTCAATTACTTAGTACTGCTGTAATGCATGCGAATTGGAAGTTTACAAACACACACACACACACAAAAACACCTCCCCCCGCTCCTCAATAAATTTCGAGAATGAGACAGAACGCTATAACTTTGAATTTAAGTACATCCTTAAAGTATAATATATTGCACTTTCCAAAATATATATTTTGATAAATGTTCATTCTACTAGAAATATTAACTTTTAAATATAATTTTGCCTATGAAAAAATGGCACAAGCATAAATTCCTTAAAATTTAAACAGTTTCTGCCCTTTTGAATTAATTTTTTCAAAGTGTTACGGAATTTAACTAACATGCACGACATTGAGTATTTGACTTATCAGTTTTAAAGTTTAATAAACAAAATGCGTTTCATTTTTAAATTATCCTTTTTTCCGCCTTATGCAAAATTTTGGTTTCGATGGGACCTTAAAATGCTTTCCGTTTCCGCGTTAGACAGATTCCGCCTTATGCAGCATGAATTAATGTAATTTTCTATGGGTTCGCCGGGACTTGAAAAATTTTCCGCGGAAGACAGATTTCCGGCTTATACAGAGTCACCTTAGACAGAATTTACTGTAATAGATATTTTTTAATTTGCTGAATCTAAATTAAAGTAAAGCTATTGAAAAAGACATGTTCCAAGTTCGAACCATTTATCTGTAATGGTTCTTGATTTGTAACAATTTAAATATGAGTAATGGTGAAAAGACTCATCATGAAGAAAAACGCAGTTTGACAAGTAGTCGTTTCCTTGACTACCATAGCTTGAAAGGCAGATTTTGAAAACAAACCAAAAAGAAAAAATTTATATTTCCTGTTCTAATTAAGATAGAAATATAATTTAAACGTCATTTTAAGCATAAAACGACATAGAAATTTTTAATCCAATAAAAAAAAAATTGAAAATTTGAAGATTTTTATGTACCGGACGCCCTTAAAGTTTTAAACAAAGATTGTGTCCTAATAAAATGTTTAAATGTCTTTTTAAAAATTGCAGGTGAGTAACTCCTTCCTGTGGCTTTAACTTCTGATTCAGTTTAACTTTTGTCATTTCCATCTTCTTTCAAGTACTATTTAAATGTCCGTCAGTTGATTTAAAACAAGTCTAAATGCCGATTTCCAGTTTTTCCACAATTTTAGCACTCACAACTTCAAATTTCATATCGTCCAGGCGATGCCGTTAAAAAAAGTCTGTATGCCGGCCCGTCCCGTTTGAAAGTTTGGCTTCATTTTGCTGGCCTAGCCCAAGAGCCGGGCTCGTGCCTATTTTCTTTTAAGGCATATGGACCGGTCTGGACCGGGCCTAGTCTTCACTCTTTGCGTGTCGGGCGAGCCCGGATTTTACTTTTTTTTTTAGAGTTCGACTAACCGAGTTTAACGTAATCTTTGCATACCGAACCGGGACTGGCTTCCTTCTTCCTAGTACTGCACGGGACAAAAGTTTCAGTACCGGTCTCGACTCGACCCGTAATAAAATCATTGGCTCTGAGTGATTTAAACCGTGCAAAAATCAGTAAAATTTGGCTCAGCCCAATTTTTTTTTTAAATAAATGTATATATTTTTAAATCGCCTATATTTTACAGTTAAACTTTATTTGTTTATTTTTTTAAGTATAGTAGATTTCTAGGGGGAAAATTAAAATACAGTAAAACCAGTTTAAAAAACCTGCCTATGAAGGAATCCTGTTTTAAACGGAATAATGTGTTGATACATTCAAAATCAATATAATAATACCTGAGTAAAGAATAGAACACATTTATTACATTATATTAACATTTATTTATTACATTAACACATTATAAACACAATTCCAAATCGCTTCCATGGCCAGGCTTTCCAATTTTATATCTTTTCTTTAAAAAATGAATTTGTAAATGTGTCAGAACGTTTTGCGCTTGTTCAGCGGAGCAGTTGAGAAAAGCCTTAAAGGCAAACTACAGTTGAGATTAATAGATGAAGCAAAAATATGGTAAAATAATTTTATTTTAACAAAAATTTACATTAAAATCAACTTCGTATTTCAAAGTATCTCCAACTTTTCAAAATTTTATGCGTAGCATAATTTTACACTATTATATAGAGTACATATCAGACTTGTCTTTAAAATTAGCATTTTTTAATTAACTGGGACATAAGTCAATGACTTTTAAAAAAATATATTATGACATAATTCAGAAATATTAACTCTCCTAAAAAAAACAATCAGAAACGCATAGATAATAATTACTATACATGAGTTAAAGTATTATCAAATATGTTCACAACGCAGTCCTATGTGCCTTTGAACTGCTACAAGAAGCCTCCAATAGAGTCGAAGAAATTATCGCTGGAAGAAAAAATTCTTTTCAATGCAGCATGTAAATCCGAGATTATCACTCCAGTTAAAAGGAAAACTTGTTATCTATACATGGCTTGCTTTTAAAATCACAAATAGGTACAAACAAGATCAAAAAATTTATAAATTAATTTCATATGATTTTTCTGGTACATGTTTTTAGAATTACAAATAAGTACAAACAAAATAAAAATATTTATAAATGAATTTCACATTTTTCTGTCACAAGTTTTTTCCTGAACTATTATACTATTACGATATTTATATTCGATTTATCAATACCTTTATAAAGCATTTGCATATAATTTCATTAATTTAAATTAATGAAAAAAAAAAATAAATGTTCATATTTGTCGCGTATTAAATGTTTAATATGAAATTAACACAATTTCTTTTGAAGTAGTATGGTGCAAAGTGAAAGATTTTTCAAAAAATTATTAATATTAAAACTTTAAAATTAAGTGCAATTAGTTTTTCTAAAAATAATAACCATTCGACGTTCATAAGAGAAAACTATTTAACATGACTCTTTTATGAGTAATCATGTATTTGTTCTAAAAATGTCAATTTGCTTTAACGTGAGAAATTATTTTAAAGACAATCTTTCTTCAAAAGCATTATGTAAAAACCGTAAAATTTTAAGTCATTGAAAGTCTTCAGTAAAAAATGTGAAAGAAATTGTCTTCATAATATAAGAGGAATCTTCTTAAAGTAACAGGAGTCTTCATCTTCCTTTCCTGGCATTCCTTAAGTTTAAAAACATTTGTCTGTTAAATCCTGTTTAAATCTGAAAAGAAAAAATGCGTAAAAATTCAAACGAAGTGAAGCTTATTTAAAATGGAGAATTTTACAAATTATATTTTTAAAATGTTAAAAATATTTACCTAAATAAAAAAAATACATATTTTCATTAAACACAATTTTTACAGCAAATTTTACTTCTGGGTCAATGTTAGTAAAGACAGGATGCAATATTGGAGTTTTTAGATTTAAAAAGGTATATAATAGGCCACGATGCCGTTGCATAAACCCTCACCTCATCGATTTGATGGCTGAAAATCTAGGATTAGTTAAAGGTTAATATGCATATTAAAATGCAACTGATCTGCTAAGTCATATCATGGTGGAAACCACGTGTAGACTCAATGGACTATATTCCAAATCTGGGTTCGAGGCTAAATAAGTCCCGTGATACCGGTAATTTGCACAAAGAATTTATAACCGATAAAAAGGGAGGCTACTACTGCTTTCCTCATCAACTGTTTCACTGGCGGGCGAGGATTTACATTACGTCTACGAAGCCTTCCCTTCTTTACGCTAGAAGTTTTTACCTTGACCACGTGATCGTAACGTAGATGGAATATCCTCCATTTTGGGTGTTGATTTGTAGGTTTATCGGTGTGTTTTCTTGCACCCAAAGGCATGAAAACATGGAGAACTTGGGGCAGGAAAACAATGGTAAACCTACCAATCAACCACCAAAATTGAGTCTGCCAAGTGGTTTATATCAAGATATCACTTGGCAGATCAGTTGCATTTTAATATGCTTATCGACCTTTAACTAATCTTAGATTCTCAGCCATCAAATCGATGCGGTGATGGTTTGCGCAGACGCCTCCCGGCCTATAAGAAATATATATTTATCCAATATACATGAAATGTTATCACAATGCTGGAGGTATATCTAGAGAAGTGCTAAGCGTAGGAAAATATTTGAATTATATTGGATAAGTACTAAAAGTTGTAATGGAATGAAAAAGTGTCCAGGCCGTGATTCGATCCCTGTACCATGTCTTAAACCGACAACGCTCTTTAAACAAAGCTATGCTAGGCAAATTTTCTTTAACCCCTTAATTCTCGCTCCCGTTAATATCACGGGCTAAGGTGTCGTTTGTTATTTCTCGTGCCTCTCATACTTCCGAGCTGGAAATTTATTGCTGTAAAAAACTTCTGAAACGAGAAAAATTTAATTGGCATTTCGGTATGAAGTCTTTGAATATTAGCGTTTGGGTTTCGTTTTGGCGCTGATTGTGATGTTGGACTACGTATTCCATGTTTCGAAATATATCACACTCAAAAAAATTACTAATAATAAAAATTTAATGTATATTATATTATTTCAAATATTATTTGTAAAAATTTGTTTGATGATAATAAATAAAGATCTAAGATGTGAAAAAATAAAGGTCTTATTCGCATTAATTTGTATGGTGCAAAACAAACATTAAAACCCAGAATTCGTGCATGATGGCTTTTCCACAAATGTGAGTTTGTTTTATAACATCTTTTTTTTTTCCCCTTAAAAAAAAAACTAATTGCATATTTTATATAGAAACCTTATAATTATTCAATTTCTGTAATAAAAAAATAGGTACTTTTTTATGGTTTTTCCACTTAAGCGACCGTTAAGAGGTTAAATGTAGTTTTTGCAGCAAATAAAAGGCTGGTACAGTATTAGTTAACCCTTAAATGCGTGATTTTTTATTTTGTTTCAAAAAAATGATATATGATTCTCTGAAAAGTTTATTACACTGGAAAAATAACGAAAAAAAAATCAAAGATATAGTTTTCATATAATACGTCAATCTTTTCTTCTGTTGCACATCTGCAATACAAGTAAAAACTACTGTCGTGTGGCTGTTTTACGCTAAAATATTACAAATTAGTAAATATTTTAATAAGTATGTCTCCAAATACCTTATTTTATAAAACTTAACTTTTAACCCTTTAATTCCCATGATAGAATACGTTCTAGAAATTACGTAGTTCAGAGAATCTGACTTTGCACCAGAAAGTTTCAGTGGTTATTGTTGTTTTATTTAAATACGGAATATCTGTTATTAATTAAAACAGATATTGCTATTTTAATTTTCTGGTGTGAATTAGGTATATACGAGTAAAAAAAAAATCTATTAAGTTCAAAACACTGTTGTTTGCATATATGCAAAGCTGCGCACTAAAGGGTTAAGTCTTGATGCAATATTGGGGCTTTTATATTTACGTATTTAGGAGATACATTGAAAATATATATTTATCCTATATATATTTACTATATCCCTCCTAATTGATGTTTTGTTGTTTTCAAATATTCTCCTTATTTCCTATACAGGATGTTCCAAAATTCGACCGACAAATTCAGAGAGGTGATAGAAAAGATTCATCAAGAAATGAAAAATTACGGTAAACATGGGGCCGCAAACCACGTATTTAATAAAAAATATTGGAAGTTTCATAATAACTCAATTTGAGTTGAGGTAATATCTTTCAGAAAACTGAAGTATATTATAAAAACATTTAAGGGATGGGCCTTTATTTGAGCAAAACTCGGCCACAAAATCGACGTTTCTTTTTTTGTGTATTATTACTCTCCAATTTGTACTACGTCATTCGTGGAAAACCGCATGCAGATGCGATTATTTTACGCAAAGTTACATGTGTTTTAATTTTGTTGACAAACAATTTTTGGTTTTTTAATATACAGTACAGCCCCGATTATCCGCGGGACTGGGTGGCAAGGGCACCGTGGATAACAAAAATCGCGGATAATCAGAAAAAGACTGAAAATGGTGTGGAAAAACGAAAAAAAAAAAAAAAAAAAAAAAAAAAAAAAAAAAAAAAATTCAACATAAAAACTATGTTTTAACGTACAAAAAACATAATAAAACGTTAAAAATATATATGCACAGTATATCAGAAACCTTTCCTTTACATCTAAATCACTAAAATAAAGAACTGTAAACAAGAAACAATCCCATACATACTGTACAAAAAGTGCTGAGTTACACCTTTTTAAAAAAATCAGTCACTTGTTTTTGCTTCTTGCTTTGCAAACACCTTTTCTTTATTCTAAATTGTAAACTATTGCTTCTCTTTTAGTATGGAATCATTTTTATCTCGAATAAGAAGTTATTCCTGATATGCTCTGTTGGAATTTATCACAATAGTCTTATTTAATTGTTAAATATTTCAATTGCTGTGTTTACGTTTGGTTAATAAAATCAAGAAGAGACATCAAGACTTTATTTCTGATATTTCAAACATGGCAACCGAATCTAGAAATATTCTTCTATTACTTTCGAATACATGAATTTTTCTGTTTATATTTATTAGTATTCCTTGCTGTTGGCTTGAATAAAAAAAAATAAAATAAAAAACAAAGAAAAAAAATCGCTTCGCGGATAAACCGCACCGCGGATCATCCGCTCGCGGATAATCGGGGCTTTACTGTACTTTAAATCTGTTTTTCTCAATACTGATATTTCAGCTTTTCTTTAATTTTTGAAATGCTTCCTTGCTACTTAATTTTTGATCAAAATTCATGAAACTGATAAAGTTGAATCCTGCTATTACTTTGAAAAAAATTGTGTATGCATTTTAAAATTCGACTTCATTAAGACAGTTAAATTTGATTTTTAGCTTATTATGAGGCAGAATTTTGATGAAAATCGATATGGACTTCCGAAAAATATCTCTAAAAAATTAACTATTTAAGGAACTAAAAAATCGATACGTAAATTTATTTGCAAAGAGTTTTACGTGATTAAAATCCAAAATCGAGGAAATATCTAAAAAATTAAGACGCAAGGAGTATTTTAAAATTTCGTTTTAAAAATTTAATTTTTTTTAAAAGATCTTAAAATTTTAATAAGATTGGAATTTTCTTTTAAGGTGTCCTATATACTTATGGTGAAATGTATATTTGCACAAAATTTCAAATCGCTATTATGAAAATTAAAAGAAATTTTTTTAAACGTCCACCGTCCCCTTAACAGACATTATCACTTTTGTTGTAAATGTGATAACACCAAATAAACGTGGTACAAGTTTGCATTATACGCGCTCGCAGTATGCACTGGACGCTCCACATTTTGGACTGCGATTATCAGTACATGCGGTATCATCGATTGCTTGAGCAACATATTTTTCCAGATCTTTTCGTGTTGTCACATTTCGCACAAAACAAAGTACATATCGTTGCATTTTCATTGCAATGTTTTATTTTTCTCGAAATTATTACCGTCAACCAGAGTTCAGTTAGGATGAAACACCTTGTATTTGTGACTAAATACGCTGGTGGACAAAACTTAAGGACCAAGAAGACATGTAAATGTGCACGTAAATGAGAATCTACGTGGATCAAGAAGCAAACAATAGTATTAACAGAATGTTACACAGGATTTAATATACAAATTTTGTTGAAAGGATGTATACAGGGTATTGTAACTGAACAGCTGTGCTGCGTCGCTTCCTTTTTGCCAAAATAACAAAAAAGCGATCTTCTTGGGACGTCGTACTGCTAGGACGACCTCCTCCCGTGTGCCTAGTACATACGCAGGGCCGGCCCAAGGCGTGTGCGAAGTGTGCCACTGCACGGGACGCCAAACAGATGAAAGGGCGCCATATTTTTATCGGTGCTCTTATGAGCATCGATAAAAATCATTTTATATTCTGCGTTTTTTTTTTCTTTTACATTTTCTATAGCTAGGCTGGGTCCAGATCGAGAAAGGATTCTTCGTTCTGTTTTAAAAGGAATTCAAGGGCGCCAAATTTTCGTATGTAGACATCGGCTTATGGTTTTTATCTGAATGGAATTACCGTTAAGCTACTGAGAAAAGAAACAGAATCACGAACCCCAGGAACCACCCGATTCAAATCGGGTCTATGTCATTTAGCAGACAACCAAATAGCCGACAAGACATTTAGCAGACAGCAATTAGACGACAGGACATTTAGCCGACAAGTACATTTAGTCGACACGTACATTTAGTCGACAGGACAATTAGCCGACAGCGACAGTTAGCCGACAAGACAGATAGCCGACAGAGACAATTAGCCGACAGGACAATTAGCCGATAGGACAGTTAGTCGATATGGACAATTAGCCGACAGGACGTTTAGCAGACAAGACAATTAGCCGACAAGACAATTAGCCGACAAGACATTTAGCCGACAGGACAATTAGCCGACAAGACAATTAGCCGACAGGACATTTAGCCGACAAGACATTTAGCCGACAAGACATTTAGCCGACAGGACAATTAGCCGACAAGACAATTAGCCGACAAGACAATTAGCCGACAGGACATTTAGCCGATAGGACAATTAGACGACAGGATATTTAGCCGAGAGGACGATTAACACAGTTAGGTTTTGGTTTGGATACTGTTAGGTTTCGGATAGGTTACAGTCAGAATACAGTTAGGTTATAATTAGTTTACGGTTACGTTAAACTTGGGTTACAGTTAGGTTACGGTTAGGTTACAGTTAGATTACGGTTACGTCACAATTAGATTAAATTTAGGTAACAATTAGGTTACGTTTAAGTTACAAATAGGTTAAGGTTAGATTACGGATAGGTTACAGTTAGATTAGGGTTAAGTTACGGATAGGTTACAATTAGGTTACGGATAGGTTACAGTTAGATTACGTTTATGCTACGATTAGGTTACAGATAGGATACAGTTCCGTTACAGTTTGGTTACAATTAGGATTATGGATAGGTTACAGTTAGATTACGGTTAGGTTACGGATAAGTTACAGTACGTTACGGATAGGTTCCAATTAGGTTACGGTTAGGTTACCGCCAGGCTACAGTTAGATTACGGTTACGTCACAGTTAGATTAAATTTAGGTAACAATTAGGTTACGTTTAAGTTACAAATAGGTTAAGGTTAGGTTACGGATAGGTTACAGTTAGATTAGGGTTAAGTTACGGATAGGTTACAGTTAGATTACGTTTATGCCACGATTAGGTTACAGATAGGATACAGTACGTTACAGTTTGGTTACAATTAAGATTATGGATAGGTTACAGTTAGATTACGGTTAGGTTACGGATAGGTTACAGTACGTTACTTATAGGTTACAATTAGGTTACGGTTAGGTTACCGCCAGGCTACAGTTAGGTTACATTTAAGTTACAGTTAGGTTATAGTTACATCACAGTTAGGATACGGTTAGGTTATAATTAGTTTACGGTTAGCGTACCGTCATGATGCGTTTATTTTACAGATAGATTACGGTTAGGTTACAGTTATGTTACAGTTAGGTTAGGGTTAGGTTATAAGTAGGTTACGGTTACGTTACGGTTAGGTTATAATTAGGTTACGGTTAGGTTACAGTTATGTTCCATTTCCGTTACAGATAGTTTACGGTTGGGTTATGGATAGGTTACAGGTAGGTTACAGTCACGTTACATTTAGCTTATAATTAGTTTACGTTACGGTTAAGTTACCGATAGTTTATAGTTACGTTACAGTTAGGTTACGGTTATGTTATAATTAGATTAAGGTTAGGTTGCAATTAGGTTACAGTTAGGTTACGGTTAGGTGATAATTTGTTTATAGTTAGGTTGAAGGTATGTTACTGTTAGGTTACCGTTAGGTTACGGTTAGGTAACACGTTACAGCTAGGGTACAGTTAGGTAATGTTTATGGTACAGTTAGATTAAGGTTACGTTACAATTAAATTACTGCGCCCAGGGCTTAAATTCTAACAAAAAAAGTTCCGGAGCCCTAATCAGTACTACCGGTACAACAACTGTACCGTTCCACCCCTCCCCCCTGCCCCTGTAATCTGCATATTTATATTTGATACATTAATTGCAAAATTTAAAGCATTTTTTTTTTCTTTAGCAAAATAAAAATTTTAAATATATCTATCAGCATGTACTTAGCTGTCAACTATTCCACTTTTTAGTTATCACTTCTTCTGAATAGTAAAAACCCGTGCCTATTTTTTATGTTAATTAATTGCAGAATTCTGCGATTAAATAGGGTAACGATTATGATTAGGAAATGGTGTTAACACAGAAAAGGGATAGTTCGCAGCTACGCATTTTTAAGAAAAAATGAATGAAATTTACAGAAATGAATATTTATATGCTGAAGAATGGAACAATGTTTTACAATTTCCTGAAAAATGTGCATATCTTAAAGTATAATCATTTCCTTCCGCATAACAATCTTTTGCGGTGAGTCCCTGAAAATCAGATAAAATTAAAAATTTGACAAAGTTATCGGAAAGAATCTATGCCTTTATAGAAAAAGGGGAAACACTGCTCGATTGCTTTCTATCAGAATAACAATACATGGTAATTATATCTATTTACAAAGGAAAGTGACTTCGTATAGGTGCAGAGAGCCTTAGCGTGGGTACCGTTCATGATACAAAATAAATAGAAAAATCACTAACGTGATTTTTATACTCGTACGCAATAGAAGACAAAAAACCTCGAACAAACAAACATCAAGCTGATGCTTGTTGGATAAAACAGAAAATATTCTTTTCAGGTTAGATATCGAAATAATAAAAAGAAAACCCAGCCAATAAAAAATTATCCTACTGTCACAAAAGAAAATCGAACTGAAAGCAAATTTATTGTTCAGTCTCTTGAGTGGTGCCGTATTAACACGTCGCCGATATAAATTTGAAATAGTAAAACGCGATTTCTGTTTCCCCTTCATTCTGATCATAATAGCATTAAAATGATTTGAAGTGGAATATAATACGTAATTTTAAAAGAGGATTTTTTTTTTCAATACATGAATAAATAAAATTTTAAATGTAATACAGATTGAGCTCGATTCAGTCTAATCCTAAAAACTGATATAAAAACTGAGACCGTTTTATCTCCATCTCCTACGTGTGTGACACATTACGTCACATATAAGTGTTTTGTTAAAAAGAATGCAAAAGCTTGGAGATGGGAAGGAAAGGAAAAGGTAATTTAAGCTTCGGTTTTTCGGAAGCGCTATTGCACTGGGCTCCGGTACCCTGTATTTATACAGTGTAATTTTATATCACACTAGCTGACCCACCCGGCGTTGTCCAGGCCCATCATAATATCCTTAAATAAAACTCAAGTTTGTATGATTTTATATCCTTTGAAAATCTTTTAAATGAACCTAGTTTCGGAAGTCCCATTACCTTCCACAGCCTCTCGTGTGTTCCCAACAAATCTCTTTCCGAACGAACCTGTGAAATGGGGCCCCGCTACCTAAAGCAGTATGTACCGGAAGTGCTCCGCACGTGCCGCAGATAATCGAAAACCAAGTCGAGTGAGCCAAACTTCGTTGTAATCAAGCCCATAGAACCCGAAAAACGAATGCATCATTAATGTTCGAAAATGTTGGTAACTGAAGTCTAAGATAAACTTTCATAATACAGAAAGTAGCTGAATTGTAATCTAACTGAAATGAACCAATTCCCGTTGAAATCGGTCCCCTAGAACCCGAGGAAAGAATACACCCCTAAGCGGTGGAAGGTTGCCCCCCCCCCCTCTCTGTAAATTTCACGGACTACTTTTAAAATTAACACAATATTTAATAAACGGATGAAATCCAGGGCGGCAAACAACGTAGCTACGCTACTGCACCTAACGAAAATTTTCATACGGATTCGACATTCGTTTTATTCGATGTTAGCATAAATTAGAGGCCCGATGTAATTATGAGCGCGCTAGAGTGCGAAGCCAGCTAGTTTAATAAAATGTTATTATTATATGTTAAAGCCTCGATAACTCGACATCCTCATAAATAAGTGTATTTAGTTAATATTATTATTTATACCTTTGCTCTAAAAACTGGATAACTTGAAGATTCATTAATCCGTTTTATTTTCTATCGAATACAAGTTATACGGTTAAACCTTGATGAATCCTCAAGCTTATAAATCTATGTTTTTATTTAAACAATTATCATTGGTCATTGTGGTTAAAACCTTGATAACTCTGCATCCTCATAAAGCAGTGCTTCTATGCAATAGAATATAATTAATTTTCTTTACATCCGCAATAAAATTAAAATAACAAGTTATCCCCAAACGATCTCTCTAAACGCAAAAACCTAGTTACTTCGCCATCTCTTTAAATTTATATTTTAATCAGTTTGATATAAATTTTGTATGATTTCCGAAAAACCTCGAAAAGTCGTCATCCTTAATCATCTGTGATTTTATTAAGTCGAATGCCATTAATGAATTATATATATCCAATCTTGATAACTTGACATTCTCACAAATTCGTCTTTTTGCGCATCGAATTTATTTAATTTATATATTAAAAGATCAGTGATTCGCCAGTCTTAATAAACCTTTGTTTTTGCTGAAAGAAGTAGTATTTATTTGTTACTGATATGGGGCACTATAATATCGATAGCTCATCAATTTCATAAATCAGTGCTTTTACTCAATCATCATTAATATTTTATACATAAGCATTAAAACCTCAATAACTCAACTCGTCAGCTACTAAAAGTGTGTTTGTATTTAACTGTAGAATAAGTTTTCAGCGAGATCGCATTTAACGACAACCCAGTTTTAGCGAGGAAAATTGAATAAAACCTATACCAATAAAAGAAAGTTTCGCTCTGTCTGTGTGTATGTGAGTGTTTGAGTGTCTGTGTGTCTGCGTTTGATGACTAGCAAAATCTACCGCACGTAGAAGTCTGAACATTTAGGTGAGAACAGTCCAAGACATGTCCTGATGCACCTGACAATCAGATTTTTCTTTTTTAGTGTTCCGTACTTAAAAAGTAAAAACGGAAACCATTATAAGATCACTCTTGTGTCTGTCTGTCACAGCCATTTTACTCGTAAACTATGGAACGTGGAAAGTTCAAATTCGGGGAAATAATAAAGACAATTGATCCACATATTTTCATATTAATAAACATTCATAAATATATTTAGTAAAAAAGTAGAGCGGCTAATTATGCTACTTGAAAAAAAAATCTTTTCATTGTATATCATGTGGGGTATCCTGTGAAAGCTTTTGTAACGCTGAACTCAAAAATACATTCCTTTTAATTTTAGGTATTATATTTTCAAAGATATTGTTGAAAATTTAGCGCAAAAATATGTCCCCCCCCCCCCCCCATCTAATTCCGAATCTACTGAAACTAAAATTATGAAAAAATTAGAGGTAGTAGGCATTAATATAAACCTTGCCGGAAAATTATAGCGATTACCCTAGGTCACATAGTTTTTGAGTAATTAGCGTTTTTCTGTTATACACAAATTTCGATTTACGGGCATTCAGAAAAATTGTTGAGCATCGCTGAATATACCTATCGTTGAAGAAGAATAAAAGCATTGTTTATAATGATTTTCGAAAAAAATCATCAGTAATTAGCCGAGATATTAACCCTTAAAGGTACGGTCAGTTTAGACATACACAAGGAAAGGGGCGGCGTACTCTATGCCTAGTTAACAACTTTTAATGATATATATGTATAATGTAATGTCCAGTAACAGTATAAAAGCAATAAACGTCAAATTGTTAAAAACATACTAATTTAAGGGGTCTCAGGACTCTAAAAAGTGGAAAAAAAGACCATTTTCAACATTTAATGTCGTAAAATGTATATGATTTTAAAACACAATTTTAATTGGAATGAAAGATATAAGTATGTTCTGTCGTTTCATGTATTTAAAAAATTGCAAGATACAGAATTAGTATTTATAGGGGGCTCGAAACTGTTAGACATTTGCCGAACAAAAAATTGGCATAACAGTTTACGCGCAGGATTACAAAATAAATATTGCAACTAGAATGAAAATTTTGGTGCTTACTTATACTACTTCAGATTGTAATAATTTCCCTGAACTTAAATAAATTTATATTTAAAGCCTTTTTATATTTTTAATGCAATGTTGTATTTAGCTAATACAAAATTTTGAAAATTTCAACAGTAAAATCACCTAAAAAATATTTTTTTGAACAATAAAAAGGAAATTTTAGGTTCAGTTTATATAGACTAACATGAATTATATGTTTTGAAAATTTCATGAAAAAATATTTAGAAGTTTTTGAGGTATCCTGAGCGTTATGCCCAAAAAACGCCATTTGGAAAATAATGACTTTAAAGTTTCGGAAACGCCGCTTCAGCTATTGAGCGGGTATAATTCTAAAAGCCGAAACTTTTGTTCTAATGGGAATTTCAAGGAAACAATTATATCAAAATATTCAGAAAAGATAGGAGTTTAACATCTAAAAAAATTAAAATTTCTTAAATTTTGAAGTTTAAGAGTCCTGCGACCACTTAATACTTTCCGGGACGGAGTAATTCTATTTATAAACGTATGAAATAATGAACTGACACCAGAATTTATAAATGAATTTATTAGAAAATGCGAACTTGCTTATTTTCACGTACATGATAAAAGGGAAATTTTAATTAAATATTCTTGGTGCCGTTTGTCTGTTTTGAAATAAAAATTAGGTGTCCGTTTTTTAAGGGCATCGCCCTCGAAAGATTTAATTAGAATGAATCGCATAAATACTGTGGGATTCACGATAGTTTGCATTGATTGTATCTCTCAATGCGTCTCGAGTGACTTTAAAAGTTAATTAAACACCTATCTGGAAAAACGCGGCACTGACCAAGGCGGCGTTGCAACTTTGAGACATCAATTCGAAGCGCGCTTAGCACAATGCCAAATTTAAACTTTGAACAAAGGTTTTGTTTTAGCTACACTGTAGAAATAAAGGTTATTACTACGCTGAATTTAGTTTCATGAAATGCCAAATGAAGTTTAACTATGCACTGCTTTTATTGTCAGTACCGAATTAAGTTCATCATAAACAGATTAAAATAATATTAAAGAAAGAGTTATACGAACAGCTATGTTTGATATTATTTAGGTTCCATATCTCTTTGAACTTTCATAGTATACCCATTTACACTTTTCTAATATATACAATTATACTCAACACCCTACGTTGTATAGTTTTTTACAAAGTCTTAGTACTCTTTTAGCAACGATTTTTTTTTTTTTGTGATACATTTACAAATTCATATATTTATTCTATGGAACCCTCTGTGCGCGAGTAATGCTCGCACTTGACAGTTTATTTAAGGGTCGGGGCCCCTGTGCCTCTTTCAGTTTTTATGCTCTAATTTGTTAATAACTTAACCCCTTTATATCCGATCTTCTTCGTTCTTGGGGCCAATTCTCCATTTAGTTAATCCCTCATTTCTACATTCCAGTTAAGACCCTGGCAGCCTGGGACCCGGTACAGCACCCCTTGAAGTTTTTGCGCCCTAAATTGTTAATAAATTGCTTCCTTTTAATCCGATCTTCATTTAGGTATCCTTTTTTCATTTAGTTATTCTCCCATTTCTACATCCCAGTTAAGACCCTTGCTCCATTCTCCCCCCTAGGGTTCCGTAGTTCCCTTGAATTTTTTGTGCGCCATGCATTTTTCACCCTCTAATTTTCTCACCTTCTCAGTGCATAAATTTAAAACTGAGTATTGGACTCTTTTTCCCAGGTCCAACACCCTCATATTTTATTTGGACCCTAGGATAATCAGCTATCCAGTCCTAGGACAGCATTTGCCCAATTTTTGGCGCATTTCTTTAAATTATTATTCTAAGAAATACTAATTCACAACTCTATGGTTAATTTTGAATAATTGAAGATCTAAGACCTTTTAACATATTTTCATGTTAGGGCCCTGCTCTTAACTATCAGTTGGCCTTTTTTGGGCCCTTTATTGTAGCTCCCTTAAAAATGACCCGATTCATTAACTTTTTTTTTTCTAACAACTTTTTAAGTCATCTACCAACTCCGTGAACGATAAAAAAATTTCTCACTTCAGCTACCACCAATTTTGAATATTAATCTCTTTCTTGGGGCCTTTGTTGCAGCTTCTTTAAAAACGATCTTACTCTATTACAATTTTCTACTTCATAGTTCTTGCGTCCTACAGCTACTTTAAAACTATTAAATTTTTTTCTTTTGCCCAACTACATTCCAGTTAATATCCTGCCCCCTGGGCCCGGTCCTTCTTTATACCCAAGCTACCACCTTTTTTGAATATTAATCTCCTTTTTCGGCAACAACTTACGTTTACTCACTACATCCGTAAATTAAAAATAAAAATCGCGTTACGTTAACCCTTAAATGCGCGATTTTTTATTTTGCTTCGAAAAAATTATATATGATTCTCTGAAAAGTTTATTACACAGGAAAAATAATGAAAAAAAAAAATCAGATACATTTTTCATATAATATGGCAATCTTTTCTTCTGTTGCGCATCTGCAATACAAATAATAACTACTGTTGTGTGGCTGTTTTACGCTAAAATTTTGCAAATCAGTAAATATCCGTTTATTAAATAATATCGCGTTAATTTTAAAAGTAGACCGTGAAATTTATAGAGGAGGAGGGAGGCAACTTCCACCGCGTAAGGATAAATTGTTTCGTCGGGTTATAAGGGCCCAATTTCAACGGGAATTGGTTTATTTAACTTAGATTACAATTCAGTTACTTTCTGTGATTATGAAAGTTTATCTTAGACTTCAGTTAACGATATTTTCGAACATTAATGATGCATTCGTTTTTCCGGTTCTATGGGCTTGATTACTACGAAGTTTGGCTCACTAGACTTGGTTTTCGATTGTCTACGATACGTGCGGAGCACTTCCGGCACATGCTGCGTTAGGTAGCGGGGACCCAGATTACAGGTTCGTTCGGAAAGACGTTTGTTGGAAACACACGAGACGCTGTGGAATGCAATGGAACAACCGAAACTAGGTTCATTTAAAAGATTTTCAAAGAATATAAAATCATACAAACTTGAGTTTTATTTAAGGTTATTATGATGGGCCAGGGCAACGCCGGGTGGGTCAGCTAGTGTGATATAAAATTGCATTGTATAAAATTTGGTTGTATCGTAGGGAACTAGAAAAAGCAAGCAAAAAATTCATACCGCACAGTTTGTTTTTTATTTTTAATTCGATATAGATTTCGTTATTCATATGTCTAACTGTTTTATACGTTATTTTATACGTCCGAGTTATTTTCTTCTGATGGACTGGTGGCTTCTATTATTATGAAACAGCCATTATAAATGAAGTGTTAGGGAAAGATGAAAAAAAAAAAAAAAAAAAATATATATATATATATAGCCATTTTTTTTCCACCATTCCGACCAGAAAATCAGAGTTCAAACTTTTACGGCTGCTCTTTCATCTTCACCTAACACTTCATTTATAATGGCTGTTTCATAATAATAGAAGCCATCAGTCCATCAGAAGAAAATGAAGTAATGGAAATGCCGGGGGCGACACTAAATTCTGAAAAAACAGAATTCCTGTTCTCTAGTTTAATATTATTGTATTAAATTTTCAGTTCATTTGTTAACGTAGGTGTATATAATCCAACAATGGCATTCATTATACAAATAATAGTTTCTCCAAAATAATTTTTTACATTCCGTGTTTAAATGTTTAAGTTTCTTAATTAAATCAGAATGAGAAACAGTCCTAATATTTTTTTTTTTTTAATCATTAACAGTGTTGAATTCATGGGCTGACCCGGGGGAGACATTCTCCCCAGAGAATAAATGTCCCATGGAAGCTTTGAGATTTTGTGTTTTCAATGGTCAAAAAGTGCAAATTCCAACCCCACCCCCATCCCGGAGATCACAGAAATCCCTCACGAAAAAAATGTGTCTAAATTCAACTTGATCAATAAGAGAAAATTAGGAATAATCCAGTTTAATGCCATAATATGCTTTATTTGTATAAAATAGATTTATTAGCACGGCTAAATTGGTATCAAATAATAGCTCTTTTTCGTTAATAACCGAAGAAAATGAAATGAATAAAGAAATGTCCAAACATGATGATTGATTTCTCCTTTCAACTGTTGCATCATGCTTCCGCCATATACGCATATGTTGGCGCAACACTGTCTGGAATAAATAATGTTAGGGTGGAATAAAAATAAACAGCTCTTAAATTTACCATTATCTAGTCAAAAATAAATAAAAAAATAAATAAATTACTGATAAAAGGAAGTTAGATATAAAGGATTTTATTTTAATGTTTTTATGCATAAAAATGTCTCCATGAATATTTTAGAAAGTTTTGGAAACAGGGCCGCCGTTTGAGGGGGGCTGAGGGGGGCAATACCCCCCCCCCCCCCAAGGAATTTGATTTTTCGGAAAATTTTCATCAATTGTCAGACTCAAACAAAAATTTTAAAAATGCTCAAACGCTATGATAATTTATCAGATTTGATTACAATAAAAACATATGCATTAAATAAATGATTTATGCATAGAAATTAATAATTATACAAAACATTTCCTATTCGAACTTTCTTAAGGTGAGATATATATCGTACTTTGCCTAATTTTAAAAATACATGAGAGAAATTTTCTTTTATCAATTGCTTCTCAGCTGTGTACAACTTGCCCCTGATGGCTAGAAATTCAGGTGTATTTTAAGAGTTTTTTAAGATAGTTTTTTTTAGGGGTGGAGGAGGGGCGAGTATAATTCAAGTTCTTAATTATCCGACTTTTTTACTTTTTTGGATTATTAGTGTCACATTATATTTACTGCAATCATTGCAATGTTATCAAATTATTTAATTATTTGCTTTATTAAATTATATTATATATGGTACACTCTAAATAAATTTTAACGCCTAGGAATGGAGTCTGCGAGCACCCAACAAAACAATTTCTTCAACACAAAACCGACAGACTTCCACCAAACCCCAAAGTAAAAGAAATTGCTCCATATTTTAACACGTTTATAATAAAGTGTTGTATAATTTTGTCCCTTAAGTACAGAAATGAACACATGGGTATTACTATGAGCCACCATTAATAGTCAAATCTATAGTTTTTCATTTAAAAAATATTCAGGACTTCTTTGTTAAAAACCAGATCACACCAACTCCGATCGAAAGATATAAAGCACAATCCGAAAAACCTAAAGTGTACAGTCGTGGGAAAAAAAAATTAAACACCCCTACTAACTCTGAAAAAATTATCGTAGAAGAAAGTTACTGGTACCAAACGATTGGTAATAAAGTCTACTTTTAAATGATGTATATAAAATTTGCTTAGGGGGCCATCTGAATCTTAAAACGAACCATAACTTTGTTTTTTTCAATAGCAGTACACAATTCTGACAGCATAAATGAACTCTACACCCTTCAATTAGCCTAAAAACAAACTTCTATGATATTCGTACCACAAGTGTCCGATAAATTAAGGAGTGGGGTTTCCCCCTTTATTCTTAACTAATGAACCTCCAAATCTAATCAAGGCTGCTCTTTAACATGATAAACCGGTATAGCAAATTTGGAGCAAATCGAATAACTCTGCATGAAAAACCCATTTATCTAAATTAAGGGGTGGGGGGACTAGCTCCCCTATCCCCCTTTATTCTTAACTAATGAACCTCCAAATCTAATCAAGGCAGCTCCTTAACATAGTAAACCGGTATACCAAATTTGGAGCAAATCGAATAATTCTGCATGAAAAACCCATTTATCTAAATTAATAGGGGGTAGCCCCCTTTCCCCCCTTTATTCCTAACTAATGAACCTCCAAATCTAATCAAAGCAGCTCCTTAACATGATAAACCGGTATAGCAAATTTGGAGCAAATCGAATAAGTCTACATGAAAAACCGATTTATATAAATTAAGGGGGGGAGTTAGCTCCCCTATCCCCCCTTTATTCTTAACTAATGAACCTCCAAATCTAATCAGGGAAGCTCCTTAACATAATAAACCGGTATATCAGATTTAGAGCAAATCGAATAATTCTGCATGAAAAACCCATTTATCTAAATTAAGGGGAGGGACTAGCCCCCTTTTCCCCCTTTATCTTTAACCAATGAACCCCCAAAACTAATCAGAAAGCACCTTTCCAGAATGAAACTAGAAAAAAAATTGAAGCAAATCGGATGTTTCTATCAAGAGTTACCTCGTTACGTGAATATGTACGTACATACTTACATACATACAGAACGGCGGGCACATCAGCTCTCTGACTTTGATAGCCTGTGAGCTAAAAAGTTGAATTATGATGGTGACGAGTTATTGAGGTTGACATTGTTGGTATATTACCGACCCATATCAATGAGTCTTCTAAGTTCTTTCGGCAAAATGTATGTTTTGGATAAATATCATGTCGGCTATTTGACCTGTCGGCTAATTTTCATGTCTCCTAACTGTCCTGTCGGCTATTTGTCCTGTCGGGTAATTGTCAGGTCGGCTATTTGACCTGTCGTCTAAATGTCCTGTCGGTTAATTGTCCTGTCGGTTAATTGTCATGTCGGCTATTTGACCTGTCGGCTAAATGTCGGCTAAATATCATGTCAGCTAATTGTCCTGTCGGCTAAATGTCTTGTCGGCTAAACGTCCTGTCGGCTATTTGACCTGTCGGCTAAATGTCCTGTCGGGTAAATGTACGTTTCGGCTAAATGTACTTGTCGGCTAAACGTCCTGTCGGCTAATTGGTGTCTGCTAAATGTCTTGTCGGCTATTTGGTTTTCGGCTAAATGACATAGACCCCGTAACCTAACTGTAACTTATCCTTAATCTAACCGTAAGCTATCTGTAACGGAAATGGAACATAACCGTAACCTACTTATAACCTAACTATAACATAACTGTAACCTAACAGTAATCTATCTGTAAAATAAACGTAACATGACGGTGCGCTAACCGTAACCTAATTATTAACTAACCGTATCCTAACTGTGATGTAACTATAACCTAACTGTAACCTAAATGTAACCTAACCGTAAGTTAACTGTAGCCTATCGGTAACCTAACCGTAACCTAATTGTAATCTATCCGTAACCTACTGTAACCTATCCGGAACCTAACCGTAATCTAACTGTAACCTATCCGTAATCCTATTTGTAACCAAACTGTAACGTAACTGTATCCCATCCGTAACCTAAGCGTAGCAGGAACGTAATCTAACTGTAACCTAACCGTAACTTAACCGTAATCTAACTTCATCCTAACCGTAACGTAACCGTAACCTACTTATAACCTAACCATAACCTAACTGTAACATAACTGTAACCTAACAGTAATCTATCTGTAAAATAAACGTAACATGACGGTACGCTAACCGTAACCTAATTATAACCTAACCGTATCCTAACTGTGATGTAACTATAACCTAACTGTAACCTAAATGTAACCTAACCGTAAATTAACTGTAGCCTGGCGGTAACCTAACCGTAACCTAATTGTAATCTATCCGTAACCTACTGTAACCTATCCGGAACCTAACCGTAACCTATCCGTAATCCTATTTGTAACCAAACTGTAACGTAACTGTATCCTATCGGTAACCTAATCGTAGCAGAAACGTAATCTAACTGTAACCTATCCGTAACTTAACCGTAATATAGCTTCATCCTAACCGTAACGTAACCGTAACCTACTTATAACCTAACCATAACCTAACTGTAACATAACTGTAACCTAACAGTAATCTATCTGTAAAATAAACGTAGCATGACGGTACGCTAACCGTAACCTATTATAACCTAACCGTATCCTAACTGTGATGTAACTATAACCTAACTGTAACCTAAATGTAACCTAACCGTAACCTAACTGTAGCTTGGCGGTAACCTAACCGTAACCTATTTGTAACCTATCCGTAACCTACTGTAACCTATACGGAACCTAACCGTAATCTAACTGTAACCTATCCGTAATCCTATTTGTAACCAAACTGTAACGTAACTGTATCCTATCCGTAACCTAATCGTAGCAGAAACGTAATCTAACTGTAACTTATCCGTAACTTAACCGTAATCTAACTGTAACCTATCCGTAACTTAACCGTAATCTAACTGTAACCTATCCGTAACATAACCTTAACCTATCTGTAACTTAAACGTAACCTAATTGTTACCTGAAAGTAACATAACTGTGACGTAACCGTAATCTAACTGTAACCTAACCGTAACGTAACTGTAACCTAAGTTTAACGTAACCGTAACCTAAAAGTATCCTAACCATAACCTAACTAGGCTAATCGTCCTCTCAGCTAAATATCCTGTCGTTTAATTTGTCTTGTCGGCTAATCATACTGTCGGCTAAATGTCCTGTCGGCCAATCGTCCTGTCGGCTAAATGTCCTGTCGGCTAATTGTCTTGTCGGCTAATTGTCCTGTCGGCTAAATGTCTTGTCGGCTAATTGTCTTGTCGGCTAAATGTCATGTCGGCTAATTGTCCTGTCGGCTAATTGTCCTGTCGGCTAATTGTCTTGTCGGCTAATTGTCTTGTCGACTTATTGTCCTGTCGGCTAAATGTCCTGTCGGCTAATTGTCACGTTCGGCCAATTGCCTGTCGTCCAATTGTCTGTCTGCTAAATGTCCGTTTCGGCAAATTGTCCTGTATGCTATACGTACGTTTCGGCTACTTGTCCTGTCGGCTAAATGTACTTGTCGGCTACATGTCCTGTCTGCTAAATGTACGTGTCGACTAAATGTACTTGTCGGCTAAACGTCCTGTCGTCTAAGTGCTGTCTGCTAAATGTCTTGTCGGCTATTTGGTTTTCGGCTAATCGTCTGCGACCGATTCAAATCTGCTTCCCTTGCGGGATGCTAATTAATTTCGACTTTGGAAATTCGGGGTGAATTCTATCACTTCCGGCTATTTAAGCGCATTATTCTAGAGTCCTCTTATCCCACAGGGAATCTGAGACTACCTCCCAGATGACTGGTAAAAAGAAACCGTTAGGAGCTTAAAGGGGGCAGAAATTTTAAAATAAAAAACAGACGTCTTTGAAAAAGTTTTTCTTCTAGCAGTATCTTCTGGATGTGAGCTCATCTTCTTCTGCAAATAGTCAATAACGTTACTGTGTCAGAAATTTTGCCGAAAATGAAAACTGAAAAAAGAGCATGTAATCAAAAATATATAGGTAAATAATTTTATTAAAATGACCGCAGTATCGAAACTATACAGTTCGGTCGTTCAGGAATTATTTTATTAAACTGCTGTAAATTGAATATTTAATAGGTAAAAATGAATCAAACCAAATATTTTTCAAGTAGCTTGATTCATTTATTTATTTCGCTTAAATGAATAATTTTCATGCGAATATGAAACATAGCAGAACATTTAAAGTTACAAAGCATGCTCGTGCTCGTAGTATTTCAAAGTTGTCAGTTCTTGAAATTGCGAAGGACGTTGCGCCCTAAACTCAGAGCGATGGAACAAGGGCCTATGCCCTGGGTGCCTTGAACATATGGCGCCCTGATGCGTGAGGCAAAGATTCAGATTGGACCCTTTATAACATGCTTTTAACCACAATTTCTACGCATTAAAAAAACAATTTGGGGATTTGAGGTGTGTGTGTGTGTGTGGTGGTGGGGGGTATTTTAGAGTTGAGGGCAGCTGCTTCTTTTGCCATTGCGATAATCAGTCTCTGATCGGAACCAGTGTTTCATTCAGGCACATATCGTGGAAGGTACTACCTCTCCGGCACAAGCCCCCCCCCCCCTTACTTGGGAAAATTTTCGAGCAAAAGTACAATTATTTTAGTGTTTAATTACCCGGCTGCCAAGAAGGGTTATGTGTTTCACGCGTATCTGGGTATGTGGATTTCTTTATACCCTCTAAACATCCCAACGGCTGGATGGATTTTAATGAATGGGGTCTCTATCGATTCGTCTTAACCGTCCGATGGTTATAGGCTAGGTTTTATTTTCATAAATTCAAAATGGCGGTTGTAAAATACGTAATGGCGGTAGAGACGAAAAAAAAATTACGCACCGTATTGAGTGGCATATCATTGGCTAGGCCTTTCAAAATGAAGACTATATTTCATTGACTATTTTACAGTCAGAAGCTTCGTTTAAATATGACACAGCCTGGAAGTTGTGTAGGTAGGATCTCTAGCTTTACTGCAACTCTAACCTTAATAGACATCTATAGGCCTCATCAAAACAGTGTTTATAGATAGGAACTAACAATTAAACGCAACTTAAAAGTCATCAATACAAGTAAATAAAAAAAATAGGTAAATAATATAAAAAATAGTTTCACATTAATGAGAAATGATTAATTAGTTCGCTTTTTACACAGTCGGGTTTTTTTATTTTAAAATTTCAGTTTTACTTGTTATTCCATATTCCAATATTTATCATCTTAAACGGACAGGAGGAAGGCAGTCGGAGCTCAATTGACGAAAAGAGATTAAACTGTTTCTATTTTTGCTACAGGCACACATTTGTTCCAAAATCTTCCCACTTCAGGGATTTCGTTCAGCCGGTGCCCATACCATATTCTTTGAATTTATGTATTGCCCCAGTTTTCCGAAACGTGGTCTGAAAGGAACACCGAGCGGAAAGCCAGTAAAAAATAACGTCATAAAAATGCATAATTGCGTTATAATGATGCACTGCTTCATTCGTCATTAGGGATTATTTATTAGTGGAATATAATCTTTGGCCCATTACACAATAAATATTTCGCAATACTGAAATTAAAATAACTGAAATTTTAAGCAAATATTGTTAATTTAAAAATAAAAATTGCTGGAAATTTAACTAAAAAAAAAAAAAAAAAAAAAAAAAAAAAAAAAAGAGATTTTTGGAATCAGATTATGTATTTGATAATGAGTAGTCAAATTTTGTCTAAACCGAAAGAGAATTCTATTCAACATTACAGAGATTCTTCATTATTTTGTGAAATAATTTGCACCTTAAGTACCGGAAGAACGAAATCTGATAAGGGGTAAGGTTTCTTTGGGATAATATTGTTCTAAGCCTTTTTATTATATATATAGACTTATGTCCAAGCGCAATTTTTCTCTTAGTGATTTATTATTTAAAATTAAGCGTAAAAAGTAAATTTTCCCCTCCCCCTTTTTTTAAATCATCTACGATGACGATTTTTTTTTTCAAAAGGGTGGAGCAAAGGCCCTTGTGTTTTACTTTTGTATCGTGATGTTACACATTTGATGAATACTGTAAAATTGAAATTTCCCTGATTTTACAATTTACCAAATACAAACTCAAACATGGAATTGAATTTAGAATCCTTTATCTGTCTTTGAAACGCTTTAAATTAATATCTTAAATAATTAGTAATAGTATGAATAAAAAGTACGAATATTTAAAAAAAATTAGGACCATATGTCAAGCAATTTTTCTTGTATGTGTGTGTGTGGGGGGGGGGGGGGGGAGTCGCCCCGACGGGTGCTCGCACGGGCGCCAAAATATCCTTGGGCCGGCCCTGTACATACTCCACTCTTTTGGAATGCCGCCAATAACCTAGAAACAATACTGTGCGCGATATTAAATTCACGGGCAATATCTCTCCTTTTGCATCCTTCTACCAACTTTCCGATTATTGTACCACGAGTAATATCATCTAAATGATGCCTCGAAGATATGTTCAAAATTTCAACGTTCAAGCTTCGCTCCATCTCCTTCAATTTTTACATCTAATGACAACTCACAGCACCCGCTGATTGCCGAAAATCTCTTATCTCTGCTGTCACGTGATCGACAATAGCGGAAGTACAAAATTTGCATAAGTTTCACAATCCTGCATTCATGTAAATTTACACGTGCTGCTGCGAATCTATTTCTAGCTGTAATCGTTGAAAGTAACAGTGTTCCTTAAGTTTTGTCCACCAGTGTATGTGGTTTGAGTCCCCATGTTCTTGATACCTACTATCACCATTCTGAATTTGTCGGCGAAATTTTAGAACACCCTCTATAACTCCTAATTGTCTCCTTAGATGGAAGAGCGTTGGCAGCTTAAGCCAATGTCCTAGGTTCGTATGCCGGCCTGTACTTTTTTCAATCTGTTGGGAAAATTGCGACTTGTATTAATCCTTTACCAATCAGTTTGATGGTGTTAAAATATTTAAGGGGTCTCAGAACTCTTAAAATTGGAACAAAAAAAAAAAAGACCGTTTCCAACATTTAATATCTTAAAATGTATGTGATTTTAAAACACAATTTTTATTGAGATGAAAGATATAAGTATGTTCTTTCATTTCATGTATTTAAAAATTTGCAAGATGTAGAATTAGAATTTATAGGGGGCTCCAAACTGTCAGACATTTGATGAGCAGAAAATTGGTATAACACAGCTTACGCGCAGGATTACAAAATAAATTTTGCTACAAGAATTAAAAGAAAACAAAAAATTCCTACTTATACTTCAGATTATAATTACTACCCTGAACTTAAATAAATTCGTATTTAAAGCATTTTTATATTTTTAATACAAAGTTGTATTTAGCTAATACAAAATTTTGAAAATTTCAACAGTATAATTACCTAAAAAAATATTCTTTTGAAGTATAAAAAGGAAATTTTAGGTTTAGTTTATACAGACTAGCATGAAACATATGTTTTGAAAATTTCATGAAAAAATATTCAGAAGTATTTGAGACATCCTGCGCATTATGCCCAAAAACATCATTAGAAGAAAAATGACTTCGAAGTTTCGGAAACACCGTTTCAGCTATTGAGCGAGTTTAATTCTAAAAGCCATAACTTCTGTTTTAATTGGAATTTCCAGGAAACAATTATATCAAAATATTCAGAAAAGATAGGAGTTTAACATCTAAAAAAAATTATAATTTCGAAAATTTTGAAGCTTTAACCCTTTAGGTACCTACCTTTACTTAAATAATCACGAAAAGGCTCGAATTAAAGAAAGCAAATATTACTTTTCTTTTTTACAGAACGGGCTAAGAGTCCTGAGACTCGTAAGAATATTTGATGTATTTCCAATGTCAACACTCGTAAATATTAGTTGACACTATTTCATTGGTATTCCCCAACTAAGTATTAGACAAATATTATTTGCTTCATGATTCAAAATTTTTAAACATTACGATAAATAATATTTTAATTCTGTTCAAAATGGATAATTGGACAGATAGTTTGAAAACCATTGCTCAAATATAAAGCTAGAAATTAATTTGACGTATGTATAACAATAATGCTTTGATATGTCCGACAAGATAAACTTGTGTATTTTTAAAATAATTTTCATTTCCACATAAATTTAGATCTGGGTCAAAGGGTTGAAGCAGCTGATTATAATAGGTTTGAAGCAGCTGATTATAATAGATTTTTTAAATAGAATTTTATATGGTAGCAAAATGATTTTAAAATTATACAGAAGAAAGCATTCTGTAAGAAAATGTACTTAAGACAGATCTAGAAATTCCACTGATCAACAGCAGGAAACTTTGACACATTTTCTGGATCATTTTTAAACGTAAAGGCATAAAATTGGCAAACCTGACTGTTGAAGTGATTTGGAATCAAATGGTGTTTCTATTTTTGATAAATAAATTGCTTATCGAGTTATAAGCGATTGATGTCACAGGCGATTTTCTTCTCCTTTCCATCGCTGTCGCGTCTAGAAATTCTCTTCAAAACTCCAACTTTGACAGTATTATCTAAAGGAACTGCTTTTACCAAAAAAGAAAAACATCATTCGATTACATAGTTTGTGAATAAAAGCATCTGCTAAAGAGTACCTGTCTCAAAGAGTAGTTACTATAAACTTAAATAAGTTTCGCATAAGAGATACAGAGTATCCCCAAAGGAATGTCCCAGTTTCAATGATATATTATAAGAGTTTAATTTAGACCATTTGCAACAAATCATATACATCAGATTTATAGGTGCAGATTTATGGTCGCCAGTCGCTACGTGGCGACTAAATTTTTTGCTATGGCGATTAGCTTTCAGTGTCTTGGTCACCAGAGATCATTTTCCAGTGTTCTCAATCCCCGTCGCGGAATTTTGATATTTTTTTTCTTTTGCAAATAGCTCAATGCAAATAGCACCTGCTCTTTTCACTGACCGAGATCAAGTATGACCGTGATAAAAAGTCAGGGAATTTTTGCGACCTCAGTTACCGTCGTGAACGCTGTCCTTGTAATGTATTGCTTTCTTGCCGACACATTATGTTTGAATATAATTCTGCACATGTCCCCTCCAATACGAATCTTAGCAGCTGCGAAGCTCGGCACATGAGCGCGCTAATGGTAAAGCTTCTCCTGTGGACACCAGCAAAAGCAAGCATTTCTTCGAAGGTTTAGTCCGAAATCCAGAGTTGAAATAAATACCCCTTTACTGCAGATCGGCTCACGAGACAGTCCAAAGTTTCCGATGCGATGGAGATTATTTAAGGGCTTGAATCATGGAGTCGCGTGGATAGAGGATTCCGAACTCTGAAGAAAAAAGAAAAGAAACTCGCACGAAAAAATACTTAATGCGAGATATATTCTTGCTCTGTAAATGTTTTCTTCAAGTGCGGGATTTTTATAGTGAAAAATAATCTTACATTAATATTTGGAAATTTTTCCAGAGAGAGAGAGAGTAATTCGCCTTGCATACAATATTAATAAAATAATGTTACACATTCCTAATTTTTTTTTATATGTATACTTTTATAGATTAAAAAAAAAATAAGTTTTCCTAATATTTCCCATTATCATGACTAGCTTAGCTATTTCAATTGTATCTTGTACAAATTTATCTTCTGATTTTTCCAGATTTATATTATACTTTTTTAATATCAAAGTATCAAGAATTTTAGGATTAAATTATACACATTTGTTGTAATTAGTCTGTGTTTTGTTGTACATGCGTATTTATTTACTAAACTATTTTTCATTTTGAATTCCTAAGTTTTTTTGTTAAGTTTTTTTCCATATAAACACTATTGTTTTAGGAGTTTGTTTTACAATGTGGCCACTAGATTTTGGTAAGGAGCCAAAGTGGCGACTGGATTTTTAGGGTTTAGGAGCCACTGGCTCCATAAAAATTTTGAGAATCTGCACCTATACTCAGATTGAAGGTAAGCGAACCTAGTTTTTCCTACAAATGTTCACTATGTGCTCCTTTAGTCTTACGACACACATCCAATCTAAAGTTCAATTCTTCCCACTCTTCTATAAACAAGTCCAGAGTCATGGAAGCAATAGCCTCTTCAATTCTGTGTCTCAACTCTGGTAAATCATTAGGTAGTGGCGGAACGTAGATACGATCTTTTATAAAGCCCCAAAGAAGAAAAATCGCATGGTTCTGACGGCTTTTAAATCTTCAGCCCAGCAATAACGATTTACGCTCAGGAGTCGCCATTTTGCGTAATGTAGCACTGCAAGAGAGTCAATAACAAAGCAGTACTCGCACATGCACTTAAAATGTAAAACTGTTTGAATTACTTTTCATTTGCGACCTTGAACCAACTCTCTGCAATGCTTACAGTTGATACATTAAAATTTATCTGGGGCATTCTTTTATGAACACTCTGCATAAAAGTTTATAAACTTTGTTAAAATCAAATGCTTCTTTTTAACACGTTCCAACATACAGTGAAACTTCCATGTGCGGTCACCTCCATTAAGCGACCACCTCCCTGAACAACCATTTTTCATGGAACGAAATTTATTCATTCCCATACGCTCAATACTAATTTTACCTCCATTCAGAGACCATCCTAGTTGGACTCCCTCCATGAGCGACCAATTTCTTAGAAGAAAATGAAATAAATTCCATTTTTTCTTGGCCGCTTGAAGAAGGTTTTATTAGAAAAGTAATTCCGGAGAGCGCATTATTCATCAAACTTCTAAACCAAGTTGAGCCGGTAACTTTTATGCATTCAAACCCCTTTGTGCCTTTTTAGCCAATGAATTTAACTCTGATGACAAATTAATAATGACGGTCAATAAACTCCTATGCCCTATTCTGTCAGGAAACTGTCAAAGAAATAGATAAATTAAAGAAATCGTCATTATTTGTTCCGCCCCAAAAAAAATTGCTTTTATTAACTTAACTTCGAAAGGACTTGGAAATAAAAGTTGTAAAATATAAAACCGTAAAATCAATGTATTCATTTTTTAAAGTCTGCAGTGATTAACTTATGGTATTAACTTTTGTTTTAATACTTAAATTTTCATATTTTTTCCCAATGTGAAAAATAAATTTTAGTAACATTAATTTTTACCTTTCTCCAACAATTAAAATCTAGATTTAAACATGACCTTCATTAAAAGACCACCTCTCGGAGCGACCAATTTTTATTGGAACGGAACGTGGTCGCTTTAGGGAGGTTTTACTGTAGTTGAAAAGTGTTTATGCATTCGGTTTGTCTGACCGTCTGTCCGCGCTCTCACTCCCGTGAATATACTCGGATTTTCATGAAATTGATGAAGATTATTTAGGGTCAACAAAGCTTGTTTGGTATTGTATATGAAGTACGTAGAATTAATAGTTCATTTACAGGGCACTGAAAAGAATACCATTACATTATGGTATATAGGGAAAAATCGTTTGCAGAGCATTTAATGAGATTATACTATTTCAAATGTTATGAAACAGATATAAATCACTGAATTTCACTACGATTAAGTTAGAACAGGGTATTCATAGCATTTTTCATTCATTTACAGGGACACACAAAAGAAATCGGTTACAGCTCTGTCTTTGAGTAAAAATTGCTGGAGTGTACGTTTTAAAATTCGGTATGCGCTTTTCAATATAACACATTTTTTGTATGTTACTCGTTATATATAAATTCTATAAACTCATATGCAGGGCTGCACAAAAGTATTCATGTACTATTCTTCTCATTAGAGGAAGTTGCTGAAGGGGAATTTTCAACTGGGTATATGTATTTCTTAAGTGAACTAAATTTTGGCATGCATGTAGTTAATATATACAAATCTATATATCATATACAGGTCTGCTGAAAAAATTCGGATAATTTCCCAATTCTAAATGGGAACAGCTGAAATTGGGTTTTCATATGTGTTATACGTTTCCATATAGTTGAAATAGACATAAAGTTTTAACTTATTAAACGCAGTTTTCTTACATTATTCTGAATGTGTTGGAAAGTGTTTCATAATCTATGCTTGACGTATGATTTTTTCCCCTTGTTATATGTAAAAATTAAAAGGTATTCCTCATAGTGTCACACAGTGGTACATTTGCCCCATTAGCAAATAAATTCTGAAAAAAATTTGGAAAAGGATATTTTCTTTGTTAAAAAGTTTTCACTTACTATAATTACTTTAAGCTCGCCAAGCACTCAAATCCATGCCTTCTTTCCTGCTACAGTTTTCCATTCTGTTTCTGAAATGGATAAAAAAAAAAAAGGAAAGAAATATGTCGGCATATTCATAACCGTACATTATGACGATGCAAATAAGAAAATAAAATTTCTTGAGCAATTGATAATAACGACAATGACGTCACCGAATGTTTACTCACCTGTTTCCTTCATAAAGAAATACATTTGTAGGAATTTCGGTGATTCCCAGGTTATCACACATTATTTTTCCTAAGGTCACTTTCTTTAATTCTCTGAGCTGGGCTGAAATATAAATTTAGTAAATTAATCACAAAAACATCATAAATTTTAAATAATCATTCGTCACTTAAGCTCAGAGGGACGCAAGCATACTCATTATTAAAGTTTACAAACATAAATGGCATTGATATTTTGTACTTTTATTGTTATTATCATTATTATTATTATTATTATTATTATATAATACTAGCAAACGCCGCGAATTTGCTTGCGTAATTGTTGAAATATGCCAAGGGATATTTACATCTCTAATTTTTATTAGAAGAAATTATACTTTTAGGAATAATTCAAAAATTAGTAATTAAGACACAGTTCGACTAAACATCATTATTACCATGCATTAGACCGAAATGAGACTTAAATTAATAAGAAGAAATAAAACTAATTCTAAATAAATGATAATTTAGGAAGTATTTTGAAGCTTTTATGCTCACTTCATCCGCTCATTTCAGTATTCATTTGACGTTTTGATTTTTTTAGAAAACATCTCCTTAAAACGCATTTACATATTAAAATTAACCATCATGTCAAATTCCAAGCTTCTTGTCTAACGGCTTACCACCTCTCTGGTGGTAGTGGCACCAACATAACATGCCTATGTTGAAACAGGGAATGTCACCATTAATTTGCCAATATTAATTATGAAACCGATTTATTATTTCTCAATATTCCATAGAAAAGGTAATTTAGAAAGTTTTTAAAGACTTTTTTAGAACGTTTGTTGTTCCTGCCAACCCAAGATCGTAGTGACACCGGCATAAAATATAGCCTCTGTGGGATCAGAGACTGTCACTATTGATTCGCAACCATTACTTTTGGAATCGGTTTATTATTTCCTGAAGATTGCATAGAAATCATAAAACTTGACTGTTTTAGAACGCTTTTCACTTCATTTCACGTCACCCCTTTTAAATTTCGAATGTTCTTAGCGAATATTTATATTTGATAAGTAACTACCATGCCATATTTCAAGTTTCTAGCATCTTAAGTATAACAAAAATCGCAATTTAGAATGTATTTTGCTCCTGTAATCCTCTAGTGGCAGTAGCACCGACATAAAATATAGCTTATGTTTGAGCACGTTCTATCATCACCAATTTGCAACTATTATTTTTTTTAACGGTTTGGTATTTAATAAGATTCTATAAAAACATAATTTAGCGTAGAAATCGCAATTTAGAACGTTTTTAGAACGCATTTCATCCATTTTCACCGCTTTTAAATTTCTATGTTTTAGGAAATGTTCTTAGATATCGTTTTTATCTAATAAGTAACTACCATGCTAAATTTCACGTTTCTAGGCCCTTCAATAACACAAAAACCGCAATTTAGAACGTTTTTTGCTCCTGCAACCCCCAAGTGGTAGTGACGCCGACATAAAATAGAGCCTATGTTTAGAGCAAGGGTTGTCACCATCAATTTCCAATAGTTACTTTTGAAATCAGTTTGATACTTCCTGAGATTGCGTAGAAATCGCCATTTGGAGTGTTTTTTAGAACTTTTTCGCGCATTATCACCCCCTTTTAAATTTTGAAAATTTTAAGAAATGTTCTTAGGGATGATTTATATCTGATAAGGAACTACCATGCCAAATTTCATGTTTCTAGGTCCTTCAGTAACACAAAAATCTCATTTTTAGAACGTTTTTAGCTCCTGCACCCCCTCCGTGGCATGAACATAAGATATAGCATATGTTGGAACAGGGACTAACATAATCATTTTGATACCATTACTTTTGAAATCGGTTTGGTAGTTCCAATAGAACAAAGAAACAAACAAACTTTACTTCTTTATAATATTAGTATAGATAGGGTGGTGCACACATGGTCCTTATTTTTCAGTACAACTATTTTCCCAATAGCAATCTTCGCCTTAATCGATCGTAAGAAATCATTACAAATTGTACAATTAAATAAGGCAAAAAATACTTTTCGGAAATGGTAAAATTTAAAAGTTAGGACCGTCTCAATACTAATATACCTGAAGATGGTGAAACTATGTCAGCAAATATCATCATAATTCACACATCATTTGAATCACAAAACTGTTTAGAACGCTAAAAAAAGTCGGTGTGCCTTAGTACAGTCTGGCGAGATTGCTCGATACACGCAATTCTTATACACGTCACTGGAGAACTTTGAATTTTTTTTTTTTTAATAGGGAGGTTGTTTTTGTTGTTGTTAGTTTTTTTTTTTCTTTTGTAAATATTGGTACGAATAGAATTAAAATAATAGCCCACTGCTCTAACCCTATATATTAATAAATGCATTAAATTTATAATAAATCAAATTTAAATTAATATAATCATACTTTTCAAAACAGGCACTTGATTCCGCCACCAAAGTAAATACCAAGAACAATTTAGAAAGATATTAGTGTGTCTGTTTATAATTTATATCAACAGAAATCTTTTAAGATTTTTTTTTATTTTAAATTTTCTAATTTTTATATACCATTATTAAATTATAGCATTTTACCAATTGATTTCCATTCCATTTATTATTATTTATAACATCACTAAGATCTAGAAAACATTAAATATATAATTTATAACAACAATTATTGCTTTAAACTTTTATTTCTTTAAAACAGTTATACGTATTTTGAAGTAGCCCGACCGCAGTACAATAGGAAAGTGATAAATTGAATCCTGGTAAATTATATTACGAATTCTATCAAAAAGAATAAGAAATACGCTTCAAATTTAATTCCCTAACCGTTAATGTTTTACACAAGTAAGCGTCAATATTTCTTACTGGAGAAACTAGATGTCGCCACTAAAATCAGGAAACATTTTTACTGAAATTACTATAACCTCTTCGGTCCCCCATACGGGGACCTCTTCTTTTCCTTATAAAAACTAAAATGTCCGATTTTTTTGCATTTTCACGTCACTTCTTAATAGCTGAATGTTTTTGGCGTTCAAAGTAAACGAATAAATGGCAGCATCTAAGCTGATTCCCACATAAAATAAATGTTATTTTCGTCTGAATTTGGAAAATGCCTAAAAATGACCAAAAGACAAGACAGTATGACAAAAAAGGGAAAATTTTCCATAAGCATTTAACTTGTAGTATTTATCTAATTTCTCTAATAATTAAATTTCTCTAATACATTTATTTTCATGCGCGTGCATCTTACAATCTCATCGCTCCATGGATGAAGGAAACGATATTTTTAAAAGTTGAGAATTTATACCAGTTGCATGGCAACAAACGATATCTGTTTTTCATATTTGTTATTCTTCATGTTCTATTTGTTCGTCTTGTGAGTGTTTTATTAAATGTTGTGGTGTGACTCAAAAATGGCCTATTTATTCAATATAAATACGCAGACAAGCGCCAAATTGGTGACCCGTACTGGAACACGTTAAAAGAACTCTGTAATAAGTGAGTAATATTTCATTTTATTTTGGAAAATGACAGAAATTAGCGCTGTTCGTATTCCACCGTATAACTTTAATGATGTCGGTCTTTGGTTCGCAATGTGTGAACATTCATTTGAATTAGCTCATCCAAAGGCCATAACAGAAAGTCGAACTAAATTTAATTATATTTCGGCTAACTTACCTCCAAATGCCGCATCTGTTGTACGGGATTTAATTATCAAACCGTCCGATAATACACCATACGAGGATTTAAAAATGGAATTAATAAAACGGACAAGCGACTCGTCAAAATCTGAAATAAGGAAATTGTTAGCTGGTGAACAGCTCGGTGATAGTAAACCCAGTGATCTCTTAAGAGTAATGCAAAGACGAGCTGAGTCCCACAATGTATCCAATGAATTGATGTTGGAATTATTTATTTCGCATTTACCGTCATATGTACAGAGCATTTTAGCATCTATCTCACCGTTGTCACTTGATAAAGCAGCCGAAGTTGCTGACCGAATTTTGGAATATAATCCCACCGCAATAAATGCTGTTTCAGTACCATCAAATGCTAATTCAGAAATTTTATGTGAAATAAAAAAACTGAATGATCGAATTAAACAACTGGAATTACGTAGGCCACGAAGCCCTTTTCGTCGGCGTTCCTTTGGGAGGAATCGTAGCATTTCAAAAGATTCCAGACAACAATGTTGGTATCACAAAAAATTTGGCGAAAAGGCCAAGAAATGCTCCGAACCTTGTTCATTATCAAAAAACACAGACGGCGAGGTGTAGCGGCGACAGCCACCTTGCATAAAATATCTCGTCGCCTCTTTTTAAAGGATCGAAAGACCAATATAAATTATTTATGCGACACAGGCTCCGACATCAGTATTATTCCAGCGTCATTTTCCCACAAGAAAAATACCCCTTTTATGACCCTAACTGCTGCGAATACCTCAAGAATCAATGTTTATGGAGAAAAACTTTTGACACTTGATTTCAATCTCAGAAAAAACTTTTCGCTTTCCCTTTTTAATAGGTGATGTAAGCACTCCAATTATCGGCGCAGATTTCCTATATCATTTTAATCTAATTCCAGATCTTCGTAATAAAAAGTTAGTGGATAATGTTACAAATTTACCTACTCCCGGCCATATACATACAGCAACTGTTCATTCTATCAAAACTGTTTCGGGAAATAGTATTTATCATAAATTACTACTTAAATTTCCAGATATAACTAAACCTCCTCGTGCTGATCAACAAATAAAGCATTCATTATTTCACCATATAGAAACTACCGGATCTCCTGTCCACGCCAAACCAAGAAGATTAGCTCCAGACAGATTAAAAACAGCCAAAGCCGAATTTCAGCAAATGCTTGATCTTGGTCACATTCGGCCATCCAAAAGCAATTACGCTTCACCACTTCATATGGTTCTTAAAAAACATTCTACAGATTGGAGACCTGTCGGAGATTACCGAGCACTTAATGCACAAACAGTAAAAGATAATTATAGCATTCCAAATATTTTAGACTTTACTTCGAACCTTCATGGTACAAAAATATACTCCCACCTTGATCTCATAAAAGCTTACCACCAAATACCAATTCATCCAGATGATGTACATAAAAGTGCCATTATTACACCGTTTGGTTTATTTGAGAGTACAAGAATGCAATTCGGCCTTTGCAACGCATCTGCTACATTTCAACGGTTCATGGATCAAATTACACGAGATCTTCCATTTTTGTATGTTTTCATTGATGACATCCTGGTAGCATCTCGGACACCAGAAGAACATCTCGAGCATCTGAAAATCATATTTCAGCGCTTGCACCAATACGGATTAAGCTTAAAACCATCAAAATGCATTTTCGGCGTATCATCCATAGATTTTCTAGGTTATAAGGTATCTGAATTTGGCATTGAGCCCCTACCAGATCGTGTTGATTGCATTTTAAAATTCCCTCAACCTACTACTCTTACACAGTTAAGACGATTTCTTGGGTTATTTAATTATTACCGTCGATGTATATCAAAAGCTGCTCACATATTGGCTCCATTAAATAAATTCTTGGAAGAAATAAAGAATTCAAAAAAGTCTAGAAGACGATCTGAAAAAAATTCACACGACTCAATTCAATGGACTATGGAGGCTGAGCAGGCTTTTAATGACGCCAAACAAGCTTTAGCCAATGCAACTCTCCTGCGACACCCCATTCCCGGCGCAAAGTTAAGCCTTTGGATTGACGCAAGCGACAAAGCCGTTGGCGGTTCTCTTATGCAGCTTAATAAAAAGTATTGGGAACCCATTGCCTTTTTCTCAATCAAGCTTTCAAAAAGTCAGCAGAAATGGTCTACATACGACAGAGAACTCTTGGCAATGTATACATCAGTAAAGCGTTTTCGACACATGCTCGAAGGAAGAAACTTTATCATATATACAGACCAAAAGCCTCTCATATATGCCTTCAAACAAAATCCAGACAAATGCAGCCCGCGCCAATGGCGGCATCTAGATTACATATCTCAGTTTAGTACAGATGTACGTCACGTAAGCGGCGCCAACAACACAGTTGCTGATGCTTTATCTCGAATTGAAGTAGATCAAATCTCCAGCTCATTTTTAGACTTTGAGGAGTTTGCAAAAGCGCAAGAAGATGATGTAGATCTACGCAATTTGCAAAATGATAACAAATCTTCTCTTGTGTTTAAAAGCATGCCATCTCCAATGTCTGCCACAAAACTGATTTGTGATGTATCAACAGGTTCTCCGAGACCATTCGCACCAGCGAATTTTCGTAGAACGGTATTTGAACATTTCCACAATTTAGCTCATCCTGGTGTTGCAGCATCTTTAAATCTTATTGCATCACGATATGTATGGCCCAATATGCAGCAAAATGTGAAAGAATGGGTCAATAGTTGTAGTGCTTGCCAACGTTCTAAAGTACACAGACACACGAAAACAAGCCTAGGTACTTTCGCATTACCCGATGCAAGATTTTCACACATTCACATAGATTTGATAGGTCCATTACCTCCATCAGATGGAAATGTATACTGTTTAACAATAATAGATAGATTTACAAGATGGCCAGAGGTGATACCTTTAAAAGATATAACTGCAGAATCAGTTTGCCGTGCCATTTTTGACGGATGGATATCTAGATTCGGTTGCCCCATCATAATAACAACCGACCAAGGTAGGCAATTTGAATCAAATCTGTTCAAAGAACTGACAAGATTTCTGGGCACAAACCGCATACGAACGACAGCATTTCATCCTCAAGCAAATGGTTTAGTTGAACACGTCCACAGAGTCTTAAAGAGCGCATTAAAGGCTCATGAGCATAGTAAGTGGACCGAGAGTTTGCCTGCAGTTCTACTTGGTATACGAGCTGCTGTGAAACCTGATATAAAAGCTTCAAGTGCTGAGTTAGTTTATGGCATTTCACTCACACTACCAGCTGAAATGTGTTCAGAAATCCCATCTTTGGTATCTTGCGACAATAATTTCATCCAACAATTGAAAGCGAGAATGAATAGTTTAAAACCTTCATATACATCTGCTCACGGACACTCAAAAATTTTTGTTCGCCCTAAATTGAAGGATTGCACGCATGTGTTTCTGCGATTAGATAAAGTCCTTCCATCCTTATCTCAACCTTATTCTGGCCCTCATGAAGTTCTATCGAGAAAAGACAAGCACATAACCATAATCCTAAATGGAAAGAAAAGTTGTGTTTCACTTGATAGAGTTAAACCTGCATTTGTGTTCAGTGATTTACCAAGTAATACTGATAATCATGAAACTAAAAGTTTTCCAGTAGATAGCCAGCCAGTAAAATCAGAAGAACCAACTACCAAATCAGGCAGACGAGTAAGATTTCCTAAAAGACTGATAACTGAAATAAACTATACTTCATACAATTGATTTTTTTTAAAATATATTGTGTTATTTACATGCATCTTATATTTTCACATTGTTTTTTGTTGTACCGTTCCTTCGTCACTGGGAGGGATACTCATGTAGTATTTATCTAAATTCTCTAATAATTAAATTTCTCTAATACATTTATTTTCATGCGCGTGCATCTTACAATCTCATCGCTCCATGGATGAAGGAAACGATATTTTTAAAAGTTGAGAATTTATACCAGTTGCATGGCAACAAACGATATCTGTTTTTCATATTTGTTATTCTTCATGTTCTATTTGTTCGTCTTGTGAGTGTTTTATTAAATGTTGTGGTGTGACTCAAAAATGGCTTATTTATTCAATATAAATACGCAGACAAGCGCCAAAAACTTAAATCTTTTTCAATAAAAAGCTTTGAGGATTTGTAGATTATTTACTTTTTTAAAGCTCTTAAATTCATTGCGTTAATTTATGTTAATGGTTATTAAATTGATGTTTTTAAGAGGGTTTGTAATTTTAGATCCATATTTTTAACCTAAATTACTAAGCGCCTAAAGGATCAATTTCAGAAAAAATATTTTTTTTTGTCATTTACGATGTCATTTTGTTTGAAGAAAACCAATGAATAAGCATTTGTATTATTATTATTATTTTAGCTTCGGAACTGAAGAGGTTAAAAAAAACTAGTTATAAAATTCAGTTAATACAGCGATTAGTAGTAATACAGAATAGAATGACTAATCTCTTTACTTTATCTTATTCCAAAAGTATTATTGGTTTCACAAAGCAAAAATATTTTTAAGAGGGTTATTTCTTTTACATTTGCATCTTTTCAGCTTTCTTGCCTGTTATTTACGATGTCATTTTGTTTGGAAAAAATCAATGAATAAGCATTTGTATTATTATTTTAGCTTCGGAACTGAAGAGGATAAGTTGCCACAGCTTCAGTTTCCATGATGATACTAAAATAACTTGAGGTGACAAATAGATGAATGTCGATTTTTTCCCCTCCAGATCGTGATTAGTGTGTTATTAATCAACATCTTCAGGGGAAAAAATACAAAGATATCTAGTGCGACCGTTTAGTGTTTAAAAAATCCAAGGTGAGTTGTTAGTTGAACTAACTAAATTAGCAAAATTGTATGCAGATCACATGTATAAATATAAAATACATTAAACTTTACTATTTAGGTAACAAAAAATATCATTTGATGTCATTCAAGACCTGTTCAAGAATTCATGGCGATCCCTGAATTTTCGTTCATGATTTTTACAGATTTTATTCTTGAAAAAAAATGGAATATTTCATTAGAACCTTGATAAAAAGTCACCTTTAGATTGTGTCTAGTCAGCCCTTGCATCATATCATTTCAATAACAATGTATAATCGAAAATATTCTGAAATAAAAATGTTACTATCACAGATCTTTTTTCACTAATTAAAACTGCGTACCTGAAATTTGCAAATGTAAGATAAAAAATGTTCTGATTATAGGTAGTAAAACAAAGTACACTTAATTAGCTTTTTACACGACTACAGGTTTAAGTGTTTACTGATATTAAGTACTTCTATTTTTTTAATAGAAATCTTTATTTAATCACTGTAATTTGGATTAAATAAGATGAAGATTACTATTAATAATATATTTATATTCAATCTCTGTAAACTTTTAATCCTATAAAATATTGGGAACAATCAGAAACTTTACATCGGATTTTTTTATTTAAAAAAATATTTATATTTAATATCCTTAAACGTGAGAAAGTATTCAGCTAGTAGAGTGCAATTTTTCACCAACACCGAATTTTTTACTTAATATGTAGCCAACATTGGTTATTATTGGCCAATACTAGCTTATTAAGCCAGATTTGTTTTAAAGAAAATTATGCTAGCAGTTTTCCAATGTATTTCAATGTCGTCCTGTAGTAGCACAAAAGAAAAACAACAAATTTAATCATAGTGATAAATTGTATTATAAATTCTATCTAACGGAATGGGAAATACGCGTCAAATTTATTCCCCCTAACCATTACTGTTTTACAGAATTATGCATTAATGTATTTACCTGTCAACACTAGATGTCGCCACTAAAAGCAATCAGGATAAACCTTTTACTCTGAGAAGTAATCTCACAGCAACTTGCAATAATTTTGTATTAAAATAATTCCAAGGTGAACTGTTATTGGGGTCATTTATCATTCAGTTTTATGCAAGTCACGTGTTAAAAAGTATTTTAAGTTTATTATTCAGATAATAAAAAATATATTTAATATAACGGAGGAGGACCGGTCGGTCATTCAGGACCAGTTCGAGATCGAGAATGCATGTCACCCCTAGGCACTTTCATTTTCATTTGCGAACTTTTTAACATTTTACCTTTTATCATGAAAAATAATCGGAAAAAAATGAAAATTTTGTTAAAACCTTAGCTGCAAAGTCGCCTCTAGATTGTGTCTAGTATACCTAAGCATGAAGCCGACCATGACATTCTTTTCATAACACTGTATATTATTAGCTCGAAAATAGTCTTAGTCTGCAATGAAAGTTATGCTAATTTCACAGATAAACTTTTCTTCTCTTTGTTTTTTTTTTTCTTTTTAGTTCTTTTTTAAATGGAAGTAGGTACCTAAAATTTATATATATAAAAATATATATGATTGTAGATATTACAATATTATAGTACAATTAAACACTTTACATCGGAATTTATTACAGAAAAATAATAATATTTATTTTTAATATTCTTAATCTCTGAGAAAACATTCAGCCAATCATAGGCGTAACCAGGGGGGGTGCCCTGGGTGCCCGGGCACCCCCCCCCCCCCCCCCCGCTTGCGCAGACTCGAGCACAATTATTTAAAAAAATCGAAATCTACAAAAGAAAAAAGAAGTGAAAGCAGAGTTCAATTAGTTTAGCAAATTAATTTAGTTCAGATAACTAACAGCCTAAGTTTTGAACTGTGACAAAAAAAAAAAAAATTCCACGTTCTTTTTTTTAAAATTATGTTCTTTATCTTTTTTTAAAACTAGAATATTTACAAGAATCTGTATTAGTCGTAATAAGCCAAAAAGCAGATTTTAGAATCCCACTTTGACGTTTTTTTTTTTTTTTTTTTTTTTTAAATACCGTTCTTTCTATTGCATATTTCTGCAATTTCATGAGAAATTAACGCAAGTTCTTGACGAGGATAGATACAGAAATTATTTGTCTCTTTGATTTCGCAGTCTAAAGTCTAGAATGATGCAAAAAAATTTGAAAGGTAATGCAGATGTGAAACAGTATAATTATAAAATGTGATTAGCCGGGTAAAAGGTAGGGGTGCACAGACCCTGCCTCCTTTGAAAATGAGAAATAATAACACAGAAAATTAAAATTAATCTGAAGTTGGTTGAATTTCGTGTTGCGCGACCATATTTTGACATTCGTAAAAGGAATATGGTTGCAGTCTTTCAAGTCAATAGTAATTTTTTTCCTCTGAAAATTTTTAACGCGATTTTTGGAGTTTCTTCTTGTTTCGCGGAGTTCTTTTGAAACTAGGAAAAGGACCCGGTTTCAATGTTTTAGCCCAGTGCTTTAAATTTTGATGAAATTCGCGACTTTATTCTGCGATCATTACATGATATTTACAATTTTTCCCAAAGTCATTTGACGAAATTCACGTCTTTCTAATACGCGATTTTTTGCCGAAATCCGCACTTTTCGACACTAACCTTTGACAAAATTCGTGCTTTTCACCGCGATCCTTTGATGAAATTCGCATTTTTTACCGCGATATTTTGACGAAATTGAGATGTCTGTAGCACAATCCTTCGATGAAATTCGTGTTTTCTTTACATGATCTTTTGACG
Source organism: Maratus speciosus (assembly GCA_963932465.1). NCBI lineage: Eukaryota > Metazoa > Arthropoda > Arachnida > Araneae > Salticidae > Maratus > Maratus speciosus. Next base: position 150,441,334 of record OZ010793.1, on the reverse strand, counting down.
AAATTCACATTTTATTTCTGCGATCCTTCGACGAAATTCTCTTTTTCACCGGGATCCTTTGACGATTTTTTTTCTTTTTTTTTGCGACCTATTTACGAAATTGATTTTTTTTACAGGGATCATTTGTCGAAATTGCGATAGTTTTGAGCTACCGACCGAGAAAATTCTCGATATCTTGCCATACGAATTAACAAAATCCTCTGCTCTTTTCCGCGACTTTTTGAGGACATTTGCAACACTTTCTCGTCAATCATTTATCGAAATTCTTAATTTTTTTTGCGCAATCTTTGACGAAATTCGCGATTTCTTTCTGCACTCTTATCGAAATTCACGATATTTTTCACGCTCGTTTGAAGAAATTCTTAAATTTTTCCGGGATCGAGTCACGAATTAATTTTAAGAAGTTCCACAAAAGAAATAAAAATTGCGGACTTAAAAAAAAATTTAAAATACTCACTGAGAATCACAGATCTGTGAAAGAATTTTAAGGGCGGAAATACTGCACAGCATTTTTTATTAAACGGATCTTTCCTTTTCTGTGCACAAATCGCGCAATCCCGCATTAATTAAATTTTCAGCTTTCTTATGAGAACTGATTTGACATTCTTTCAATTTGAATTTAATCACGGCAATTACAAAAATTACCGGAGAGTTTTTTATGTTTCAAAAAAAGTCAAAAACACGTCTCAAAGTGCAAAAAACCCCGTTATAAATCGCATTAAAAATTCGGAAAAGATTAAAGGACAGCAGGAAACGAAATTAACTAATTGGGTAAAATATTTAAACCGGATTTCTTTTAGGAACGCGAAAAAAACCCTCTAAAAATAACTTTTAAAAATTGTTACAAATTGAAAAAGTCCTTCCGGCCAGTGCCGGGAGGAAGAGGTAGCTTTCAAATTCCTTATTTTAAAAATGCCAACTTATATTATTCAAACACAAGAAGCTCAATTTAGTGGAAACCGAATATAGGAGATTCAATACTAATTTTTATCAATACTAAATCATTATGAATGAGAATTTCGCGAAATTAGTCAGCTTTATCCAAGCTGCTTTTATTTAAAGTAGCTTATATTTGGCTGAGATGTTGATGTATACTATCCACATGCCTTCTTACATGGAAATAGGCGAATACGTGTGTTATCGCGTGACAAATACAAGATCGTTTCAAAATGTTAGCCATACTAGAAATTCAAAGTGCTATAATCCAACCATTTTTTAAGATATAAACAAAAGAACAAATTTTCAGAAACAAAATCTGCTCCGGAATCTTTGTATCAACGCCAAACACATAAAAAAATCTTTTTCATTTTCCAATTTTTTAATACCTCATTTTAAATTTTAAATTTAATTTTTTTAAATGGCAACCCTTTTGAAACAAGATGGCGAATGAAGCTGGCCAACGAACTCGGTCGAGACATTGGTATGTACTATGTACAGACCAAGTAACATTCAAATTGGTTCATAAATACGCTTGTTATCGCGTGACAAAAATCAGGTCGTTTTAAAATGTCAGCCAGAATAGAAATTCAAAATGCTATAACTCAACCATTTTTTTAGATATGGACGAAACAAAAACTGTTCCGGAATCTTTGTATTAAGGTCAAACACATACGAAAAAAATCTTTTTCATTTTCTAATTTTTTGGTATCTCATTTTAAATTTTAATTTTTTTTAATTTTCTTAAATGGCCGCCATTTTGAAACAAGATGGTGGATGAAGCTGGCCAACGCACTCGGTCGAGATATTTGTAAGTACTATGTACACACCAAGGTACATCCAAATCGGTTCATAAATACGCCTGTTATCACGTGACCAATATCAGGACGTTTCAAAATATCAGCCACGCTAGAAATTCAAAATGCTATAACTCAGCCATTTTTTAAGATATAGACGAAACAAAAACTGCTCCCGAATCTTTGTATCAAGGTCAAATACATAAGAAAAAAATACTTTTTCAATTTTTAATTTTTTGGTACCACATTTCAAAGTTAAATTTTTCTTAAAAATTTAAATGGCTGCCATTTTTAAACAAGATAGCGGATGAAGCTGGCCAACGAACTCGGTCGAGACATTGGTATGTACTATGTACAAACGAAGTTACATCCAAATCGGTTCATAAATACGCCTTTTATCGCGTGACAAAATTCAGGACGTTTCAAAATGTCAGCCACGCTAGAAATTGAAAATGCTATAACTCAGCCATTTTTTAAGATATAGACGAAACAAAAACTGCTCCGGAATCTTTGTATAAAGGTCAAATACATAAGAAAAAAATATTTTTCCATTTTCAATTCTTTGGTACCACATTTTAAATTTAAAATTTTTTAAAAATATTTAAATGGCCGCCATTTTGAAACAAAATGGCGGATGAAGCTGGCCAACGAACTCGGTCGAGACATTGGTATGTACTATGTACATACCGAATTACATCCAAATCGGTTCATAAATTCGAGAGTTACAGTATGACAAATGTCAGATATATATATATATATATATATGGATATAATATATATATATATATCAACTTTTGAACGGAGGGTGGTTTCGGGGTCTGGGGGTCATGATCGATGAAAATATACCAACATTTTTTGAAACCGCTTTCCTCCGAACGGCTGCAATAGATAGCTTTTTGTAATGAAAGCTACCTAAAATCGCTCTAAGAATCTCGAAAAAACTTTATTGAAAAGAAGACAAAGTTTACTGGATAAAATATATGTCGGATTCTTTTTTACTAATTTGAAAAAATTCGCATAAAAAATTAATTGAAAAATTCCAGAAATTGTCTTCGATATACATGACTTCAGGCAAACAGGTACTTTCCTGTCAAATCTTGCGGCTGTGAAGACTGCATTGTTTTTTCAGATTTCAGCGCTCGCGCGTATACACACACACGGAGACAGACAAGCACCTATCTTTATTATTACAGTCGCATCATGATAATATAATTTTTATCATCTTGACAAAATTTAGTGAATTGCTTTACCTAATACATTGGACACAAATTGAGGTAAAAATATGAATTATTAATGAATATTGTAATTATTTATAATATTATAATAATTATTTATATGCACTTTCCTCCAAAATTTCTTGGTTCCCCCCCGGTGATTCCTAAGAAGTCATGGAATCACATTCTGAAAAACTTTCGTGGGTATGTACTTGTGTACAGCATGTATTATCTGAAATTTATCATCCGACAAAATTTCATCTACAAGACTTTGTCATAGATAATGCTAGGTTTACGTCTCATGCAATGCCCCTGTGCCTATAAAAGTTTCCAGCAAGATTAAAGGCATTTTTTTTTATATTTGTAAGAAGTTAGGGTGCCAAAAAGTTTTACACTTGTGACCACACTTAGTCGCTGTCTGATTTCACTGCTGCAAGGAGATTTACATATCTTTTTTTTTTTTACCATTAGATTTAGTTTTGATGTTTTGAACCCCTTCTCACATCCCCTCACGCAAACAAAAATCGCGTTTGAGCCGTTTTTAAAAGAAATAACACACAATTATGAATTCTAATAGGGAAACCTGTCTAAAACGGAAATTCAACCGGTTTAATGGGGTTCCGTTTTAACAGGTTTTACTATACAAGATATTGTTTGTATCCAACATATTCTGGTTAAAATGTCTGGGCACCCCCCCGTTCAAAAGGCTGGTTACGCCTATGCCAATACAGTGCAATTTCTCAACAACGTCAAAATTTTTAGGTAATGCAGAGAAACCTCCCAAATTGGGCACTTCAATAGTATTTATAATGTATCTATATAATATTAAATGAAATCAGAAGGAAAAAAATTAACAGTTAAAAATAATCTAAATATGAATTCTAAGCAAAATTTACCATTTACTTGATATAAAGAGTAAGGTTACGTTGGGCAACTGAGCCTTCATTTTACAATGCGACTCTGGCAATTCAGCTTCCAAAAGCTAATGTTCACTCGAATTAAAGTCTGAACCTTTGTAAATGTTTTCTAAAAATAAAAATATATATATTTCATTTTTCTTCCTTCATGGGTCCAGTTGCCCCATTTTTATGGGGTTACTGGACAAGGTAGGTCTGTGTTCCACACGCATTTGTTTCGATGATTTTCTAATATGGTCATTTTTTGTCTTATATACTTCATTTGTATCGTAAAATTTCGAGATTTGGCTATCTCACTTAAGAAATTTGATTTGATACAACATACTTTTTAAAAGTTTTATTATATAATTTTAATAAGGTGTTATATAATTTTCTTTATTGCAAGCAATAAAACAATGGAGAAATTAATTTCCCATAGTTTCAGAATTATTTAAAACTGTTAGGGTAACTGGATCTCACATGATCCAGTTACCCCTGATACATGTCCCAATTACCTCATTCATGAAAAATTCATGGGGTAACTGCAGTGTTGAATTCAGGGGGTGGCCCGCGGTGGGGACATTCTTTCCCCCCGGAGCAATGAGATGCCCCCGCCCGGAAGATTTGAGAATTTGGGTTTTCAATCGTCGAAAAATGCAATTCCCCCCCCCCCCCCCGGAGCCACAGAAATCCCTTCCGGAGGAAAGCGTCTGAATTCAACACTGGGTAACTGGAACATCAGCCTTACATTTGAAACATGAAGTAAATATGTATAGATAGCTAATAATGTTAATGTATTTATATGCCTAATATTTAAGAAAAAGATTGTTTAATAAAAGTACTTACTATATTTTAATAAAAAACCGAAGAAGTTCAACCAAATCGACGTTGTTTGTAAAAAAAGAAATCTAAATTTCCGGCAACCTATTACAGCAAAGACAGAATTATGATTGAGTTGACACACGTTGTTTTAATAAGTAGAGATGGGATGTAATGTTGACAAAAACTAAAACTTAAAAGACATCAATGGTTAATGGTTTTTTATAAAATAGCCCATGGCTAAGTTATCTCGAGGGTCCAGTTACACCAGCTTACCTTTACAGTTAAAATTGTTCAGAACATATACATAGTTAATTATTTTTGCATTCCCTCTCTCCTGTGTTTAATGTATGTATTTTATTTTCCGTTTATTTTTTTACACGTGTGATTTCATTTTAATTATCCATATATTATGATACAGTGTACGTTTTTCAAAGATATAGTATGTACACTGGCATCCAAAATTAAGGACCAATTACAAAATGCTAGTTTTCAAGTAAGCGAATACTCGAAAGGAAGTAATATAAATCAAATAATTACTGTCCTTACAGCACAGCTAGTCCATATAACATCTCATTCATGTCACACATGCTCATAAGTGTCACAGTTACTACGGTGAAACAAAAAATAGGACATTCCACACGTCTCATTATGAGTCTCAAATGATCACTATATGCGACTCCACAGAGACGTCAATATGACTGCTGCTTAGTGACGAGTCACCGGGTGACTTTACAATGTAGTTACATTGCGAATCTCATGTAACTATCATTTTTAGACTTGATTTCAAAGTCCTCGCGAACGTTGCATTATGATAAGTCACCAAATAATATCACATAGTCACATGGGGACTTTTCACAAAAGAGCACAATGGTGACTTCACAGTAGTCTCTGTCACCTGAAAGTCATCATGTGACATTATTTGGGAACTTATCACAATGCAGTGTTCACGATGACTTTGAAATTGTGTCTGCAGATGACAGTCACAATGTAACTACATTGTAAAGTCACATGGTGACTCGTCACAAAGCAGCAGTCAAAGTGACGTCTCAATGGAGTCACATATAGTGATGATTTGAGACTCTGAGACCTCTGACCAGACCCTACCTTTCGGGCATTTCAGACCCAGGTTTATGGGGTTTTTGTCTGGTGCAGCGGTGTGCTGTAGTAGTACAGGCGCCAGATCGCCGCAGGCGGTCACCCACAAGCGGTGATTTCGACAAGCACGCGGGCCGGCTACTTGAGCTATACCGATGTGTCTTATTTATAGATTGCTCTTTGTTTCGCACGACGAGTATGTGGTGTGCGGCGCCTAACAAAGATGATTTGAGACTCATAATGAATGAGATGTATGGAATTGCCTATTTTTTGTAGTGACTGTGACACTTGTGACCATGTGTGACATGAATGAGATGTTATATGTACTAGCTGTGCTGTAGAGATTGTAATTATTCGAATTATATTATTTCCTTTTGAATATTCGCGTACTTGAAAATTAGTGTTGTGATTGGTCCTTAATTTTGGACATCAGTATATGTAGGGTATATTATATTCATTGCGACGGGCATAACATACTGCCAGTAAAAACAATACTATAGTAACCATCAGGGTGGGAAACACGCTGGGCATATGCCCCTTGCGCCAGTGTAGAACGGGGTGGCAAAAAAAGATTTGATTAGTCCTTCGGTAACCACCCCCCTCTTAAAACGACCGCAAAAGGGTTAAATGAAATAGATATTTTATGCTTGTTTTAATCAAATCATTAAATAAATGTCATTGCAAATATTATATTAAAATGACTACCTGGTGTAAAAGATCCAGCTTGTCCTCCATGTTCAAAGTAGAACCGATCCCCGTATTTTATGTGATAAAACTGTATACCAATAATGCATGTAAACGTTGGACCAATAACAGCTCCCTGATTGGGTCTCTCAGCCAGGCCACCAGTGAATAAGTCGATGTCTTCCACTCGTCTATAAAAAAAAAAAAGATTATGAATGTGCCATTACTTTTAAATGATTATCTAGAAGCCCACGACAACACAATCACACTAAATATACCAACAACCGACCATTTGACCGATACCAAATGAAAATATTTTGATACGAACCAGAAATTCCTTGATAAAATAAATAAAATATGAATCGCACAAAAATAAGTTAAATACAAAAGCTAAATATTTCTAAATAAAAATTTTGATGCGAAATATTTTTATAAAATTTTATTAAATTCTTTGCATGTTTAAAAAAAAGTTCTGATTGTACCTTAGGTTTTGCCATTTTTTCTACACGTTTTATTTGGTAAAAAAATATAATCATAGAAAAATTTCAAACTCTTCATTTGGTCTCTTTTTATCCAATGCAGGTCCGGCAATCACAACAAAACGTAAAATCAGTTACCGAAAATGATCACATTTTACAGCATAAGTAGTGGATTAATCAAACTTCAAAATATTTAGAGTCTAGTTTATTCTTGTCCATATATTGTAATCAGGAATAATAATTTACAGTCCCGCAAACTCGACGTAATGTATACTGAGACAATGACGAGTAAAAATTTTAAAGTTTTATACAATTCCTATTTGTAGACGACCAGCAAAAAAATTTTCATTACAGGATTATAAAAAGTAATAAACAAAGAGGTTTGAGACAAAAAGATTTCTTTTTCAATTGGTGAACCTTTTTTCTGTGAGAAATGTATCCCCATCCCCCATTACAAACAAACGTACAGTCGTGAGAAAAAAAAGTAAACACCCCTACTAACTCCTCAACAAATTATCGTAGAAGAAAGTCACTGGTACCGAACGATTGGAAATAAAGTCTACTTTTAAATGATGTCTATAAATTTGCTTAAGGGGACATGTACATATTAAAACGAACCCAAACTTCGTTTATTTTTTCCTAATGGTAATACCCAATTTTAACAAGATATTTCAAATCTTCGGTTCAAACTATGCCGAGACACCAAATTTCAAGTCATTTGAATGATAAGTTTTTGAATTATAAACATTCAAAATTTAGTGCTTCTAATTTTAAATTACATTTTCATATTTTTATTAATATCTCCTGAAATTATACTCCTAATGTGCTAATTTTTTGTGTAGCAATAATACTAAAATACCCAAACAAAAATAAGTTGAATTTGTAATTTTTATAATTTTATGATATGAATTATGAAATTAATATTCGAAAAAGTTATGAATTGCAACCTACAAGTTTTTTGATGAATTTAGATTTATTAAGTCCTGCTTTATGGAATTCCAAAATTTCACATTTTTCTTCCAAGTAGTTTTCAAATTATGCTTGAAAAACGGAAAAATGATGGTTTAAGGGGCCGTCTATGATAGAAGTGACTAGATATTTTGAAATTTCTTACGCTATCCTGTAATCTAGCAGTCTTCAATGACTGCTTGAGTAGTCATTAAGATGCCTTGATCAAGAAGGGGACTCTCTCGGTAACAATCAATTTCTGAACTTCCATTTGGATACAGCCCCTAAAATACGCTCGTTTTAAAATAATCAATTTCTCGAAAACTTATCGTATGAATTGCATAAAAATTTGTTTTTAGGCATATGGAAGGGTGTAGAGTTCATTTATGCTGTCAGAATTGTGTACTGCTATTGAAAAAAAAAAAACAAAGTTGTGGTTCATTTTAATATGTAGATGGCCCCCTAAACCAATTTTATATACATCATTTAAAAGTAACACTTTATTAACAATCTTGTGGTACCAGTAACTTTCTTCTACGATATTTTTTTTTTGCAGAGTTATTAAGGGGTGTTTCCTTTTTTTTTCCACGACTGTATACGTCTTCGCTATCTAGACTAATCAGCATAACTGTATTTCACATCAGAACATATAAAAGCGAATGGGAGCGTAAGAGGAAAACCAATTTATATAAAAACCAACAAACCAACTGAAGAGCTCGGATGATAAAAGGTGGTATGTGAAAAAACAGAATAATGGAGTTAATCATTATGATTGAAGATAATCATTGGTCCTCTACCATCTGTTAAATTACTATTTGAAAGAAAAAAAACTTATAGGTACTCACAGAGACCTTGCATTTGATAAAAACTCAAATAGATATTTGGAACGTTACAGCTCATTTTCTCAAAATGATGATTGCGTCACTTACCACTTTCATCATCTGAGCTCTTCAATGTATATGAAAAATTATCAGTGGAAATACATATAACAATGCACAATCACGGGCTAACCTCAAAATTAGTTTATTAATTACAACAGGAATCCCGTACACATACAGGGAAAAAGAACAGAAAACGACAGCAGGGACTAGATAAGACTTCATTTCCCTTTGGCTTTAATCCTTAACTGCCGTGACAAGAATCGTTGTATAGATACTGTGAGCGGTCTGTGAGACAGCTTGATCAAAGAATGAATAAAGCGCTAGATTATCTCATAGGATACTGTTGTGTACAAAATTACATGTACAGTCGTGAAAAAAAAAAAAAGTAAACACGCCTTACTAACTCTGCAAAAAATTATTGTAGAAGAAAGTTACTGCTACCACACGATTGGTAATAAAGTCTACTTTTAAAGGATGTATATAAAATTTGCTTTGAGGGGGGGGGGGGGGGGGCATCTACATATTAAAACGAACTATAACATTGGTTTTTTTTTTTTCAATAGCAGTACACAATTCTGACAGCATAAATGAACTCTACGCCCTTCAATTAGCCTTAAAACAAATTTTTATGCAATTCATAAGATAAGTTTTCGAGAAATTATTTTAAAACAAGCGTATTTTAGGGGCTGTATACAAATTGAAGTTCGGTACTCGATTGTTGACCGAGAGAGCCCCCTTCTTGATCAAGGCATCTTAAGCGCCACTCAAGCAGTCATTGAAGACTGCTAGATTACAGGATAGCGTAAGAAATTTCAAAATATCTAGTCACTTCTATCATAGACGGTCCCTTAAACCATCATTTTGCCGTTTTTTTAAGCATAATTTGAAAACTACTTGGAATAAAAATGTGAAATTTTGGATTTCCATAAAGCAGAACTTAATAAATCTAAATCCATCAAAAAAATTGTAGATTGCAATTCATAATTTTTTCGAATATTAATTTCATAATTCATATCATAAAATTATAAAAATTGCAAATTCAACGTATTTATTTTTGGATATTTTGGTATTATTGCTACGCAAAAAATTAGCACATTAGGAGTATAATTTCAGGAGATATTGATAAAAATATGAAAATATAATTTAGCACTAGAAGCACTAAATTTTGAATGTTTATCATTCAAATGACTTGAAATTCGGTGTCTATGTATATTTTGAACCGAAGATTTGAAATATCTTGTTAAAATTGGGTATTGCCGTTGAAAAAAAATGAAGTTTGGTTCGTTTTAATATGTAGATGCCCTCCTAAGCAAATTTTATATACATCATTTAAAAGTAGACTTTATTTTGAATCGTTCGGTACCAGTAACTTTCTTCTACGATAGTTTTTTGAGGAGTTAGCAGGGGGTGTTTACTTTTTTTCCCCCAAGACTGTACATGTACAGGACTATTATACCAAACATTCACCTATTCAGACGAGTCTAGCAAAGCACTAGGACTCTGATCAAAACGAAATTTCACTAGAATCTATAGTCAGGGGTTGATGCAGAGGTTTTTTTCTTGCGGCCCATTTTGTGAAAAGTAAAAGTTATGTTTGTGAAATTTATTTTATTTTTCTGAAAAGTAACTTTTTGTAACGAAATATTAAATTCAGTTAAAGAAATTATTATTAATAAATGGTTGGTTCGAAATTCTGTAAGTCTTTCTGCTAAAGTTTAACTTTCTGGTGAACTTATTTTCTTTGCATTTTACACATTTTAAAAACTCTCACTATAAAGATGATTAATGTAAAGTATGTTTTTATGGAATAAATTTTTGTGAAATGACCTGTTTTATTAAAAGGAATTTTGTGAAGGGGCCTGTTTTATAAAATGGATTTGTGAAAATGTCCTGAATGGGCCCCAAATTTTGTCTGGATCGATTCCTGGTAATTAAACTGAAAATGACAAGTTAAACTGTGAAAATGAAAAAAAGTATCGGTTAGTCAGACAGATAACAGCAGAAAGGAAAGTTCGATCAATTTTATAATACGATTAGCAATTTCATCAAAGGATCCTTCAAGATAACCTCGCTAAATACCTGGAGTTTTTAACATTTATCTGCAGGACTCGCATTGCAGTTGAAAAAATTAATTTTTACGTTATCCAGTTAATATTACCTATAATTACTTATAATATCACCTACACTTTTTCATGAATTTTGCACATTTGAATTCATCCCTTCTCAGAAATAATCCGATAACTTCAACTCAAAAAGAAACTTACTCATATAAACTCTCCAGTCGCTGTCTCATACCCCTCTGTAGCAGTCTGTCTAGATCTCGCCATCTAGTAATAGTAGGTCCCCCGCAAAATTCGACTAAAGCGGTGTATCCTGCAACTCCGTGGTCTCGTCCTCTGTTGATATTGAGAGCTGCCAGATCCAAACCTGTCTCGTTTCCCCTGTTCTGGTACAAATGGTTGGTAACATCTCGTACCATGTATCTGGAAGATAAAAGTTTCATGAAATACAAATGGAAATGAAACATTACTCACATAGCATTTTTAATTTGCAGAAGTCTTGCTTTGAAAACTTGCAAAGTTGCAGCAAGCTCAGCATGACAAGACTGAAAGTTCATAACAAGACTGGAAGAAGATAACGCAAACGCCGAAGTCACCACACTTTGAACTTGCAGCTAACTAGGTGTCTGCTCTATAAAATGATGCAACGGGCCCACCAATAAAGTGTGAGGCGGTCTCATGGCGGCCCTTCGAGCCCAATATAGGGCGCAAAGCTAAGAGTCAATTGCCGAGAGGGAGAGCTGCAATATTTCTAGTCTTAGAGAATATTTTATCGCTAGACTTAGACATTTCCAAGGCCGTAGCTAGAAAAATATTTCGGTGGGAGATTTGGTGGTCAAAATTTAATTTTTATTTCCTTACTTAAGAATTGTTTTTAACAAAAAATTTTTAATAGAAGAGAATAAAGTAAAGGCTTATGAAGTTTTATAGTGAAAAATAATTCAATCATGTAGCACAAAAGAAAATTTAACATTTGAGCCTTATTCATTGAAAATAAATTTACATATTTTGTATTGGTGTCGCTCCACAGATGGTATTGACATTGGTCTGCTGTCTACCAGGTTAATGTTTTAAGGAGTTTTTCACGAATGTTTCAAATGTTTTAGTGTTAAATATGTTTTAACATGAACATAAGTTGAAATTGAAACAGCCAAGTTAGGCAACATTTTAAAGATTATGAGATTTTCTTAACAAACCTCTAAATCAATTCTTCAAGAGTTTCATTTGAACGAATTGCACAATCTATATCGGGTCATTTTGTTTGACAACGTTAAAACCTCGCCTATAATTCCGAAAAAAATTACAAATTTTAAAGAATCCTACAAAGTGTAATCATTTTAGCAAAAAATAAACATTAAAACATGTTAGCGCAGAATTTAGTTTAACTGTATTTAATTTTTTTTAATAATATTTAATATCCAATTTATACTTATCAAGGCAAAAGTTTCGGAGGGGGATCAAACCCTAGTGATCCCCCCACTGACTACGGCCTTGGCCATTTCGTTATCTTTGGCAATATGATACGGCTTTATAGTATGATCTTTTTATACACCTATATTAAATGTCTAATAAAAAACGAAAGTTTGACAAAACTAATTTCTGCATGCCATCTAGTTATAAAAAGAGAGTGCCATAATAATCATGTGCAAGCCCACCTGAAGTAGTCGTCCACTTCTGGTTGAAAAACGGAAGCGCCTGATTTCTAATATACACTGGTTATCAAAAATAAAGGAAAAGTCACAAAATGCTAATTTTCAAATACGCGAACACTCAAAAGGAAATAATATAATTCGAGTAATTACTATCTCTACAACACAGCTAGTCCATATAACATCTCATTCATGTCACACATGGTGACAAGTGTCACAGTCACTACGGTGAAGCAAAAAAATAGGAAATTCCATACATCTCATTATGAGTCTCAAATGATCACTATATGTGACTCCACTGAGACGTCACTGTGACTGCTGCTTTGTGACGAGTCACCATGTGACTTTACAATGTAGTTACATTGTGACTCTCATGTGACCGTCATTTGTAGACTCAATTTCAAAGTCATCGTGAACGCTGCATTGTGATAAATTGCCATATAATGTCACATTTAAGTCACATGATGACTTTCTGGTGACAGAGAGACTACTGTGAAATCACCATTGTACTCGTTTGGGAAAAGTCTCCATGTGACTATAATATGATATTATTTGGTGACTTATCATAATGCAACGTTTATTATGACTATGAAATTGAGCCTCAAAATGACAGTCACATGAGAGTCACAATTTAACTACATTGTAAAGTCACCTGGTGACTCGTCACAAAGCAGCAGTCACATTGACTTCTCAGTGGAGTCACATATAGTGATCATTTGAGACTCATAATGAGATTTATGGAATTTCCTATTTTTTTGCTTCACCGTAGTGACTGTGACACTTGTGACCATGTGTGACATGAATGAGATGTTATATGGGCTAGCTGTGTTGTAGAGATAGTAATTACTCGAATTATATTATTTCCTTTTGAGTGTTCGCGTATTTGAAAATTAGCATTTTGTGACTTTTCCTTAATTTTTGATAACCAGTGTAATTCAGGTATTTTAATACCAAATACTGGTTTGGGTATTTTGCTCTGGTTACGGCTCTCATGGTTAAATGATTAAGATTTTTAGTAGAATGGTAATTTTATAAGATTCTCAAAAGAATAAAGCTGATTTTCGATTGACCCCAAGATTTATGTAATAAGAAATGTTTATTTAAATTAAATTATTATATAAAAGGTTGAAAACTGAATTGTTAAAAATTAAACAAAAAATGCTTTAACAAAAAGAATATTCTAAATCAATGAATGTTAAAAGTACAAGTAAAGAATACAACGTTTTAAGTATATTAATGTGGAATTTCTTGCACACATATACATAATGTAAATAAATGTATTTATTAATTTTAATTACTGTCTCCTAATTGTCTATGCATTATATATGTACTTATGTTTAGGCCCTTAATCGACGCGTAATTTTTGAAAGATTCGTTCAAAAATCGTCGATTTTTTATGTTCCAATTCGTACAAATCTTTAAAATTAAACATTCCGACCTTAAAATCAAATTTGTCAATTCAGTGCAGCGATATATTGAGCGCTAAAGTATTTAAAATGTTCTCGTGAGCGGCAAAACTAACCAAAGAAAAATAATATGTTAGCTAAATTTATGATGATTTCAGCCCGTGAGGGTCACGGCTCACGGGCGTAACAAAATTTGTTCGCAAATGACTACACATGAATGTATAGGGCGCGGCGATTAACACGTTGAATGCCAAGTCTATTTTGTGTGTCTTTCCGTTTGGTCCACGAAATAAGATTCCCGTTACACAATATGTACTAGTAAGTGTTCAGTCACCGATGACTGACGCAGTCTAAACAGAAAGTCCAGTGTCGGTCACTAGTGACTGACGTGGCACTTAACGTGTTAAAGGATTTAATTATAGACTAAAATATTACTGCGGTTTAGGTTAATGATAATTCAGTCAGGAATTTGTTTAATTAATCTATCAACTCATGCGTTGTAGTTTCAGTGAGAAAACAGACACAACGCGATAATTTAATTTCAATTATCTTTTATGTTATCGTATGTTTATTAAACCTTTATAAATCTCGGCCAGATCTTAGCCATCACGATTTAACTAAATAATTATATTTAGCCAAAAAGGTAGAATATCACAATCACACTACCACAAAATGTTTGGGAAGGCTAATTTGTAACCAGTATTTTTAATCAATGATTAGATCGTTCCAGCATTCCCTCAGATTTTTACAGCATTAGGCTTCACAAAATAAGAGTTCTTCTCATATGTGATGCGACACAAAAGTTCCCTAAATGAATCTAATATAATGCTCGGATAAAATAAAAAAAAAATTGTTTTGAACATGAAACTATTCTTAGAAATTGAAGTCAAATGCATACCATAAAAGAATAACATTCAGTTTATTAAATAGAATTTCTTCTTCTAAATAATTTCATTTGATAAACGAATGAGGCTAAATACATTTCGAAAACTTTTGGATTGCATCTCGTAAAAAAAATTCACTAGGTTTTTTGGTTACAAAATCCTTACATATTTCATTAGATAACAGAATAACTAACGTTTCTTGAAAAATTCACGTCAATCAGTTAAAAAATATTAAAAATAACTCTGAACAATAATTTGTAAAAAAAAAAAAAAGAAAATTACATAAGCAAGTTTTTGTTTAATTATATTTATTGTATTGCATAAAAATTAAATGGCAGAAAAACATAATTGTCATAAAAGTTTTGTATTTTTAATTCGATCAAGTATACCAATATTAAGAATGTAAACAATCATGTTATCTTTTCTTTCAAAGGCTTGTTTTCAGACCATGGTACTTACTGTTGTTATAGTGTCTTAGATCACGATGATACGGTCAGATTCCTGCCTCAACGCGCTGATTATCATTTGAAGCAAGTTTGTTTATACAAAGTCTATATGTTCAGGAAATTATATAGCATAAGTAGTCATAAAGTAACTCAAAAAATTGAGACTTTTTCCAAAAAGGCGGTAAATGGTTTCAAGCATAAATACAAATTGTTTATTTAAAGTTGACTGTGAAATATTTTTAAATATTTTAGAGTCAAAAGTATGTTAATTACTTTAGTATAAGCTACATTACTTTCAATTATATCACGATTTTGAGGCAGTATAGTTGTAATAAAGTCATAAGCTGAAAATAGTAAAACTGCTCTGATTCTATCATATTTAATCATTTCCACGACAAGCGGCTTATATACGTGGTTTATTGAGTGCGCACAATCCTCGAATTCGAACACCTATTTTGAAATAGTAATTTTTGCCATTTCTAATCATCTAATTTCATCGATTAAATTTGATAAAAATTTACTATTGGTAAAAAGCAGCGGCAAAAACTTAAAATAAGTACACAAAACCCTCGTCGCAAAGGAGTTAAAGAACTTGAATGTGCTTTTAATGATAAATGAGGATGTAAATTTGCGATTTATTCATATTAATATTACAATTTTAGAATTGTATCACTTTGCTAATTGTGATAGTCTGTGGGGTGAAAGTTTTCTGGCGACATATTTATTTCAATAAATTAAAGTTAAAATTCTAGTGCTACATTCACCTTGAGTAAATAATTAAAATTCATATAAAAAACACAAATAAATGTACTAAAATTACTTGCAGTTAATTAGCAAATTACGACTGCAGTAAATTAGCAAATTACGACTGCAGTAAATTAGCAAATTACGACTGCAGTTAATTAGCAAATTACGACTGCAGTAAATTAGCAAATTACGACTGCAGTTAATTAGCAAATTACGACTGCAGTTAATTAGCAAATTACGACTGCAGTAAATTAGCAAATTACGACTGCAGTAAATTAGCAAATTATAGCAACTGCAGTAAATTACCAAACTGCAGAAATTTACCAAACTGTAACTACAGAAATTTGCCAAATTATGTGGTATTTTACCAGATTATAACTGCAGTAAATTACTAAATTGTAATTTAAGAATCTTACCCAAGTTCTTTTTTTGTTGTTGTTGTTAAAAAGAAACTGAATATTTTCAAAAACAATAATAAAACAAGAAATTATCAAATTTCTTACCTGTCAAATTTTTGAGAAGGAGACTGGGTTAACCCTTCCATCATTGTTTCCATTTGTCCACTGTAAAGCCCAAATGGAAAGTTGAAAATATCCCTCAAGTAATTGCCTCTGCTTGAGCTGCCAACTTCTTGAAAGAAACTGTTGATCATAGAATGACCGAATCGACATGCAGCCACAGAGAATTCGTTCGCCAGGGTCGCTTGTACTGTTTCATCGTATTGGGTGAATTCGCCGTTTCGACGGACACTGAGATCAAACCATTCCATTCGTTCGGGACCAAGTGTAAGAGGTAAATACTCATTGTATGCGATCATCTGTATTTCTGCTCCGACGATTCGTCTAGAGAAATACAAAGTTTTTAGATAAAAACAGGAATTACAGGTTGTAGTGTCATGACAGCCGATGAGAAGGAACCAATCTCTCATGAAATTTTATATACGAAGGTTATTAAACACAAACTGGTACGTACACATTATTTACACTTGAGAAAAAATTATATACACTTACACTTTTGTTATTACTTATGAACAACATCATTCAAGCAAACACTGTTCTGGGGACTCGCTATACCGGATTGTGCTGTGTGGAAAACTGTCTCCGTAATGAATTAAACAGACAATTCCACTACATTCAAACTATGTACCAGCTTGAATCGAAGGTATATTTAAGTGGGTAGGCAATCTATGTGTTACGATTTGGTGGAAGCTGTGGAGAAAAGAACTTAATAGCAACTATTAGAAGATCACCTGTCCTTGTTCATATGTAAATTCAAGTAGTCGAATATAAACAATGGCTATTCTTTCTTCTGTTGAAAGCAGGCTTTCAGATCACTTGCAAAGGAATTAGATTTACAACATATATCTCAAAAATGTATAGACACTATAGACTTCATAAACACATTGTTTAACTGTTAAGTAATCAAGCCTTTGAGTACATACAAAATTATTTTTGTCGGAATATGGGACAGATGAATCCACTTTACATCAACTTATCTGTTCATGTCCACAACTTTACTTCCCCGCCCCCGCCCTTGAAAAATAATAACTGTCAACGTGTCAACCCTCTCGTTTTCTGAGAACACTTTTTTTTTTGACCGAAAAAAAAAATAGGTTTATTTAAATGGTAGCAATTCTATGATTAAATAAGACTATTATTTCTATTTATAAAAAGTAACCTCGGAAAACGGGAGAAGTTGGCAGACGTGCATACATCTATATTAATATATAAAATTAGAGTATGTCTGCGATTTTCAGAAAAACACCTATTTCTAAGTTCATTCGACTATTTAGCCAAAAATAAAAGATATTTTTTTTCTCTATCTCCCTGTTTGTCCGGAATACGTTCCGAAACGTTTGCATAATAAACACTAAACATTTCAGAGAAAGAAAATGTTTCTCGCTACAATCTGCAATTTGTCGCATTCCAATATTTAAAAAAATTTTTAGAAAACGGGAGAATCCATCGATCAACCAAATCTTTTAATGTTCAAAACAATGTTCAAACAGACGCGAGAACTAATTGATCAATCGCAATTTAGAACGTTTTTTGCTTTTGCAACCCCCAGATGGTAGTGGTACCGACATAAAATATAGCCTAGTTGGATCAGGGACTATTAACATCAATTTGCAACCATTACTTTTAAAATCCACTTAGTATTTCCCAAGATTCCATAGAAATAGTAATTTAGAAAGTTTTTAGAATGCTCTGCGCGCACTTCCACCGTTTTTTTTATATTTCGAAATTTTTTTTCGACTGTTCTTAGAGAGCATTTACATCTTATGAGTAACTATCGTGCCAAATTTTAAGTTGGTAGCTACTTCAGTATCTCAAAAATTTCAATTTAGAACTTATTTTGCTCCTGTAACCTTCAGGTGGTAGTGACAACGACATAAAATGCACCCTATGTTTGAGTAAGGACCGTCTCCATCAATTTGCAGCCATTACTTTTGAAATCTACTTAGTATTTCCTGAGAATGCATAGAAATCGTAATTTAGAACATTTTTAGAACGCTTTTGGTGCATTTTCACCCTTTTTAAATTTGGATTTTTTTAGACACTGTTCTTAGAAAGCATTTATATCTTATAAGTATGCAAAATTCCAGATTTCTAGGCCTTTCAGTAACACAAACATTGCATTTTTAGAACATTATTTGCTTCTCCATCCCATTGGGGGTAGTGGCATCGACATAAAATATAGCCTATGTTGAAACAGGAACTGTCACCGTTAATTTGCTACCATTATTTTCGAAATCGGTTCAAAAGTTCCAGAGATTACCCCTACAAAGTATAAATAATTACATTTTTAGTTTATGACCTATATATTTTCATTTTAAAACTGTATTGGTAAGTATTCTTCTCAAAAAACTCGAAAGATCTGATAAAGTACAAATCAACACAAAGTAATAGTAATGTATGAGTCAATAACATTTTGTTACTGTAATATTTTACAAAAAATAACTATTTAGTTTTAACCTTTAACTGATGTTACCGGTCTCACAGACCGGTGCTTTTTTCAATTTTCATAGTTTAACTTTCAAATTTCAGTTTATCTACAAACATTACTCAAACTTTGTTTCGTTTGGAACTTTAGTACTAACACCAGAGACTTTTGAATAAGTCGATTTTAATTATAACACTCCTGTACAAAAAGTTGAGTACAAAAACAACATCCTATGAGTTAATCGCGCCTTTTATTAATCTTTCGATGGAGCGGTCTCACAGACCTCTTCCCACTAGTTATGTAACAATTTCTGTGACATCAGTTAAAGGTTAACAACGTTCTTTAAAGATAATAGTTCTAAAAGTGTAGTCAATTTATCAGTTTGGCTAAGGTTCCCAAGGAACTCAAATATAGTGTCAAAAGTGGGTGTTTCAATTTTCAAAATTAAAGTTGGTGCAATTTTTAATGCGTAAATAATCCAGAAGCAAAATTTATGAATGGGTATTAATAGTAGATATTCCCAGTCGATTGATACCTACGTGTGTTTTCCTACAGTTATTTTCAAGAGGCGGTATATCTGTACTGTTTGGAAAACTCTCCGTAATCAATTAACCTTTCACTGATGTTACCGCTCTCACAGACCAGTGCTTTTTTTCAATTTTTGTAGTTTAACTTGCAACTTTCAGTTTAGCAACAAACACTACTGAAATTTTGTTTCGTTTGGAACTTTAATACTAACACCAGAGATTTTTGAATAGGTGAATTTTAATTATAATAGTCCTGTTCAAAATGTTTAGTATAAAAACACCATCCTATGAGTTAACCGCGCCTTTTATTCATCTTTCGACAGAGTGGTCTCATACTCCGCGTCAAAGTAGTTACGTGACAACTTCTGTCACATCAGTTAAAGGTTAAACAAACATGCCCATTACATTCACATTGTTCACCAGCTTGAATCGGAGGTGTATTTAGCTATCACGACAAAAGCTACATAGTTTATATATTATACACTTTTCTTACCTTGCTTCTTGGAAAAGCCTCTCATCATCCCACCTGGAATTTATTTCCCTGAGTCTCCTAGCAACTCGGTTGTGTTCCCTCATAAATAATGTGTGGAGAGAAGTGAGCGCTGGATGTTGGTTGACACGTTGATCACCTAAAATGGAAAAAAAGTTATGGTGTGCATTTAACAAAAATAATTGTCATATTTTTATTGAAAATAGACTTGTTTATTCAAAGATTTTAGAATAAAGTCAAAACTAGTCGGACGTGGCAATACCAAAACTTTCTTCTATCTCATATACATGTTAATACTTCCTGATAAATGCAGCCGGTTAGATGATTTATACCAAAATCTTATCAACAAACTTATGTCAACTTCTAACTGAATCTGAAGTTTCGTGAAAATCCGTGCATTAGTTTTTGAATAGAGCTATGGCGTAAATCGTAAAAAATTCTGCATAGCAACATCACTTGTTGAGTGATATATACCAAAACCTAATAAGCAAAAACTTAAGTCAACTTGGTAATTGAATCTGAAGTTTGATTAAAATCCATGCATTACTTCTTGAGATAAAACTATTGCGGGAATCAAGAAAAATGCAGCCTAGCAGCGCCACCTGTTGGGCAATTTACACCAAAATGTAGTCAGCGCAACTCATATCAAGGACTAACTGAATCTGAAGTTTCATAAAAATCCGTGTATTAGTTATTGAGATAGAGCTGTTGCGGAAATCGTAAAAAATGCAGCATAGTAGCGCCACCTATTGAGCGATTTGCACCAAAAACTAATCAGCACCAAGTTATATCAGGGACTAACTGAATATAAATTTTTATAATTCCGTGCATTAGTTCTTGAGATAGAGCGCTCACAAAATTTCTGTCACATACAGACAGACATACAGACCGACAGACAGAAGGACAAACATTTTGTCAAAACATGTTTCTCGGGATCTCTGACCCGTAAAACGTGTAAATCCGTCGAAAACCGGAATTCGAAAATTTTCACGAATCCAATACTTTCTTCTTGTAAAGATAGAAGAAAGTAAAAAAGAAAAAACAAGGCATTTTTAGCATACACAAACTAATTTTGGTAGTTTTCTATTTAATTAAATTATTTCTTTTTAATCAGATTTTAATTTAATTAAACTGTGATGCCACTTGCTGGGATATCATAGACAATATCAGATTACACTAGATTAATATTAACACAATTATTCTAATTGGTAAACAAATCATATTAGATGTAAATTTCCAACTGGGCGAAAAATGTCCGGACCAGGATTCGAACCCGGGACCTCCTGGCTGAAGCCGCCAGTGCTCTGCCATCTGAGCTATCCCGGACGATTCTGGTCGAACTTTTTCACCCAGCTAACCTTGATGATTACAGCATCTGGTCTGAAACCTGGTTCAGCTCAACAGAATAAATCTCAGGTAATGGAACTCCAGAAATCGCTGGATACGAAATTACACTAGATTAATATTAACACAATTATTCTAATTGGTAAACAAATCATATTAGATGTAAATTTCCAACTGGGCGAAAAATGTGTTACTGGGCGAACATTTATGTTTTGCATATTGTTTACATTAAGGTGTTTTATACCTTTTACGTCTTCAAGAAATCAATTTTTTAACTTTTGTTTATTATTATTATTTTTAAAAAATCATTAGAAGTATTTTGAACCAATAACCGCATGCAAAAATTCCTGTTCGAACTGAAATTACCGCAAAAATAAGATGCATTTTTATACGGTATTTAAGTTAAAGTTATAACTTTTGAAAACTACGTTTTCAGTCATTGCGCGCATGATATTTTGAGAACGTATGTATGAATTGTTGAGAAATTTTGCATAGATAATAAGCAGACATGTGTGCTTAAAATGATCTATTTTATGTATTTA
Organism: Maratus speciosus; assembly: GCA_963932465.1. Lineage (NCBI taxonomy): Eukaryota > Metazoa > Arthropoda > Arachnida > Araneae > Salticidae > Maratus > Maratus speciosus. The sequence continues at coordinate 150,419,544 of OZ010793.1, read as the reverse complement.
CAGTGGAAAGACTTTTAGTTTTAAGAAATTTTATTCATTAAAAAATGTAAATTTTACATTTCAAAAAATTACGTGGTTGGTGAAACAATTCTGATTTAAGAGTAGGCCATTTTAAAAATACATCATTTTTCTTTACAGGAAAAAATATATAAGCAGGGCTGACACAAGCGACTATTTTTTAGTTCTAGCTGGCACCACTTTCTCAATACAGAAATCCTTAACACACACTTTGACAAAAAAATTTATATTAGAAAATACTGGTGCGAACTTAATATAAAAATAGTTGCCTGTGGCAGCCCTGTATAGCAGAAAATTTAATTTATAGAGACGTTAATGCTGCTCAAAATGCATGACCGAACTAAAGAGGAGTTATTTTAATTTCAACAATACACAAATTTTGTGAAAGATTTGTCATTTTTTCATGGTAGTATATTAAATCTGTTTAATCAATAATCAAAATTTCTTGTTTAAACATAAAAAAGTTTTGAAGATACACTAATTCAAACATTGACTATTTTTGTTGATATTCATTGCATTTAAAAAAAGCACAAAAACCTTAACTTGTTCCATTCAGCCTTCAAATAACATTATTTGTAGCGCGAAATAAGCCGCTTGAAGGTAGCGTGAGTCAACAGCATATATTTCAGATAATATGAGAGTATCTGTGATTGAAACGTTACAATTACAATCCTTAAGGCAGTCTCAAACATTCCAAATTATTATGAAAAAAAATTTAAACGAACTTTCAAACAATTATTTAAAAACACCATTTTCTATATCTTAAGCAAAGTCGCAAGACTTTCTCTTTTAAGTCAAACCACTGATAAGTTTACTTTCTTATTAAAAAGGGAAAGAGAAAAACTTATCACAAAACCACAATGAGTTATTGTATTTCATTAGCCCGTTGCTTCAGAATAAAGTTTCTTCAATTTTAGATTTATTTTCTCTGTCTTTCGAATTCATAGCTAAAGTAAAACAAATTTATTAATGGCGAAACCAAAAGGAGAAATTTTCCTAAATAATAGATAGGCTTTATGAATAACGTTATTCCCAATGTTCTCGCCACAACCATCATATCGTTTGTAACATACCTTTTATGTCATTATACTTTTTTATGTTCAATAGAAGACATGGGAATGTATAAAATCAGTTACCTGAAAAAATATTTTTACGCTGGGTAGCAAGTACTTAACACTGAAAGGCCCGTGAAGAGTCATTTTGACATCTTTAACACTAGGACTGTGAGGAGTCGTTTTGATGCCTTTAACACTAGAAGGACCGTGAGGAGTCATTATGATTCCTATCAAATAACATGATGCAATGATTTGAAACCTATATATTTCGGTCCGAACCAGAAATTTCTTTATAAATAAGTTTAAGATATACCAAGAAGAAAAAAGTTAAATAAGTTATGCAGCTGAAAATGAAAATTCTGGTGTAAAATACTTTTATAAAACTTGAGTAAAATTTTCGGCCTTTCTAGAGTTAAGGCTGCTAGTATTCGTATATTTAAAATACCTCCACGGGAAATTAATATTTTTTCTTTCTTTTTTCTATGTACTCTTCTTAAAGGATGCCTCTTTTTTCCTTAGTTCTCAAAATATTTTTTAAATATGTCCTTAATTTATATGAAGCGTTAAATTCTTACTCGCAATTCGTCAGCTTTTAACACATAAAATATTAAAGTAAGCACAAACTTTAGAAATATTTTGAGAACTAAGGAAAAAAGAGACATTTTAAGGAGAGTACAAAGAAAAAAGGAATTAAAAACATTAATTTCCTGAGGAGATATTTTAAATATACGAATGCATCCCATCCCCATAGACTTAGCATTATTGAAGGGACTTCGGAAGCTGAGTGACTAGCAGCCTTAAACAGTTAATGAATTGAAGATAAATGTATATACCTGCTTCAAAGCAGTTCAAATTTGGATCTTGGAAACTGCACTCGTCCTCGTTTGGTCTTGAACTTTCAGGAAGGAGTTCTCCAGCTTGAGCATTGTTTGTAACTCGCAAAGTACCTGGAAGAGGTTTTCAATTTAAAAAGGTAAAAAATAGAAAGCTTAAAGCTAAATATACATCGATTTCTTGGTGTAAATGGAGGTATAATAATATGTAGCATTTAAAAATATATAAAAAAATTAGCAAGTTAGTCGGAAATTTTTTTATCCTCAATTCTCTCTTCTTTTCCAAATTGTGCTGGTTATGAGCCAAAAGGCAACTACTTTTAAACAATATTGGAGCAAGGTAATCAGGATGATATTTTCTATCGGTTTTCTAAAAATTACAGTGCAAGTTTGTGTTACAAATTATTTTAGGCCTTTAGAATAGTAATATATCCGAAAGACAAAAAGTATTAAAATAGCCCGTACTTACAAAAGGAATCCTAAGGACCAAAATTCTGAACTCTTTCAAAACATTTTGAAAGCCAAGAGTTGGTACACATGGAAACTATAATTTAGACAGACTACTGCTCTCTTCTTAATCTCTGGTTTGATAATAAACCCTGTAGTGTACTTCTGGTTGACTTAAAACAATGAAATTTAGCACAAAGTAAGATCTTATCACATGTAAAGGAAAATATCCGAAAATTTATAAATTCATGTCGATTTATTACACGACAAACTCGTGACTTTCCATAATCGGTACTAAGACCAAATTAACGCATAGTAAAGGAATTTTTTGTTCAATAATATAACATAAGGGTACGGAACCCTCAAGATGCGAAACCTACTCCTACTTGCCCTGATTTTTTTAAAAACAGGCTACGTAAAAGTATTTTTGGCTCATAAGAATTTTAAAATCTTTGCATGCTAACAACTATTTATTTCAAACATTTATATGTACCCAAAAACTCCCTCCCTTATTTTCGGCAGACTTCAAATTACGCATCGGATTGGGAAATTAAAAAAAAAGTTAGAAAAAATACCAAACCACGTGTACGTTTATTTTTCTTTCCAAAGTTACAATCCGTTTAAAAAAAATACGAATTTGCCCTTTAAAAAAATTACTTTCAAAAGTCACTGTTGGCAAATTTGTTTTTTTTTTCTCGTAGGATTTTAACACTTTATTACAACTAAATACCAAAATTTTAGCACGAAAATTATACACAGGCTTCGGAAACTAATAAAAATTTAAAAGAGTTTACAGAATAGGAAGTATAATATATATATTTTTTTTTAAGTTTAAATGTATTTGATGGTAATCGTAGAAAAAAAAGAACACTTTTTGCAAGCCCTTTTTGCTGGATTTTCGTTTAAAAATCTAAAATCACTAACAAGACCCGCGGCTTTGCACGCGTAGTTGTTGAAATATGCCAAGTAGTATTTGAATGATTATTCTTCTTAGAGGCGCACTGCTACAGATAATTCAGAAGTTATTAATCAAGAAATATTGAATAAACTTCATTCTTATACTACATTAGACGGACACGAGACTTAATGAAAAAAATTAAAATTAATTCTAAATAAATGGTAATTTAGGATGTAGGGGAGGCCAGGGCAAGATGACGAGTGTCTTAATTTTTCCATTTTCCACTAGGTGGCAGCACCAACCGGACACTACTGACTCTCCTATCGGCCGTTAGTTAAACAATAATATAGAGATACTCAAATCGCCATTTTTGTGTTAGTTGTGAAGCTTTGATTGTTTTCAAATGCCACGTTATAACTTTTATGCATGTGAAAATAAGCTCTGCTACAGATACAGGTAAGATATATCGTTTCTCTTTAATATTTATGAGTAACTTAGTTTAAATACTACATATTACCATGAATGAATCAATTAATAGCCTTCCTTCATGGCAATGAAAACGAATATTTTTAAACAGGCAGTCCGGGGCAAGATGACGAGCTCATCATCCTCAGACCCTGGTGGTAGAAAACCAACGTATAAACCCTCCAGAAGAAACAGAACTTGTGTCAAATGCTGATTCCGATGCACCAAAGAAGCCTGTTAGTGTTTCTGATTTCAAACCATTGCCTAAAGCAACACAATGTGAGAAAAAAAAAAGAAAAAGCAAAACACTGAGCATTCTTACAAGCACACCCATCAAAGAAATGTTAGAACAAAGGGAAAAGCAGAAGGAAAAACAGCACCGTTTAAAAAAACAGTGAAAAGAAGCTCGTAAAGCTAAAAAGAGAGTAATAAAACTCAAACTAAGTTCCTGTAATCCTTAGTCTATCAAATCCAGGCCAAACAGTCCAGTTGCATCAACTTCAAAGGATGATATAAATAAAAACATACAAAGGATGATGTTTTCAGATGTCCTGCTTGTAACGAGGAATATTGTGACCCACCAACAGAAGAATGGATCCAGTGCTGTAATGCAAATGCCAAGAGTGGTGGCATAAGGAATGTTCCAATTATGAAAATGTCATTTTTATTGGTGACTATTGTTAGCTGCACAACTAAACACTTCAACATTACGTTACAATGCAATATGCTTAGTTTGATACTTTGTAAGATGTAAAAACACAGTTATCATTTGTTAAACCATGTAACATATTCAAAAGATAAAATATGTTCAACCTTTTTCAGTGTTGTCATCTTGCCCGCAGTACTAGGACAAGATGACGATTTGTTAATGTTATGAAAAAATAAAATTAACCTTTATTTTTTTATTTGAAAAATTAAATGGTAATATATTTAATACTACAAAGGAATACTCTAACAGTTCATGTAAAATTAATTTTACTATATTTAAAAATAAATTAATAAACAACAAAAATTGTTAACACAGTCATCTTGCCTCGGTCTCCCCTACATGTTTTCCACTCATTTCATTTTTTATTTAGTTTCGATTGTTTTCTTTTTAACCATTCTTAGTAAGCATTTACATCTTAAAAGTAACCACCATGCCAGATTCCGAGTTTCTAGTTATCCAAGCAACTATATCACAGAAATCGTAATTTTAGATTTTTTTTTTTTTTTTTTTTTTTTTTTTTACTCCTGCAATCTCTTAAATTTCGAAATTTTTAAAAACTGTTCTGTGAGTATATTTACTCATACGTCTCTAAAGTAGCAGCCATGTCAAATTTCAAGTTTCTATCTCTACCAATTTCAGATAAATCTCAATTTAGATTATTTTTATAACATTTTCTGTTCACCTTTTAAATTTCGATTTTTTTTTTTTTTTTTACAAAAACAGTTTTTAGTGAGCCCTTACATATTAAAAATAACCACCATAGTTTCTTGCCCCAGCAGCTTCCCAAAAATTGCAATTTTGTTATTTTTTGGAGGGGGGCGAGGGTCTTCTGAACCGTTTTAAATTCCAAATTTTTTAAAAACTGTTCTGTGCAGGCATTTACGTCTTAACGATAACAGTCATATCAAGTTTTTTTCTTTAACAATTCTAAATTAATAGTAATTTAAAACGTCTTCCGCTCATTTCACACCTTTAAATTTCAAATTTTTATAAACTTTTTATACCGAGCATATGTATTTTAAAAGTCTTCATTGTACTATATTTCAAGTTCTAATCCTAATGATTCCAACTAAATCGTAATTAAAACGTTTTTAGAACGTCTTCCTCTCATGTCATCCTTTAAAATTTTGATTATTTTAGAAAATGTTCTTAGTAAGCATTTATATATTAAAAGTAACCATCATACCGAATTCCAAACCTTTATACCAACCGTATCACATAAATCACAATTTTAAAATTATTATTTTGCTCCTGCATCCTTTTAAATTTCAAATTTTTAGGAAAATGTTCTGGGCGAGCATTTACGTCTAAAAAAAAAAACAATATGCTAAATTTTAAGTCTATAACCTTAACAATTCCGTGCAATTTGTAATTTAGAACGTTTTTAAAGCGTTTTCAGCTCATTTCAACCTTTTAAATTCCGACCTTTCTAGAAACCGTTCATAGCAAGTATTTACATTTCAAAAATAACTACTACACCGAATTTGAAATTTCTAGCCCCAATAATATCACATAAATCGTAAGTTTAGAAATGTTTTACACCTGCACTCTCTTGGATACTGTTGTACGGATAACCTATGTTGGCGGAGAAATGGTCACCAGTATTTAACCACCATCATTTTTTAAATCGGTTCGGTAATTCTAGTGATTAACCCAACAAACAAACACACAAACGTTTCATCTTTATAATATTAGTAGTACAGATTCAACACTTATTAGGTATATTTAAATATATTCACGGGGACGGCAAACTCCGGGCGTGTCAAGTAGTAAGTTAAGTACCTAAATTGCATTTGACATATCTCCGTAGGGTCCATGAACACAGCTTAAACATATGTCTTACATATGGCCGCTAGACGATAGAATCAAAATGTATTTTTAACGTGTATTACTTCTGCTATGCACTCTCGCGAATGTGTAAAAACCACACTGTATAGAAATATTTTTAGTACCACAAAAATAAAGCATAAAAATATAATTTGATATATTTTCGTATCTCAAACTGACAATACTGTTATACACTGTATGAAAGTATACCAATAGATGCAAAAGCAATTTAGTAATACAGACATTCTTTGGAACATCTGTAAATACGTTAAATAAATTATTTTTTTAACAACTTAACTGATTTGCCCACACCTACGCTTAGAACCTGAAAATGTATTTAATATTGCGTGCTTTGTACAAGCACATGATAAAGAGTGTTCTAGCTGCGTTACTATTTTTATCATATTTTTTGTACATGAATTAGTTTATGATATTGAAAATTCATGGCACAAAAACAAATAATGGTTAAATGGATCAAATTTGTTTAAAAAAGAAAGTTAAGAAATTTCATTTTTTTTTTTTTTTAAATGTGACCAGTGAAATTAAAAGAGGAAAACGAAACGCGATTTTCACATTACTCATAGTTAGAATGGTTAAATCAATATATAAAGTTAACTTTTTGTTACTTCTTTAGCATTAAATACGGAAAATCAAAATCAAGGAATAAAAGTATAACTTACCGGATCCATCATTTGCTCTGAGTCCATTTGCTTCTTCTTGATTCAGTCCATAAATGTGAGATGCATCTATGTAAGACGTCACTTGATTGGTCTGCTGACGAGCACCTTTAGAAAAAACGATCAAACTTAGAAACTTTGATATTACTAATTCAGTTCTTACATTGTAGGAGTATAAATTATTAAGGGGAGATTCTATTTCTTTGGCCTAAAATTCACATGAATTTTACGATTTGTTTTTTTCCGATTGCAAAGAAAACATATTTCTTTGGGACTTTTTGCATTATATTTATTGACATCTCACTTATACCAGGTGTCCTTTATGGACCGACTGGTTTTTAAATTCAGTAACTTGAAAATGGTTACAGTTATTTAAAAAATTCTTGCAGGACGGTTATGTAAAATGTCGAGTTTTTTTTTTTTTTTTTTTTTTTTTTTTTTGCTGCGATCCTCGATTTTAGTTTAAAATAATAGCGGTAGATGGAGCTACAAGCAATAGGTACTAAATTTGGGCCCCATTTTTGGACTCTCTCTTCTCTCAGTATTGATGCGAAAGGAGGAGATTAAATATACGGAGTGGGCTCGTAAGAACAAAATTGTATTAGCGACAAAGAACCACTCCATATATTTAACCTCCTCCTTTCGCATCAATACTGAGAGAAAAGAGAGACTAAACATCGGACCCCGATTTAGTACTATTGCTTGCAGGGCCATCTATCGCTGCTATTTTAAACTAAAATCGAGAATCGTAGTAAAAAATCTCCTGGCATCTTACATAACTCTGCTGCAAGAATTTTTTTAATAGCTGTCACCATTTGCTAGTTATTGAAATTTAAAATCTGTCAGTCCATTTTAGGATATCCGATGTATTTAAATTTCTGTGTGTAGAAATAAATAAATAATGTGCTTTCTGCGATGCCGCATGTGTGCGGTGCGCCGTGAACTTCCGATCGGGCGATCGTTTTTCTCCGGATACAAGCATCTGAAAAAAAAATCTCGTTGGCAAATTATGAAAGGGCATTAAATTCTTTTAAACTTATAGCAACTTTTTGCTTAAAAAGTGGGATTTTAACAAAAATATTGCTAAACCACTTCAGCGTGACAAAAAAACTTCAGGAATACAAAAAATTAAAATTTTCACACATAAAAGTAGAATTTTCTCTTAATACTTTTTCTTTAATATGTAAAGGGGTTTATGGTGCGCGAAAATTCCAAAAGATATCTTTTAAGATTTTTTTTCTTTTTTACGTTGAAAAATTATGCAGTATCCAACTTATCAGAATTGTTTCCAAATCCTTACCTTATTCACAGTTTTAGTGCAATACAATCAACTGTGAGTGTAGTCTACTAAAACTTTGGGCTGTCATTCTATTGGTAAATGACATAATTTGCTTTGTAAAGAATTATAAACTTTTTAACTCCCCCCCCCCCTCAAAAACTTCAATTACTTGATGGTTTTCCCTACAACAATCCTAGAAACAAAACCGTATAAAGAGGAAAATCGCCGGAGTAATCGCCGTACTTTCTCGTCAAACACCGCGAAGTCACTTGATAAAAATCGTTGAAAATTAAGTATTTTAAAGATGCTTATTTTTTTTTATATTTTTTTTTCTAAAAAGCACTGAACCAATTTTGATTAAATTTAAATGAGACCCATTCGAGAGTATTCTCTTTGCATAATTTAAAAAAATTACATGAATCGGTTGCGTAGTTTCGGAGTAATCAATCAACATACATTTAAAAAAAAGTCCAAGTTTTCGTAGTTCTATTGTACATCGGTTGCTCGTGCAGCGACGAGCACTTCGCATCCAGCTAATACAGCAATTCAGGAGCAACTAACATACAAGAGAATAAGGAAAAATATTGATTTTATTGAAATTTTTAGAAAGTACTGAACAAATTTTGGTGAAATTTAAATTGAACTACTCGTTCAATTAAAAAAAAAACCCACATGAATCAGTCTCGTAGTTTCGGAGTAATCGGTGAACATACACACAAAAAACGAAAAAAAATGCATAGGCGTCGAATTGATAACCTCCTCCCTCTTTTGAAGTCGGTTAAAAATCATTTTAAATCTAAAGATTGAAATATCTCATATCATAAATAACACATTAATCTGTCACAATTATTTCTGATGTCAACATCACTTTTCCTATGCACTTATAAAATGCACAACGATGAATGTGGTATAATTGAAGGTCAAAATTTTCCACGAATCTAATACTTTCTTTTAGTAAATAGAAAGAAGAAAATAAAAATAAATATAGATAGATGTTCATCTATAGAAGTAACTTACCTAGAGAACACGTGGAGCACATGGCAGATCGGACGTTACTCAGACAGGTAATATTAAATGAACGGAAGAATGGATCATCTGCCTGCAGAATAATTGGGTCACAGCTTGGCGGATCATTATCACCGACAGGACAGCAATCCAAAAGTTCATTATCGGCTAAAAATGGTTAAGACAGAACGGAGAATTATAACTGCGTTGTAAATAAAAATTCACATGAGATAAACGTGCATGAAAAACATTTTCACAGGTAACATTTTTACGGTAAATTAAACTTCTAAAAATATCTTAAGAGATCTCTCGACCGGTAGAAGTAGTCTCAAGAAAGAGAATAACTCAAGATAGTCTCAAGACAGAGAAAAAATAGTCTCAAGACAGAGAAAAAATAGTCTCAAGATAGAGAATAACTCAAGATAGAGAATAACTCAAGATAGAGAATAATAAGATAGTCTCAAGATAGAGAATAACTCAAGATAGTCTCAAGATAGAGAATAACTCAAGATAGTCTCAAGATAGAGAATAACTCAAGATAGTCTCAAGATAGAGAATAACTCAAGATAGTCTCAAGATAGAGAATAACTCAAGATAGTCTCAAGATAGAGAATAACTCAAGATAGTCTCAAGATAGAGAATAACTCAAGATAGTCTCAAGATAGAGAATAACTCAAGATAGTCTCAAGATAGAGAATAACTCAAGATAGTCTCAAGATAAAGAATAACTCAAGATAGTCTCAAGATAGAGAATAAATCATGATAGTCTCAAAATAGAGAATAACTCAAGACAATCTCAATATAGAGAATAACTCAAGACAATTTTAAGATAGAGAATAACTCAAGACAATCTCAAGATAGAAAACTGCATCATGTAGGATGAAAATCGGCTGTGAGGGCCGGAGAGATACCGAGACTATTCTTCGTGCCAGAAAAAATGAATGTGTCGGAGGAAACAGTAAGGTGTAGACTTTTATAAAACTCAAGATGTCTTATATTCAACGTTATACTAAGTGAAGCTATGATTGCGGCGTGTAACGGTTTCTCTAAGACGGATTTATCTCCTGTAAATGATTCATCTGTAAATAGAATTCTTTGTAAATAAATGAAGTTGCAATATAACCATTTTATTTCGCAGTTGTCGCTTTTTTTTGTTTGTGTTGAATGAAGTCAGATTCTATAAATATACAAAAAAAATTCTTTAACTTACCACCACGAGCTTGAGGAGATAAAGTGATATCATGAACCAGAAACTGCCCCCATGCCATAAACATGTGCGTCACATAGTCTGTCGGATTGTCGAAATGGGAATGTACATCAAGAGATAAACGACGAGGTTCGGGCAGAGGATTACCTGACATAGCCGTCCTTTTGTCAGCAACACCTAAATTAAGAAATAAAAGTTTTACAACAGATAAGCATTCTCACAATCTTTTGACTTTTGGGGGGAAAAATCTGGTGAAATTAAACTTGCTAAAATAACATTTTAATCTGATAGAAGAATGCCTTAATGATTCAAAATAAAGAAAAAATGGTCAGCAGTGAAATTTTTTTTTATTGAACTGAGGTTTAACTTAAACTTGCAAGTTTAATTTTCTTTATCATTTTACCCCTATAACTTTTTATTTTCTTCTAAATTTTTACTTATAATGAATTTGCATAGTACCCACAGGACATTCAAATGAGAAATAATAACAATGTAGTACTTTTAATACTGAATTTTTGTATGACATTGTCTTAAAGGGGTGTTAAAGAAGGGACGGTAAGGTAAAAAAGGGGGATGGTATTGGTAAAAAGGGACAAGGATGGAATGGTAAGGAAAATTACCACCTATTTTTAGGAAAATCATGTTAACCCCTTGGGGACGAGCGACACGTATTCGTGCCGCATGAAGCGCTCAGAATCCTTGTTTTTTCTCACCAGTAAAATTTTACTGTAAAATTTGTCTTATTTAAACAGAGCATTTTCCCGATTCAAGAAGACACAAATTTCTGTTTTTAAAAAACGGTGACAAAAGATTAAAAATTTCGTAAAAGGCTCCTGTCCCGAAGGGGTTAAGACTAAGTGATAGCCACAATGTTCATTGATTTTTAGAAACAGTTGTTAACATTGGATTAAATTAATTTTTTCTTTATTATTTACCTCGAAATGGGCAGGAATAAACCTTGAGGACGGTGAGACTACCAATAAAGCCACAATGCTTGAAATTGATATTTAAGAGCTGATTTAAATTCTACAGTAAATTTCCTGCCAAAGAATTTTAGACATTATTTCTCTAGCATACTTCTGCATGAGAAAAAACTCGAAAATATTTCTGTGGCTGTATCTGAAATGATTTTCTGCATAATTTTAGAAAAGGGGTGGTAAGGAATCTAAAACCCAGGGACAGAGTTTAAAAAATAATAACAACCCTAAAAATGTGTGCAGGTTAATTTTTAGCTACATATTTATATAAAACAATAGTTCCAGTTTCAGAAAAAAGCTACATCGAATTATTTTTATTGAAACAATTTTATCCAGACAGCTCCAAACTTAAAAATCAGCGTCAGGGGCACGGGACGGATTTTCCAGGAGTTTGGACCGCCAACATCGTCCAAAACTTATTTATCTCGTTAATATTGTTGTGCAATCATGCAATGGGATGTTTCCCAGTATATGAAATAAAGAAAAACACAAAAAGTGTGTTAAAATAAAAATTATTATTCAGAGACATGAAAGTCAAAAGATTGTGAGAATGTCCCATATAAACAGTTACAATCACCATAATAAAAATAAAGCACGAAGCTTGCACGTTTTCTGTACAGCAATTAAAAAAAATACATCAAATTTTAATAAGTAAAAATTTAAATTTAGGAGTTTCAAAATGGAATTTCATTGTTCGAAATCTCTAAGAATACTGAAACCATCTCCAAAAGCTTCAAAATTTGAATCGTTTTTTCGCGTTTCAAAAGCTGAAAATATTAGAAAGTTAAAATAGTGCTATTCTATCCAGATTGACACATTAGTTTAAGCACACGTAAAAGTTGTAACAGCACAGCGCTATCTATTGACGATAATATGAACTATTTTTTTAAACTACTGTGTACAAAATTTATGAGCTACTTCAGAGATGTAGCGTACGGGTAGAAAGAAAAGCCCTAGCGCTAAATTTTTAGGTGCGCAAAGAAATTCTTACTTAAAGATAGATCTATAGCATAAAAAAGCATAGTAACTACAAAAGAAGCGAGTGTAATATTCTAAAATGCCGGGCACGTTCAAAGTCCAATGTACGCCGCTAAACTATCTTATAAACTCATGCCCACTAGGGGTTTTTTTGTTGTTGTTATTGTTATTATAATTAAGGAAATTTTGTATTTTAAAGTTGCGACAGACCGTGAGCTAGCGAAACTTTTGCTTCATTACAAATACATTTTAACAGTAAGTCGTATCTTAATATGATTTGAAAATGATCAGCTTAACCTCTTCAGACCTGAAGGTAAAATAACACTACAAATGCACATTCATTGCTTTTGCACAAACAAAAAGACACCCTAGATGACAGAAGAATGCCTTTTTCTGAAATGGGTACTTTAGGGAACGGGTCATTTAGGTTCACAAACAGAGATCTAAAATGACTAGCCTCCTTAAAATATCAATTTAATCATCAATAACCTAAATTAATGCAATAAAAAATTTAAGGACTTTAAGCAAGGGAATGATCTGCAAATCCTCAATTTTTTTTTTTACTGTAAAGCGTTTAAGTTAAATAATTGTGAAATTTATTTTTACTTTATTGGGCACACTGTCTTGATAAGTCCAGGCAATAGAGACCGTATAGGGGCTCTACCTAGCAAAATTCATGATAGTTCTGGAAAAAGGCTTGCTATATGTTTTTTGGGTCGCTGAATCCGAATTTTTAACTTCCCACCAAAATTTTCCCCGGCAACTCCCCAAAATTTTGGTAAAATGCCCCCCAAAAAGTTTTTTATTAAAAAAATCAATTTTTTTATTGTTTTATGGAAAAAAGTATCTAGAAATTCAGAAAGTAGACAAAATTTGCAACAAATTAGATATATGACATTATGACTTGAAATGAAGGGGAAGGGGGGATCTGCTCGGGACATGCGCGCGGTGCTGCGTGAACTGCACTCTAAAATTGGGAGGAGTGAAAAGTTCACTCTTTGAAAGAGTGACAGGCATTTTCACTCTTTTTGGAGTGCATTTTGTAAAAATACACTCCTTAAAGAGTGGAATTTTCCACTCTCTAGAAAGGAGTGAAATATCTCACTCCGTTATCGAGAGTGTAGTAGTCACTCCTGAAAGAGTGCCTTACATATGCATTGCTTATTAACCAATCAGAGCAGCAAGGCAACAACGTCTTTGTAAGATAAGAAAAATGATCACTTTTTTCGCCCGCCATCTTAGGATCAACAGATTAGGATATCATTAACACATAAGTCTTATTTAATTTTAACCATTTATTCGTGTAGATATGTCTGATTATGAGCTAAATAGTTGTATGTTTTATAGAAAAGGATTGATCGAGGTGTGTTATCCTGATTTCTACTCCTAGAAAATTGATTTCTTAGACAAGTGATTGTCTTATACTTCTTCATGTAGCGGTTTGAAATTAGAGATCTGCACGAACCGGCCCGCCGCCCGATTTTCATTCACGGCACTCGGGCCTGTGCGGTCCTGGTCTCCACTCCTTTCGGACCGGGCCCGGGCCATACTTTTTTCGGAAGACTCGGGCCAGACCGGGTCTAACTCATTTATTTCTGTACAGAGCCAGGACTGGCTTCATTCCTAGTCTTCACGGCTCAAAATTTTCAGTCTTAGTTTTGACACAGCCTGTATGAAAATCATTGTCTCAGCGTGACCTGGTCCTTTTAAAAGTCAGTTAAATTAGGCCTTGACCAAAAATTTTTGCAAACAATGCATACATTTTTTAATCGCCATTATCCGATACTTAAACACTAAAATTTATTCTTTTTAAAGAACAGTAGATTTTTGCGCTTATTAAAAATAGCTAAATTAAAATATAGAAAACGTGTGAAAAGGAACCTGCCTATGGCGGAACCCTGTTTTAAACTGAAAAACGTGTTGATCCATGCAAAAATAATACACTAATACGTAAGAAAAGAATATATCATACATTTATACTTGCTAAGAAGGGAACTTGTCTATAACGCATTTTTTTCTATTCAATTCCGTCTTAGAAGATTTTACTGTATAGCATTTTTCAGATTTTTAGCACTTCAATACATGGAATATGGTTTAACAATAATATTAAGGATAACTGAAACATTTATTTACATACAAGAAATAGAGATTCATTAAAAAATATATATCGCAGCCTGATGCATTTCTATATGCATGAAGATTATAAACATAAAAAAAAAGTTAAGATAAATATTTTTGGCCAGAACTACTCGTACCAGACAAATATTTAACAAATAGACGTAAAAATCAATGCTTTATAGACATTTACTCGGGCCGGGCCGGTCTCGGGCCGAACATTTAAGTTTTTTACCGGGGCCGAACTTTTAATTTTTGTATCGGGCCGCGCTGGGCCTATTTTTTTTCTATGAGTCGGGCCGGCCCCAGGCAGAGTTGGGCAGTATCGAAAATACATGTATTTGAAATACATTTTCAAAATACATTTGTATCTTGTATTTTGTATTTTAAACCGATAAGATCAAAGTATTTTTGTAATGTATTTTCTGATGGTTTTATAATGTATTTTGTATTTTGAAAATACTCAAAATACATTTTTTCAAAATTTCAAACTGCCATGTTTAAACCGCACAGAGAAAAGCTGCGATTCATTAAAAGGAAATATACACCGACTATCCGTTTTGATTAGTTTTCAAATTCTGTTCTGGAAGTTAATATAAACACACTTTTCGACTATCGCTGAGACAAGGAGGTTGGTGAATATGATGTTTTGATACAGCAAACGTATTGTTGCTGATTAGTTACAAAAATAACTTATATATCTTAATGTTGCTGTGGGAATTACAAGAAAAAAACATGTAATTGTGATAGACTGGAAGGATCTTTCAGAGTTGCGCAGGTGCAGCGCTCTATTACAGACAGCGACAGTTGCCCATTGGCCGCACATATAAGGAGCTCAATTTTTTTTCTGATCTAGTAGTTTTATTTAAAAATATCGAAAAAGGATTTCTTAAAAATTCGCATGTTTCATTCATTAATATAAATTTTGTTAGACAGTAACCGCAAGAAAATTGCTGCAATGAACTTTCAAAGGAACGATTTGACTATGAAAAAATGAAATTTATGACTTTGCAAATTTTGCATTCGAATTATTCCTACTTATTATAAATATTTTATAAGTGCTTTCTATTTACGAATGTAAGAGCATTCACATTTTTTCTGCTCTATATTAAAAGTTTCAAGACTTTCATAGTAAGTGCAAATGATTTCTTATTTCTTTGCGCTTATATCATCGCTACCATGTCAAACTATCAATGTGAAAAAATGCATTTTTCAAATTTTGTGCCATTTTATTGTACTGTGAGTGATACGTACTAAGCAAAATCGGCACGTCTCTAGCTTGCTTAGAAACTTAGATAATGACTGTTTCAAAGTATCCAATATGCACTTTTTTCTCAAATTTACAATATCAAACTGTCCAATATGGCATATTCGATCCTTTCCTGCAAATGTTTGAATATTTTTCTTTTTCTAAGCATCCGTACCATGTCAAACTATCCAATATGAAAATAGTCTTTTTATCAGGAAGACAAAAACTTTTATTTATGTATTGAAATTTCACGCAATTGACGTATGTTTTTGATGTTTACTATAGCACATGTTTTCTAATGTTAATGGAATGTGATAATTTTTAGTTCATTTATGGGGTCACTTAAAAGAATACCATTACATTACACTTAAAAGGGAAAAAGAGCGAAGTCTTTTAATGGCGTTACGATATTTAAAACATAATGAAATTAATATGGATTTATCATATGTATTAAAACATGCTTTATGCAGAATATGGTGTGTTATTATTTACATTTATTATTATTTACAGGTTCATACGAAAGAATTTTGTTGTATAATGATTTATAGTTTTAAAAAAATGTTTGAAGCATATGTTAGTAATGTTAAAATATTCCAAACCAAGTGAAATTGACATCCGTAATTGATTTACATTACAAGTTGCTTACTGTAGAATATGACATGTGCGATAGTTATCGTTAATTTACAGGTACACACAAAATTTCTGCTACACTGCTGTCTATTAGCGATAGTTGTTCGAAGTGCGTTTTCAATTGTAGCATAAGTTTTTAACTATTTGAATATCACGTGGTGCGTATAAATTGTATAGATCATATACAGGCTATACAAAAGAATTTGTAAGCATTACTTTGTATGGGCGTGAATTTTTAATTGAGTTGTACAATTTTAATCTGTTATTTCTTTTTACTATACTAAAATATGTTAGAAGAATTTCCTAATATGCAGGGCTACGCAAAGAACTGAAAACATTGCCGACTATGACTGGCAGTTTTTGGAAGTATGTTTATAACAATTTTTTGCCTGAATTAAATTTTACCTTATTACTTTAACATGTATAAAAATCTGTAAATAATATACAGGGCCGTACCAGAAGCTCGGGTATATTTTCGTTTATTGGCGGGAATTTCTAAAGGTGGAAAGTGTAAATTGCGTTACGCGTTTCCTAACTAAACTAAATTGTCGCATACTATCTAGATTATATAAAAATCTATAGATCATTTACAGGGCTTCACAAACTGATTTGAGTACTTTTTCTGTCTAATGACAGCAATTGTTTTTTAGTGAATTCTTTTGTGCAGCCCTGTATACGAGATATAGAATTTTTATACAACATGCAAAAAAATAGTTATATTTAAAAGCGCATACCAAAATTCAAAAACGCATTTCCAGCAATTATTGCTCAAAGACATTACCTTAACCCATTCCTTTTGTGTGTCCCTCTAAATGAATGACAAATGCTACGAATGCATGCCCTATTCTGTCGTAATCTTCTTGTAATGAAATTCAGTGATATTGCGTAATGTCATTAAAATACTCCCCAAATGATTTTCCCCGAATATAACATAATGTAATGGAAATCTTTTGAGTGCCCCTGTAAATGAACTATTAATGTTACACATTTCATATGCAATTGAACATGCCATTGTAAGCAACATTAACATTTTTTAATTGCATGAAAATCCGAGTATATTTACGTGAGTTAGAGCGTGGACAGACAAACCGAATTCATAAACACTTTTCAACCTTGTTGGAATGTGTTAAAAAGTATAATAAGTTTAAAATTCACATTGAGTAATTTCTACCAATAGACGAGCATAACTGAATTGCTTTGTACAACCCTGTATATTCTGTACCTACTCTGTATAGAATCTGTACAGTCCCTGTATATTCTGCACCTAATCTGTGTACCTACAGATTTTTATACTTGCCGCATAATGAGCTAAAAATTTAATGCAAGCTAAAATACACTTAAAACCACTAAAATAATACTTCCAAAAATTATCATCCATAACTATCCATATTTCTAGTTTTTTGATCCTGTATATGATTTTGGCCTTATCTATGATTTAACTTATGTTCCACAAACATCTCATATACTAATAATAGTTTAGTTTTGAAATGCATAACACAATTAAAAACTACGTTTAAGCAGTTCAGAATCATACTAATTAATACTAACTAATTATTTTAGGTAGTCCTGTACGATCTACAGAATTTATACATACCACGTAGTATGCACATAGTTTTAAAACGCATACCATAAAGTAAAACGCATTTCCAGCATTTATCGCTAATAGATTGTACTTTAACAGAAATCTTTTGTGTATGGCTGTAAATAAACGATAACTGTTGTACACCTCAATTCTAACATAAGCATGTTTCTGTGCAACTCAATAATGTATATAAATTTAATTATGTTTGAAATAGTGTAATATAATTAAACTAAACCACAAACCGGAATGGGTTAATGGGAGATTAAATAAAAGATTTATATTCGAAAATAATGGTAGAAAGCGGCCCACGAGTTTCTTAGAATTAATAGCGCAAAGATTACTATTCATAATTACGGGTATGAAGTGCCTGTTGTTGCCCACCCCATTATTTGAGATATTTTTGTTATCTTATGTTTTATAAAATTAACAGAATGTTTAAAAATCAGCTTTTATCTTTATTAATTTACTGTATGTTCGTTATTAAAATTATTAAAGAAAAATCTTAAGAGAATGAATCTTAAGAATATTGAATATGTAAATGCCAAAATTTTTACAAATTAAACTATTGAATACGACACATTTGCTACTATGAAACGGCGAATCTGGGAAAAGCACAAAATTTTTACAAGTCAAACTATCCAATATGGCATATTCGCTACTATGGAATTGCGAACCTGGGAAAAGCACATAATTTTTACAAGTCAAACTATCCAATGTGGCATATATTGGACAGTTTGAAGCTGAAAAAGTTCAACGAAGCTGAAAAAGTACAAATAATCATACCATATCAAATTATCCAATGTGATTTTTTGGCGAGTAAAATTATTCAAATGATTTATCTCAATAGCATGCTTAAATAGGATATAAAACAACACCCGAAAAATATAATAATTGTTTACAGCTGCTTGGCGCTGATTTTGAATCCACAATTAAAACAGTTTTTTCGCCCTCCTGAAAAAATGGCTATTTTCACATCGGATAGTTTGACATGGTACCGACGATATATGGTTTGATATTTTACCTGAGTGTTTTAATTTTAAAACTACTTTATACGAAGAATTCAAACTTTTGTTAATAATAATAATAATTCAACTTGTGTTAAAAATTATCTAATTTTTTCCTTTATAATTTTGCATTCAGTAATACATATTTTAAATTTCGTATGCATTATTTCTAAAATGCACCATAATGTTGTGCCCCAAAATTTTTATTAATGGAAGGTCTAAAAAATCTTGCGTAGTTGGAGCTCTTATTAAACACACGCGCATTATATAAAAAGAAAAAAATACATTTAAACACATTTAAACAATTTTATTCGTTGTCATTGTACATATAAGATTATTATAGAATATATTATTTTGTCGACATATTCTAAGAATGACTGATACTAGACTAATTTGTTTTTACATTCTTCTAATAAATAAGAAGAAAATTTTGGAATCGAGAAAATTTTCAACTTTCGTTTTTTGCTTGATTTACACGTTTCGGGATGTCTTGAACGCAATCCAACAATTTTTGGGAAATGTGTGTATGTCTGTCAGTCTGTGCGAGACATAACTTTTGTGGCCCTTCTATCTCAAGAACTAATGCATGGAGTTTAATAATCAAACTTCAGATTAAGATAGATCTAGTTATAACTTAGCTTTGGGTTTATATCGCCTAACAGGCGGCACTGCTATGCTTAATTATTTTATTCCATGAAAGCTGTATTGTAAGAATTAATATACAGAATTGCATTTAACTGCATATAGGCCTGAACAGAAATAATTGCCGATTAACTTTTAGTGTATATCGCTCAACAGGTGCTGCTACTATGCTGGGTTTTTCATGATTTCCGCGATAAATATATCCAAAAACTAATGGACAAAATTTAATCCAATTTCATATTATTTTAGACCTTCAAATAAATTAATACTGATAAAATTTAGGGTGCATCGCTCAAGAGGTGGCGTTATTATGTGTTTTTATAATTACCGTAACATGTACGTAAAATTCTCGTTTATTTTGTTTGTTTGCTTTTTTTCTTCCATGTCAAAATGCTCATATTTGTAAATCAAATTTAAATCAAATAAGTACCACGTAGATTAAAGGTACCTTTTTAAAATAATTTTTTTGGTTCGTAGTAGAGGTCTGCACGTGCCGGGGCATACTTTTTTCCGAAGGTTCGGGCCGGGCCGGGCCTAACTTAATTTTTCTGTACAGAGTTTTTCTGTTCCGGCCTGGTTTCATTCCTCGTCCTCACGGCCCAGAATTTTCAGTCCTAGTTTTGAGCCAGCCCGTATGAAAATCATTGTCTTAGCGTGGCCTGGTCCATTTAAAGGTCAGTTAAATTAGAACTGGCCCAAAAATTTTTGCAAAAAATGCATACATTTTTCAATCGCCATTATTCTACACTTAAAAATTAAAAAATATTATTTTAATAGTAAATTTTACGCATATTAAAATATAGCTAAATTAAAATATAGTAAAATGTGTGAAAAGGAACCTGCCTATGACGGAACCCTGTTTTAAACTGAAAAACGTGTTGATCCATGCAAAATTAATATACTAATAAGTAAGAAAATAATACATATGAGATAATTTTACGGTATATTTTAAAATTACTATGTTTTCGCAAGACAGAAAATACACAATGGCAACAGTAATGATTAGAGTCTTAGACGTTTCAACATTCAAATAAAGATGCATTAAAAAATTAATGTAGTTCAGAATAAAAGAGAAAAAGGAGGGTTAAAAACAGGATAGTTTTTGAAGCTGTATAATAAAAAGCAGATTTGTGAAATTATTTTTCTGCCATTTAATAAGGGTTTACTCAAATCCAAAGGAGCTTTCTGATACATTTCTGAATTCATTTCTTTTCGGAAATCCATAAGGTTGGCAGGTGTTCTTATTTATTCAGAAACTATGTAATCGAGTAACGTTATCATTTTTTGATAAAGGCAATATATCTTTGAGAAAATACTGTCAAAGTTAAAGTTTTGAATCGAATTTCCGGAAGCGATAGCACGGGAAAGGAGAAAAACCTGCAGTCACGTGACAGGAATATCTTATATCTCGATAAGTAATTTATTTATAAAAACAAAAAGGAAAAACGCTATTTGATTTCCAATTCCTTCAATAGTCAGGCCTGTCAATTTTAAGCCTTTACAGTAAAAAATTAGTCAGAAAATGTGTGAGAAAATTTCTCATTGTTGAGCAGTGAATTTGAGAACCACTTGGAGGCATATTTCCAAAGATTCCGTTAAGAGAAGTTCATTATCGCTACTAATATTTTTACAAAACATATTGCCTTCCCCACACAACACATCCTGAGAACTGTAAAGTCCAGTTCCGGCTCTGCTCGACTATGTATTAAAAATGCAAGCCTGATCTTGGCCCGGCCCGGCCCGAGTCTGCTGAAAAAATTAAGCCATGGTTCAGACATGCACCATGTAACTGTCCGATGCTGATCTCTACGCTGGACATGTTACATTTCTGTATTGATGTTGTCAAACTAGCATCGGGTCGTTTGCCCGGTCCGGCCCGTTTGAAAACTCGCCTTCATTTTGCGGCCCGCGGTCCGGGCCGGGTACGGACCTCAGGCCAAGCCCTCGCCCGTGCAGACTTCTACTACAATCAATTCATGCAGTTATTTCTGCAGAGTAACTACCTTTAAATGGTAGTTTATTTATTATTAGCTATTCTTTCAACTTTCATACACTTTTAAGCACATTGTTGCTCCAATCTTTCAGTTTTGTTTTTGTTATCTTCCGTTGAGTTTTAATTAATTTTGCTTCTTTATTTGGAAATTTATAATTTTAATCAGTTTTGCAAACCAGCTTTGCATTTGTGCAATTTAATGCACAATCGTTTTTATTTTTTTTTAATGTATTTTGTATTTTAAATGTATTTTCAAAATACATGTATTTTGTATTTTGAATTTTTGAAATTTGGAAAGTATTTTGTATTTTGTATTTTAAGTTGAAAAAACAATGTATTTTGTATTTTGTATCGAAAATGGTTTTTCGATGTATTTTGCCCAACTCTGGCCCAGGCCTGGAAATTTCGGCCCGTGCAGACCTCTATTTGAAATAATTGTTTTAACAATTGAAAAACACACAATGCTTAGCAAAACATAGTCAAAACTTCATTAATCCGGCTAAATATTTTATTCTTCCCATTCAATACTTTTGCCAACGATCGAATGCTTTGCAAACGAAACAGATAATTTTTTTCATTATCTGTTTCGTTTGCAAAGCTGACTAACTCGAAGGCATCTGGATTTTGTCAATGAGTCAAGGCCGTAGCGAGAAAATCATTTCGGAGGGATTTAGGGTCATGAATTTTAATCTTGACTTATTTTAGATTTCTTTTTTACTGATTGAATAGAGACAAGTGTTAGAGTTTAATTAAGTTTTATTGTGAATTCAAGTAATTCAATGTAATATAATTTCAAAAGATACTTTAAGCCTTTTTCATTGCAAATGAAAGATGCTTCTTCAGTGACGTATTGAAATTAGTGCCAATTAAATTAATATTTGACATTTTACACATTTGTTTTCAAAAGTTTTATTGCCAAAAATGTCTTTCAAGTGCATTTTTCAACCATTTTTGGCTAAACCATTGTGACAGTTTGTATCGGGCTTTCGTAATAATTTTATTTTTACAGCGTCCGATTCTGAAAAATCGTATGAACTTTAAATATTTCTTAGAAATTACTTTCATTTTTACTTTCTTCTGTCTTTACAAGAAGAAAGTATTGGTTTCATGAAAATTTTCGAATTCCAGTTTTCGACGGATTTACACGTTTTATGGATCAGAGATTCCAAAAAACATGTTTTTACAAAATGTCTGTCTGTGAGTCTGTCTGCCTGTCTGTCTGTCCGTCTGTCTGTATATGACACAAATTTTGTGGGCGCTCTATCTCAAGAACTAATGCACGGAATTTAATAAAAATTGATATTCAGGTAGTCACTGATATAGATTGGTGCTGATTAGTTTTTGGTGTAAATCGCCCTGTAGGTGGCGCTGCTATGCAGCATTTTGCAGGATTTCCGCAAAAGCTCTATCTCAAGAACTAATGCACGGATTTTTATAAAACTTCAGATTCCGTTAGTCCTTGACATGAACCCTTTGAAAAACCCTTTCCGCCGCCATTGATGACGGACGTGCTTTTTTGCGAGCTCTCAAGTAAAGTTCTGTAAATAAGTAAATATTCAAATTTTTTATACCAATTAGCTTTGTATTGCCTGTCAATGCATTTTTCATTGTTCCTGTGTTCTTTTCTTTAATTATCTGTATTATTTTCTAGTCAGGAGGACTCTGAAATTTTTCATGGCTATTTCTTGTCAGTTTTGAGGCGAAGTCCATGGCTACTTTTAATTTCATGCTTATATCTCTTATTTAAATTTATTATTTTGCATTTTAAAGTTAGCGGTTTGTTTCCCTAGGTCAGGGGCTTTAATTTGGTATATAGGGTAGATGTGCCAGTAATGGACACCCTTAAGGAATATCTTTAAAAATTATTTTTTTATTAATAGTTATAATTATTATATTCCAGTTTTTTCAATATTATATTAATCTATCAACAATATTTAACCATTCTTATAGCCTCATTTCCCCATATGAATAGAAATTGAATTTTAAATAACAGAAATATATCAAAACACCCAAAAGCCCAGTAATGGACACCCTCTGGCCCAGTAGTGGACACCCTCTGTTCCAGTAATGGACACCCCATAAAAAGTAATAAATATAATTGTTTTTATGACTGTATTTAGAACCAGAATTTAATGAATACATACTAATGAAACAAAATAGTTATTTTTAAATAAATTTAACAATTAGGATACCAGTAATTAATAAAATATTTGTGATAATCATTTACTGTTTGCATCAATTATTCTAATTATCAGAAGATCGATGCTTTAATTATTTTAGATGGATAGTTTAAAATACTAAATGTCAGACAATTACAGCTATCAAATTATTGAAACAGTGGTGGATTTAAAAGGTAATAAAAAAAAAAAAAAAATGTTTAGTTTTGTCACTATTTTTAACAATCTTCCAGAGATTACTTGATGTATCATTTATAATAATTAATATTACAAATATGAAAGAAATGATATTGTGAGTTGAATATTTTAAATACTAAATAAAATAATTTCAAAATAAAACTGTAGAATTGATGTTTGAGGCCCCTGATCTGCAGATTTACTAGTTTCAACAATATTACCTATAACTTTCATTAATAGTAGTATTACTTTTTTTTTTAATAAGGAAACATTTAAGACAGAAAATGGATTTTTAATAGCTTCTGTAACATTGTTTTTATTTAAACGGAGAGAGATTAAGCCCTATGAGCCCCTCTTTGACTGTGCTCTTAAACAGTATTTTCTGCTTCCCGACTGGTTTGATTGCCAGATTATAAAATATGTGAGGTATATATATGTACTACATAAAAAAAATAATAATAAATAAAATAAAATATCGAAATTTATTAATCACATAAAATAACTTAAAAGCAGCTATTTATAAAAGTTTTGGTGTTATTACATTTTGGTAAGTATAATTTAAAAATTAAATTTGATTATTTAGGTTTGCAGCTAAGCCAAAGTATTTTATGCACTATAAACATTACTAAAATTGCATTTTTAGCAATATCTACATGGGGTGGCCATTACTGGAAAATGACTAATTAACCATCCAGTAATGGACACCCCCTCTTAAAACCTTAAAAAGAAATGAAATTTTGTAAATAGCCATTAGTATATAAAATTCAAAGTTTTCTATTGCTACTCAAACAAAAACATTCAAATTTTGCAAGAAAATAAATAATATATAAATTAATTAAACGAAGCCAGCTCTTAACCTCTTCATTAAGATTTTCACAGAAAAACAGCAAAACTTTGAAACATTATTTTCTGCTTCCTGATTGGTTTGATTAAAAGTGTCAACAATAACATAGTTTTATAAAACATACAAGGGGGAATTATAAAAAAAAATAATTAAAGCTAAATATTTATTAGTTATTTTTTTATGAACCAAAAACATCAAGGGGTGTCCATTACTGGAAGGGTGTCCATTACTGGCACATCTACCCTAGTTTACTTAGTTTTTCTGTTTAACAAGTTGATTAAAGTACCTTTTAATATTTTTGGTGAGCGTTTCACTTTTCATATTTACTTCGCCATCTTGATTGTGGTGCAGAGTTGAGTTGTTCTGTGCTTCTTTCTTGCTTGTCATTTATTTCAGTTGTTTTAATTAATGGAGTTTTGTTTTGATGGAGTGGCTTATTTTTAAGTTAGTTGTTTGAATTATATGTGGGGGTGTTTCTTTCTGTGCTTAGCTTAAGGATTTTTGTAGTTGTATTATTGCTTAATTAATTAGTGCTTATTCGTTTGATCACGTGTGCAGTGTCATCTATTTTATTTCTTGATTGTTTGTTTTTGTTTGCTCATCACATGACAAGTGACTGTGGGTGTCGTCTAGCGGTTGTTTGGTTTTTAGATTTAGTTACGAGATTTTAGTATTTTATATTATTAGGCTTTTTGTTTAGGTGGTGTGTTCTCACTCAGTGAGAGAGGCACTCCTATATATAGTGAAAGTGTGTTCTCAGTGTAACCGGCAGCTTACGTTTTGACGGCCAGTTAGTTGGATAGAGGGTCTTTGGAGATTTTGTTTTAGATAGAGGGTCGTTGGTTATTTTCTCGTGGAGATCGAGGGTCTTTTATTGTTTGGTTTGGTTAGGTGTTCCTGTGTTTTCATTGGGGATTATGGCTAAGTTGGATAAAATGGAGAAATTTTGGGGGGATAGAGATGTGGAAGATTATCCAAGTGCAATACAGAAAGTGAATGTACATATTTACGATATGTTGGAGGCTCAGAAAGATAAGAGTGGTAAAGTAACGAGTGAAATAATGAAGACACTAAAGAAATGTTTTGACTACATAAACCTTAGACTGGTTAGGACCCACAGAGAAAGTGTGGCAAATGAGACGAAGGTTCGCACCATGGTAACAGATAGTAAAGCTTATGCAGCATTGGTTAAAAGAGTTTCTGGAAGACCTCTGAGCGAGGTGAAATTATCGCAATTTCCGACATTGAGAAAACCGAATTTAAAAACAGAGCAAGGCTTCTCTGTGTTGGTCTCTCCGGCCGAGGGAACAGATGTGGACAAAATGAAAAAAGACTTGAAGGGAGTGTGGAAGGAGAAACCGGATAGCCCGACCCCATATGACGTGGTTCCTACGAAAGCCGGACAGTTGGTTTTAAGAGTAAAAACAAGAGAGGATACAGAGAAAATGAAGACATTTTTACAAAACGACGAACGTATTAAGGACAAAGTAAAAGTCACGGTTCCAAGGAGAAGACGACAACGTCTTTTGATCCTGAGCGTAGGTGCGGATGTGACTGAGGAGGGTATAAGGACTTCTCTGGCTAATGTGTTGACTGATGGTGGACTTCCTGCATCTTCGGATGTGGAGGTGGTTCGCCATTACCCGACACGTCGTGGAATGGAGAATTGGATCGTAGATGTAGATATGGAGGGAGCAGATTTTTTGTTGGAGAGGAAGAGAGTGTGTATTGACTTGGATAGATATAGAATTGCTCGTTTCGTCCCAATAGTTCGGTGTTATAGGTGTCAGGCTTACGGTCATGTTAGTCAAAAATGTGCAGATAGTGAAAAATGTCCCAAGTGTGCAGGTGATCATGGATTAAAGGATTGTAGAAAAACTGAAGAAAGTTGCATTAATTGTATTAGACGGGATGATGATACGGATAATTCTCATAGAGCTGATAGCATGGAATGCCCTTGCTGAACTTCTTTCCAAACGGTTATAACAGTGGATGGGGTTATTGTGGGTGGTGGCGCAGATAGTCTGGTAATTGTTCAGATCAACTTGCATCACTGCTCGGATGCAAATGATGCTTTGGCATCATATGCGGAGAGTAGTGGTGCTAATTTCTTTTTATGTCAGGATCCTTATACATATAATGGTCTTTTTGCTGGTCTTCCTCCGGGCTGGCTGTGCTTTCCTTCGGCTTCCTTCTCTGCTTGTATTTTATGCACTGATAAGGTTTATGCAATAGTGAAAGGTTTTGAGACAAGTAACTCTTTTTTTATAACTGTAACTTTGGAGAGTGGTCCACTTATTTTGGGGTCTGTGTATACTCCGCCGCCTGGAAATTTGGATAATGACATGTCACCCTGGATGGTGTACTATCAACAAGCGACACACATTGTCATTGGAGGTGACTTTAATGTTCCATTAAAGATGCTTGGTTATGCCAGAGAAAATGAAAGAACTGAAATATTTGCGGACTATATTATGTCTTCTGATTTAAGAATTGCTAATGACGTCACAGCTCCGCATACATATGTCCAGGGCGATCATTTAGGAAGACCTGATCTCACCCTGTTGGGCGTAGATATTGTACCACATTTGAAGAACTGGAAAGTTGATGATTCAATTTTCTCGTATTCGGATCACCGTTACATAGTGTTTGAATTATGTCTTGTTCCGATACGTCGTACACATGAGCGTTATAAGACAAAGAACAAGTCGATGGCAAGATTTAATAAGGAGTTTGTTAAGAAATATGAAGAAATGTCTTCTACACTTGATCGAGTACGTGATCAGACGTCACTAGAAGAGTGGATTGATGGATTTAGCGATTACTTGCATTATTGCATGGACAGAGTTTTTAAAAAAGGCGAACTTTCTCATAAGCCATTAGTCTCTTGGTATACTCCGGATCTCAGAGTGTTGAGAAATAAAGTGTCAGCATGTTATAAGAGATATAGAGGCAACTTGGAGAACGTACATTATAGAGAATCATATGTCAATATTAGAAAACGGTATAAAACAGAGGTAAGAAAAGCGAAGAGAAAGGGTTGGTTAGAATATTGTTCGAAAACAGATGAAGTTTACGGTAACCTTTTCAAATTTGTATCAGGGAAGAAGTTTAGATACGAAGATATGGCTTTCTCAACGCTTGAAAATTCAAACGTTTTTGATTCTTATGATGAGGTAGCACATAATCTGATGACAGAGCACTTTGGTATAGAGGATGTACCTGATCATGTTCACTCTTTTACGAGCACTAAAGATTTCCAAACCGACCCTGATTATAATAAGTTTACAAGGAAAGAATTAGCCTTTGCACTGAAGCAGCAACATAATAATAAGGCCACGGGATATGATGAAGTGGATGCCTTGATCATCAAGAATTTATGTAAAAGATTTGCAGTTTTTATGTTACAGCTGTTTAATACCTGTCTATGTTTTGCGCATTTTCCAAGTCTTTGGAAAAAGGGGGTAGTAATCTTCTTTAGAAAAATAAATAGACCTGAAGGACATTATAAGTCATATAGACCCATTACCTTATTGCCTATAATTGCAAAGATATATGAGCGTATGATCAAGATAAGAATCTTAACTATGCTGGAGGCTACTTATTACTTAGATGATAGACAACACGGCTTCAGGGAAGGGAGAAGCACGGTGACAGCAATGGATACGCTTAAAAAGAAAATTGTTATTGCTCTGAAAGATTTTAAATACTGTGCAGCGGTTTCCTTCGACATAGCAGGTGCATTCGATGTTTTAGATTGGAATATAGCAGCGGAAATAATAAATAATCTTCCATTGTATGAATACCTAAAGAACGTTTTAAAAAATTATATCTCGATAAGATTAATTGGTTTTAGATTTATACGTGGTATAAGATGGTTTAGACTGTTTAAGGGTTGTCCGCAAGGATCATGTCTGGGCCCCTTGATTTGGACTTTGGTAGCAGGTCGTTTAATTAAAAGAAGCAGCGAACATCAACTTGATTCGATATCCTATGCGGATGATTCCGTGGTAGTGGAAGGTGCCAACACCAGAGCGGCTTTAGAAAACAAAATTAATATCTCAATCAATGTTTTTTCGAATATGTGCCAAGAGCTTAATTTACATTTAAATTTGACTAAAACAGAGTCTATGCTTTTTGGAAAAAACACTATGAAGAAGAGAAAACCGATTTTTAAATGTCAAGGCACATCAATTCCAGTGAAGGATAACATTACATATCTAGGATTTCTATTGGATAGTACATTTAATTGGTTGGATCACCTTGATATGGTAAGGTGTAAACTTATTTCCTTCACTTGTAATGTAAGAAAGGTGAGAATTCGAGACATCGGAGTGTCGGTGCAGCTTCTAAAGATCTGGTATGAGACAGTGCTTAAAAGACAAATATCCTATGACCATGAAGTATGGTATAAAGATTTAAAAATTCACGGTTTAAGAAGACTTTCGTCGTGTCAGAGGATTTGTCTATTGACATTAATAAGAAGTTATCGATCAACCTCGATGGAGGCGCTGTGCGTCTTAGCGGGAGTATTGCCAATGGATATTGAGCTTAATAATTCTAGCCATTTACACAACATAATTCATGGTGATATTTCATTGGAAATTTATGGCAACCGGATACACTCCGAAGATGTTTCGAAAAATCTGCCATCATATAACTATCCAAATTTTTACGATAACCATAACATCAACTTTATTGCACCTGTTATTAAGTATGTTCCTAACAGAAACTTTCCGATTGCCTATACAGATGGTTCTAGGATGCCTGGGGGAGTGGCGGCAGCATTTGTAGTATATTTTCAAAATGTGGAAATTTTTACTAAGAGAATACGATTATGTGAGTATAATACTGTTTTTCAAGCGGAGCTCTGCGCCATCCTCGAGGCAATTAGATGGTTCAATGTAGTTTCTTATCGTCAGGTTTATATTTACACAGATAGTTTGTCTTCAGTGTCTGCTCTTCGCAGACTTTTTCCCAGCAACGATATATTATTTGAACTTTTTACTAGTCTTCGTCTTTTGAGGAATAAGATGGTGCATATTGGATGGATAAAATCGCATGTAGGAATTGAGGGAAACGAACGTGCCGACGAACTGGCAAAGTCTGTTATTTTAAATAACACTTTTGATTCAGAAGAAAAGCTTTCGATACCTATCTGCGTATTAAAATCCCATTTTCGTACAAAAAATATGAAAGAATGGCAGACTCGTTGGTCTTATTCAGTCAAAGGTCGAGACACATACAAAGTTTTGCCGGACGTTAGCCTAGATCTTTTGTGTGATTCTCAAATCGTAGTATACTTTATCAGTGGCCACGGAGCGTTTCCGGCGTATTTACATAAAATTAGTAAACGACAGAACGACAGATGTACATGTGGAAAACGTGGTGATACGCCTCATTACTTATTTCAGAGTTGTCGTGTTTCAAGGGACTGTTTTCCGATGATACGCAATAGAACACTTGAGTGGAACTTAAGATGTGTTCTTCTGACGAGATCTAACTATAGAACATTGTGTAGAATCTACAATGATTTAAATAAAAATTTTTCATTCATAAGGTATAAATTCTGAACATTATATGACTTTATGAACTTTGTGGACTGGCTTTTATGGTTTTTGAACATTTTAAAAACTACAAAGTTGTATCAGAATTGCTGATATTTGATTTGTTAAATTCAAGCTTGTACATATTTTTAGTTTTTATATATGATTAGGAATTTATTTTAAAGACAATTGCAACATTGTAAAAAATTGTCTATAAATCCTGTTTGCCTTTTTTAACAGCTTGAGACATATGTTAAAAATTGTAAATGTCCTAAATTTCTGTATACCATTATGTTTTTCTTTGTAAGTGTCCGGGCACTTACTTTATTATGTATTATATTTAATTTTTCTTTGGTAAATACCTGCTGGTTTTCTGGGTCTGTTGCCCTGGTTGTGGCTTTGGCTGAGTCATGGAAGGGAATTTCCTGCCTAGGTTTTTAACACCTATGCCAGTTTCTGGCTGGTGCCTAGGTTAGGGTGATCTAGTCCTTGACATGAATGAATGCTGTTTACGTTTTGGTGTAAATCGCCCCACAGGTGGCGCTTCTGTGCTGCATTTTGAACTATTTCCTCAATAGCTCTATCTCAAGAACTAATGCACGAATTTTCATCAAACTTCAGATTTAAGTGTAAATTGATTAATATTGCTGCTGATTATGTGTTGTTGCAAATCGCTCAACAGGTGGCGCTTCTATGCTGCATTTGTCATGATTTGCGCAATACCTCTATCTCAAGAACTAATGCACGAATTTTCCTCAAGCTTCATATTCAGTTAAAGGTTGACATAAGTTGGTGATAATTAGGTTCTGGTGTAAATAACACAATAGATGGCGCTGCTATGCTGTATTTTGCTGGATTTACACGATTTCAGTTACAGTCATACCTCGAGAACTAATGCACGGAATTTCATATTTATAGAATTCTCATGATGAACACAGATTGCCATTTAATTTGGCGGCACTGAGATAGTAAATTCTGAAGTATTGACATGTATGAGATAGAAGAAAGTTTTGTGATGGCCACAACATACTAGTTTCAATCTATTAACAGAATCAAACAAAAAAGATATGCTCGCATAGAATTTTGATTTTTGAATTTTGACTGTTGTTGAATTTCGAATTTTTGTCGTCTTAACTGATAGTTAATGACATATTTATAGTCATCTCCACAAAATTTTCAGAGGGGATCAAACCCTGATGATCCCCCCATTGGTTACGGCCTTGTTTAGAGTATTTATTATCATTATTATTGTTTCGGAGTTAAATATGATATTACGAAAAGGTTGGTACATTAATTTTTTTTAACTGTATGTATAGCATTTTTCTGCGGTTTATGATTTAAAAATTTTGAGACTGAGTAATATAAAAAAAAATAATTATAGACATTCTGCATCAGTTATTAAATTTCCTTCAATTTAAACGCATTTTCTACGTTTTTGATACACATAATTTTTGGCACTAAAAAATAAAATATGGTATTGAAGCATTGAAATAAAATGTTTTTTATGCCTGTCTTGAAGTTTATCGATAGCTTTAGTATATTTTTAAAAAGTTTATATATACTTACATAATACAGGACTGAATATATTTTTTAAAGATATTAATAACTACTTTTTTACATTAAATTTTTTTTTCAATCAATAAGAACTTTTCATATGCAGTCATTTACTTTATTTTTATTAAAATTCATACAGATAAATGTAATGTGTTTATTTTTATATTTATTGTTTTCTATTTCCTAGGTCAATCCTTTCCTATAAAACATATAAAATCTATTTAGCTCATATTCCCAAAATACGATATCTACGGGAATAAAAAATTTAAATTAAATATGGCTTACCGTGTCGTTTCATTTATAAGTATTGTTTTCAGTAATAATGGGCGAAAATTAGAAATCATGATTGATTAAGTTCAGGAATATGTTTAAAAGAAAAATATATACATATTTCGGAGAACTTAAAATTTATACATCATGATCATATTAAATAAAACAAAAACAAATCACAGAGGATAAAAAAAATACGCATTCTTAATAGTTAAATCATGCTTAGAACTCATTTTAAAAAAAGATGTGAGTTTATAAGCATTGTTTTCTAAGTGAAAAAATGAAAATTCTAAAATACTATTCACTCCTCCGGAGTAAATAGTCACTCCTTTTTATTTAGAGTGTAAGTTGCGCAATTCCACTTAACCACTCACACGTTTACATTCGCCCTCCCATCTCCCCTCCGAACTTTCTTTATAAGGTTTACTTTAAGTTTTTTTAGTCGCTGAATCCAAATTTTTAACTTCCCTCCAAAATCCCCCCCCCCCCCAAACAGTTGTTTTTAACTTAAATTTCTTATTGTTTTAGGGGAAAGCATTACGAAATTCAGAAACTAGACAAAATTTGCAACAAATAGGATATCTGACATTATGACGTAGGATGAACGGGGAGGGGGAGGGCTGCCTCTGAACATGCACTGCGGCGCTACGTGCACTAAGTTATGAAGTCCAAGCAATAGGGGATTTTACCTGGAAAAATTAATACTAGTTCTGGATTTCGACTCACTATGTTTTTTGGGTCGCTGAATCCCAATTTGTAATTTCCCACCAAAATTTCACCCGGCAACCCCCCAAAAAACTGATTTTTTGAAAAAATTTGGTTTTTGAGAAAAGCGCGCGGGGAATGTTCCGAGGCAGCCCCCTCTCTCCCCGTTTATCCTACGTCATAATATCATATATCCTATTTGTTGCAAATTTCGTCTAGTTTCTGAATTTCGTAATGCTTTTCCCCTAAAACAATAAGAAATTTAGGTTAATAACAACTATTTTGGGGGGTTTCGGGGGGGGGGGATTTTGGAGGTAAGTTAAAAGTTCGGATTCAGCGACCCAAAAAACTTAAAGTAAACCTTATAAGGAAAGTTCGGAGGGGAGATGGGAGGACGAATGTAAACGTATTAGTGGTTAAGTGGAATTGCGTAACTTAGCCCATGCAGCACTGCGCGCATGTTCCGAGACAGATCCCCCCTTCCCCTTCATCCTAAGTCATAATGTCATATATCTAATTTGTTGCAAATTTTGTCTACTTTCTGAATTTTTAGATACTTTTCCCCTAAAACAATAAAAAAATTGATTTTTTAATAAAAACCTTTTTGGGGGGCAAAGCAAAGTCAAAATGTTACAAAATCAAACAGTTTAGTTTTTATGAGGAAAAGAATAGACGTGCACATTTGTGTACCTCGGGTCTGAGAGGTTATGGTGTCCGGCACACAAAAATCTCGAAAAATCACGTTTTTACTTGTTTGGATATATATAAAAAAATTACTTTAGAGTTTTTAGAAAAAAAAAAATACGAAAACCACATGTAAGTACGTTTAATCCATGAATTTAATTAAGGAATCAGTTTAAAAGATATGTTTTAAACTTGTATTGTCTCACTGACTAAAATAGGTCTGCCCAATTTACGCAAACATGTAAATACGTTTAATCAGGAATTCCAGGATTTTAATTAAAGAATCAGTTTAAAAGATATGTTTTAAACTTATACTGTCTCACTGACTAAGACACGCTTGTCCAACTTTTCAGTCTGCAGGGCGGTGCGCCTCAGTTGCCAAACAATGATTCACACGACTGAAACATGCAACAATATTGTCATATTCATAGTAAATTTACACCTTTTCGTCGGTGAGGGGGTGGAGCTATATTTAGAAAATTTGTATGGGAAAGAGCCAGAAAGCTTAATAGCGGCTGTAATTAAAAAACGTACATATGTTGTTTTTAAAGAAAGCATAGCTTAAAATGGAAGTTTGAAAACAGCTAGTAAAAGGAAAGCTTCAAAAGGGCACCAATAAAACATTCAAATGGGTTGAACAACCGATATATTTAAAGTTGTAGATCTATTTATTGTCGAATATATTTTTTTACGATTGGTCATATTTAAATTGATACTAATTGAAAGATAAAGATGCGAGATTTAAAACACTTATTTTCAGTAATCATATCGATTAAATTGTCTCTAGGAGTTTTTGTCATGAACAGAATGGTCTCTTGCAATATAATTCGTGAAAAAAAAAAAAAATTGAATAAGTTTCTTTAAAATTTATGAAACTTTTTCGAAAAAATATTTTTGTAAATTTTGAAAATAAATTAATACTTATTATATAATTTTAATTAATTTTGCAATTAATTTTCACCAGTGAAATTACGCTCGAAATTATTGAATATATTTAATATTTATTATGTTCTGTACTCAAATATGAAAGAAATATGCTAAAGGCGCTAATCTTTTAGAAGTTTCAATTTTTAAATATGGTTTAAATTAATTTTTAATACTTTAAAAGAATTATTCCAATTGATAAGGAGTATATACAGGGTGGTCACAAAAAACTTATCCGATATATGTACTCCTTATCGACCTAACCGCTCAACCAATCGAAAGGAAATTTCAGATTTAGTTATTCGAAGGTATGCGCGCTCGAGATCGTGATGATTTAAAACAATAGAGCTCTCACGGTTACGGTTACAGCGAAAACAATTCGAAATTTTCCAATGGCAACACCCTTTTTTTTCCTGCGTAAATTCATCAGCGCAATGAAAAACCATAAATGGCGTTGGTACGATACACGTATGACTAAAATTGCCGTTGTAATATCGTGTCACTCAACCCTAATCAGTTCCTATGTAACGTAACATTTAGCACTCTAAAAGAAATGATTAAATTTTCAATGCGCTGATGAATTTTCTCATGAAAAAATGGGTGTTGCCATTCCAAAATTTCGAAATTTTTTTCACTGTAACCGTAACCGTGAGAGCTCTATTGTTTAAAATCACGATCTCGAGCGCATACCTTCAAATAAGTATATCTAAAATTCCTTTTTGATTGGTTGAGTGGTTAGGCCGCAAAGGGTTTATATATCGGGGAAGTTTTTTTATGACCAGCCAGTACACACATATTTTAAAAAAGTAAACATTTACAACTAAGGGGGAAAAAAGCAATTTAACAAATTACTACGATCATTTGGAAAATGATTTTTTCGAAGACTAAAATTTAAGACACAAAAAATCGCACGGAGTTGATCATACATTACGTACGCCATGAATTAAACATTAACATTCCTGGACCCATCATAAACAAATTTTAAAAGAAATTTCAGTTTTTCAATTTTCGGTACTGTAAATTTTTAAACTTCTACGGAGCTGGTCATACATTACGTACGCCATGGATTAAACATTAATATTCCTGGACCCATTTTAAATGAAATTTCATTCTTAAACTTCTAAACATCCCACAGTATTAATTTTTACACCGTCGTATAGAGAAAAAAAATGTACTTTTAAATGCAATTTGTTTGGAAGCTGTATCTCAATTTGTTTCTGAGTTATTAATTTTTTTTTTGTAGTTTTTATTACTTTTTTGTCATAGTGGCAACAGAAGTATCCATCTCCGTAGAAAGTAAAGGGAAATACAGATTACTGTATAGACCAACCAGAAAACGAATAAAATGCGGATTCAACCAATAAAACGCTTCAGATATGTTTTTGATTTCCTACCCTGACAGAGGACAATAACCATTTTTCCAAATGGTTAATAAATAAAAAAAATTCTGTCTCCGACCCCTTGCAGAAAGAATAGTAAAGTACTGAAATATTTACCGTCATCGTAATCAGGTTCGACTAGCCGCTCAAAACAAGAAGCCGCCATGCCCCAGGATGGGTGTCGCAGATTGTTACATGTGCCGTCGAATGTCCTATATCTATCATTTGGATTGCATCTGGTAATGTTAAACTGAGCTTCACAACCTTCCACTTCGTTGCCTTGTAACATAGTCCTCAGGTCTGTTTCGGCCAATCCAAACAAGACTTGATCAGGTGTTAAATTCATCCTGTTAATACAAGTTGTTAAATATTTCTACTTTATTTAAATTCATAATTTCGATAAAGTTTTAAAAATTATTTTTAAATCACAATTTGACGGATATATGTGCAGACATATATTAAGATCAGGGTTCGCACGCTATTAAGCCACGCCTCATTTTGTAAGGACTCTACCACCAGTAAGCGCATAAAACTATCTTCTAGCTAATGAATTGTGAAGAAAATGATCTTTATAATAATACTGGTGGTAGAGTCCTTACAAAATAGGGCGTGGCTTAATAGCGTGCGAACCCTGTAAGATGAATTAACCCCTTCGGGATGAGCATCTTTCACAGAATTTTTAATCTTTAATCACCGGTTTTTTAAAACAGAATTTTTTTCCTAATTAAATCGGGAAAATACTCGGATTAAATAAGGCAAAATTTACAGTAAAATTTTACTGGTGAGAATAATCACCGATTCTAAGCACCTTATGCGGCACGAATACCGGTCGCTCGTCCCCAAGGGGTTAACATTTTCTTTAAATCCCTATCATATAAACATTTGCCAGGCTTCCGGATTTTTTAAAATTTATATATTCATTTCAAATTATTTTATTATTTATTTATAATTACTAATTTAAACTTTTGTTTCGAATATTTTCATTTGAACAAGAATTTCCTGCTAAAATGAAGAGATTTGGCAAGTACGTATAAAGATAAATATATCAGTAGTGCGTATTTCTACAAATATGCACGCTAGTTGACAAAGTTAAATTCAGCGAGTGTAACAAGGAAGATTCCCATACCCATCCCCCAGTGCATCAAACTGTCACACTCGAAAGATTTAGGATTTTATGCTTATCAATTGTATAGAAATGACTCCTTGAATTTCTTTGAAATCCAGAGTTTCACCCCGCCCCTGGAGTTGCAGAAATCCTTCTAAAGAAAAATGTCTGCATTCATTACAGCATTCATTTTTTCATTGAAAACAAAATGACGTGTTTTAAAGTACCTAATGGAAGGAACACCACACACACAATATTTATCCTAGTAAGCAAAATAAATATTGATTAGTGAAAATGTGCTTATAAACAGTAAAAATCGTAAACACCGCGCACTGACAAAATTTCCCAAAATGCTGGGTAAATCCACAAAAATAAGCTGCACATTTTTTACGATTTTTACAGTTTATAAGCACATTCTCACTAGTCAATATTTATTTTGCTAACTAAGCTAAATATTGTGGGCGTGGTGCTCCTATTAGGTACTTTAAAACATTTTTTTTTCATTGAGAAAAAAAAATGACGTGTTTTAAAGTGTATCTAATGGAAGTAGCACCACGCTCACAATATTTAGCCTAGTAAGCTAGTGTCACGGAGTAAAAGAGGCCTCTTTTACTAAACCTCTTTTATTCCGTGCTAGTGAGAATGTGCTTATAAACCGTAAAAATCGTAAACACCGCCCACTGGCAAAATTTTCCAAAACACTGGGTAAAACCACAAAAATAAGCAGCACTCTTTACATGAACAACATTGCATAATTCCATACTAATGTATTTATGTTCAGATGATCTTTATGGCATAACAAAACGCTAAAACATCTAAAATGCTTAACAAATTATTTTAGGTCTTACGTTGTTGATGTTGAATATTTCGAAAAACAACTTATTTACTCTTTTAAAGCCCCCAGCTTCGCAGTTTACATAACATACTGCCTACGTACAAAAAAAAAATAGGTGATTTTTATTATTTGTTAAACGCCGATAGGTTTTTATATTTAATCTATTTTTATTAATTTATTAATTTATTTTTTTTTTAGATTACTGCCGGCAAACACAAAAAAGCATTCTTATATGAAAATATCATTTGAAAATTCAAGTTTTTAATATTTATTAACAACGATAAAGCTTTTCCCATTAACCGCTTGCCAAGGGTTAACAACTCAGAAATTAGCCAAAAGTTCCACTATTTATAGCCACTTTTTTTATACTGATTATTTCAGTGTTTAAACGCATAGTATACGATTACATATCTATTGAATTTGTGTTGTTTCTATTTATTGATCTAGTTTTAATTTCGTTATGGATTATTAGCCGGAGACAAATGCCGAACTATTCATATTGTTTATATGAAAACGAGTTAATCGTCCGTAATCGGGCTGTAAATAGATTTAAAAGAAATCCAAAGAAGTGAAAATTACTTTAAGGGGACCGGGAAAGCCCTTCTCCGCCATATTAAATTCACCAACTTTATATACCTTTTTCTCAAAAATGGTGAAAGATAGAGGTCTAGATTTTTTAGAGTAGTTAGAATAACATGATTTACGTATTTTAACAGATCATTTTCTTTTCTTTCTAAGTGAAACTCAAAATTAATTATTAATTATTTATTGAAAGTCATTTTTAAATTAGCATTTTTGGTAAGATTTCACTGCCTAAAATAAATAATTCTCAACAAATCATTAAATCCCTGTGTTAAAGTATACAATATAACATAATATAAGTATTAAAAATTTTTTGAGTTCTTAAGTTTAATAGATATGGAAAAAAAGGAACATAAACATGAAAAATCCAAGTTTTGAGAAAAAGTCAAAGATTTAAATGGCCATTAAGCTGTGAAGTACTCTTAGAAAGAATGAATAATTTCAAAAGTTATTTATATATATATATATATATATATATATATAAACATGTGTGACACATCGTTGGAAAGATGAAAGTTTAAACTATTTAATGATATAAAAAAGTAAAAATCGATTTTTTGGTTGAATTTTGCTTTTCCGGTCCCCTTAAAAACGATAAAAATATATACAGACAGTTTTCACACAAATATACAGATCATATACAGTTTTCAAACATTTCATTTAAAATTACATTTTTTAACACTTTTCACATCTGTCTGTCAGTCCGTCCGTCCGAGCTCACTTGTGTAAAATATTGTCCGATTGCCATGAAATGGATATATGTTATTAGGGCTTACTATGGCATGTACGGTTTTTAAAATGAAGTGTGTAGCATTTTTTGTTCATTTACAGGGCCACTCAAAAGAATTCCGTTACATTACGCGGTCTATGGGGAAAAATAGTTTGCCGTGTATTTTAATGATATTTCAGTATTTTATAAATATTGAAATTCACATATATCACTGAGATGTACTACAAGGTTCTTACTATTGAATATGGTATACATAGAACTTAGCGTTTATTTACAGGGACACACAACAGAATTTGGCTATCGAAGAAAATGAGCAATAATTGAACTATTGAAGCCTACGAACAATAATTGCTAGAAGTGAGTTTTCAGTTGTGGTATGCATTTTTAAATTTAACTTTTCTTTTAACTATCGTCGTATTTTATGGAAGAAACGCCACACTCCTCAAATTGGCCTGAATAAGCTAAAAAATAACGTAATCGCCGCACCCGTTGTAAACGCCGCATCCATCAGAACGCTACTTTTGTCAACAGCGTCACATTGACCTAACTTTAATCAAAGTTTTCTGAGCAGTGTAGGATGCCTCGTTTTTAATATCTTAAGATGTCTGAAGTTTTATTTAAAATACTTAAATTCTATTTTAAATATTTTCATGAATTTTTAAATTAAGGAAACTCATTTGGTATTTAAAAAAATATCGTAAACGCCGCACTTGGAAAAAAATTAACTTTTAAACTCATAAACGCCGCGGCGTTTCTTCCATAAAATACGGTACTTGGTGTGTATAAATCCTAAAGATCACATACAGGGTCAAACAAAAATCTTTAGAACATCCCTTTTTCCGGAAATTGATGAGTGGAAATTTCCAGCTGTGCTATGCGTTTAACTGAACTAACTTTTAGCATACTATGCTATAACTATTTACTATGCTTACACATCTATAGATCATATACAGGGCTGCAAAATAAAAAGTCGTATATTTTAACGACTATTCATGGTAATAGCAGAAATCGGGTTTTCAGATGCGTTATGCGTTTTCCAAATTGCTCATTTATACGTGATGTTTCACCTTAGTAAACCGTGAAGCTTTGTTATAGTATTCTGACTGTGTTGCAAAGTGTTTCATAATCTACGCTGTACGGGTGATTTTTCTTTCTTGTTTATTTATTCAGTGGTGTTAATATTTAAAATTGTGCGATGTTTAGAAGTTTAAAGAAATGTATCAAATGTGACTGAGTTGTCATCGTCAATATGACTTTAGCGTTATTCGCGGATGTTTTTCGGCTTTATGATATCGATAGCGATGGTAAAATTTTACATTTTAGTCCCCGGTATGCTATTTCTTTCTCCTAGCTGTTAAAATGTCGTCTCCAAAAAATAACGTTCCGTTGTATAAGCCAGCTATAAAACAAATCAGGTGTATCATTGTACTGTTAAATGCTCTACTGCAATTTTTTAAACTTCTAAGCCTCGCACATTTTCAATTTTTATACCGTCGTATTGGGGGGGGGGGGTATTTTTAAATGCAATTTGTTTCAAAACTGCATCTCCATTTATTTTTGAGATATTAATTTTTTGTAGTTTTTAGCACCTTTTGTTTTAATGGGCAATTCAAGTACTCCATTTCCGTAGAAAGTGAAGGAAAAACAGTTGGAAAATAGTAATTATATCTTTTTGTTGCCATTTTTCCATGACAACTAAAAAAAAAATTGTAATTAAAATACGTGCTATTTTGAAAAAATATAAATGAATAATTTCTGATAAAACATGGAGGTATTATAAACTATGTTTAATTTTAAGTATCTATATTAATATTACAAACAAATGAAGGCATGTGAATCATTAGATAGAATTTTTTTTTGTCGAGTTTCTTGAATGACAAAATTTCTTTCTTGGATTTGTTTATTATTTAGCCATAGTGACGTCATATGCATATAGTTTACAATAGATGGTGTTCAAGACTAGATCGTAAATGAAGAATTATTCCTCCGGATGCGAATGACACCATTTTATATAAAATAAAAGCGTGCGTTTTAAGTCTTAAAACTGAAATATGTTTTGTACTATCTATATTTATATAGATATATTTTTTTTCATCCGGGGCGACACTAAATTCTGAAAAAGCAGAATTCCTGTTTTCTAGTTTATATTTCTTTTATGGTAATTATGAACTGTGTTTTAGAAAGGTTCAATAAATTTTTTTTAATTGTAAGTATGTAAAACAAATTAAGAAAAGCCGTGAAAAATTGACTGCGTTCATATTTAAATAAATATTTCCCTAAAAATTTTGAATTTCACCGAATTTCGTATAAATAATGAATGTGTCATACTATTTGTAATGCTAATTTTACAACATCAATAACTAATAACTTCTCTTAAGTGATTTTATTTTTAAAACAATAACGAAAAATCATGCATCCAGCTTAGATTATAAAACACTATCCAACGCATTCAGATTACTGTAACAAAACTTTACAGTTTATTACGGTGAAATATGTCTAAATAAACAATTTAGAAAATACATAACGTATTTTAAAACACAATTTCTGCAATTACCATCAATTGCCAGAAAAGTATCAGATTTTTTTTGTGCAGCCCTGTAAATGATCTATAGATTTGTATGTACACTGGTGTCCAAAATTAAGGACCAATCGCTAAATGCTAATTTTCAAGTACGCGAATACTCAAAAGAAAATAATAATTCGAATAATTACTATGTCTACAACACAGTTAGTCCATATTTCATCTCATTCTTGTCACACATGGTCACAAGTGTCACAGTCACTACGGTCAAGCAAAAAAATAGGAAATTCCATACATCTCATTATGAGCCACAAATGATCACTATATGTGACTCCACTGAGACGTCACTGTAACTGTTGCTTTGTGACGAGTCACCATGTGAATTTACAATGTAGTTACATTGTGACTCTCATGTGACTGTCATTTGTAGACTCAATTTCAAAGTCATCGTAAACGCTGCATTGGGAAAAGTTACCAAATAATGTCACATTAAAGTCACATGATGGCTTTCAGGTGACAGAAAGACTACTGGGAAGTCATCATTGTGCTCTTTTGTGAAAAGTCCCCATGCGACTATAATGTGATATTATTTGGTGACTTATCATAATGCAACGTTCATGAGGGATTTGAAATTGAGTCTAAAAATGACAGTCACATGAGAGTCACAATGTAACTACATTGTAAAGTCACCTGGTGACTCATCATAAAGCAACAGTCACATTGACGTCTCAGTGGAGTCACATACAGTGATAATTTGAGACTCATAATGAGACGTGTGGAATTTCCTATTTTTTGTTTCACCGTAGTGACTGTGACACTTGTGACCATGTGTGGCATGAATGAGATGCTATATGGACTAGCTGTACTGTAGGGATAGTAATTATTTGAATTATATTATTTCTTTACTTAAAAATTAGAATTTTGTGACTGGTCCTTAATTTTGGACACTAGTGTACTATACTGCATTGTATGCTAAAAGTTAGCTCAATCAAACGCATAGCACAGTTGAAGTTTCCCATTCAGCCATTTCCGTCAATAAACGGAAATATACTTGAGATCTTTTGGGTAGCCCTGTATAGGATGTATAGAATTTATACACCAACGAATAGATTTTCGACCAAAAAGTCTAGAAATTTCACCACTGCGTCTCGCACCGAATACACTGTAAAATGTGGTAAATATAATTTATTGAATTTTAAACTAGTTTTAAGGTGTTTGTAGTAATTTATATCAAATTTATTTATTGAAGAGTTATCAGTTCGTCTTTAAACGGGGCATGCTGACAATCTTTTGATTTTTATGTTCTGAATAATAATTTTTATTTTAATACATTTTTTGTGTTTTTTTAAAATTTCATATATTGGGGAGCATCCCATTACATGATTGCATAACAATAATATTAACGAGATAAATAAATTTTGGACGATGTTGGGGGTCCAAATACTAGGAAAACTCCTATACCGTCCCCGTGTCCCTGATGCTGATTTTTAAGTTTGGAGCAATCTGTATAAAATTGTTTCAATAAAAGTAATTCGATGTAATTTTTTCCCGAAACTGGGAAAATTGTTTTATATAAATATGTAGCAAAAAATTAACCTGCGCACGTTCTTACGGTTGATATTATTTTTTTAACTCTGTCCCTGGGTTTTTTTATCCTTACCGTCCCTCTTGCTAAACTTATTCAGAAAATCACTTCATATGCAGCCACAGATTTTTTTTTTCAAGTTTTTTCTCATGCAGAAGTATGCTAGAGAAAGAATGTCTAAAATTCTTTGACAGAAAATTTACTTTAGATTTTAAATCAGCATTTAAATATCAATTTCAAGATCGTGGCTTTATTGGTAGTCTTACCGTCCCCAAGGTTTATTCCTGCACTTTTCGATGTAAATTTAAAAAAAAAAAAAAAAATTAATTTATTCCAATGTTAACTATTGTTTCTAAAAATCAATGAACATTGTGGCTATCACTTAGTCTTAACATGATTTTCCTAAAAATAGGTGGTGATTTTCCTTACCGTTCCATCTTTACCGTCCCTTTTTTTCCTATACCG
This sequence comes from Maratus speciosus, assembly GCA_963932465.1. Classification (NCBI taxonomy): domain Eukaryota; kingdom Metazoa; phylum Arthropoda; class Arachnida; order Araneae; family Salticidae; genus Maratus; species Maratus speciosus. The sequence goes on along the minus strand of OZ010793.1, from coordinate 150,375,871 downwards.
TCCCCTTTTTTTACCTTACCGTCCCTTCTTTAACACCCCTTTAAGACAATGTTATACCAAAATTTTGTACTACAAATACTACATTGTTATTATTTCTTATTTGAATGTCCTGTGGGTACTATGCAAATTCATTATAAAAAAAAATTAGAAGAAAATAGAACGTTATAGTGGTAGTAAGGAAAATTAAACTCGCAAGTTTAACTTAAAGCTCAGTTAAATAAAAAAAATTTTCGCTGCTGACCATTTTTTCTTTATTTTGAATCATTAAGGCATTCGTCTGTCAGATTAAAATGTTATTTTAGCAACTTTAATTTCACCAGATTTTTATTCGCGAAAGTCAAAAGATTGTGAGAATGTCCCATACCTATCCAGACGCAGAGTTGCCATTTCGGCCTCGAGTTTTATTCAGAAATTCCAAATTCATTCCATAAATTTAGAAAAGTAATTGTTTTCTTTATTTAATGACAAATACTTCGCGATTACATAAAGAAAAAAAATGTTCTTTTAGAATTTTCGGTATGAATTCAGAATTTCTAAATAAAAAAAGGAGGTCAAACTGACATCCCTGAAAAAGGAGTAAACGCAGCGCCCTTTCATGAACGATGCACTTTAGAACTTGCCACTTTTTAACTTATAAACAAAGCGTAGTTTCTTCCATAATGTAAGGAACACTTCAGTCTAAATCCGATCAAGATTTGTTTTTCATCTAGTATCCCCCCCCCCCCCCCATAGGATCAATGCCCTTTACTGATACACATAGTGTGCTTGCAAAATGATGTATACGCAAATGCAGACGTCCCTATATATTTTTGATAATTAGATTCTAAATTCAGTTTCTTTGCAGGTGATCTGGTAAAATACTCGTTTAACCAGTCGTTTCATAAAATAATTTCATAGATTCGTTTCTTTAGAATTTTATACAGAGAGAGTAGATAAATGTAGACACACATACACACACATTTTACACCCAAAAAATTTTCAAAAAGATAAAAATATAAATGTTTAGAAGGGGGAAAAAATCCTATTTCGTTTTATTGATCCTTCATTAAGAAAACAAGTTATAAAAACACGCCTATTTTTGGCCTTACAAATTGGAATCTCCTCTTAAATCTTCCATTAAAAACATGACATCCGATTGCGTAAAATTATGAATTTTATTAGTCATTAGAAGATTGAGATGACAGAAAATATGATTGATAAAGTTGAATGATTTCTAGTGGAAGAAATAACCGTTATGAGGAGATTTGACATTGAAATGTCAATAACAAATTAAGATGGTTGAATGCGCAAATAATTTACAATGTAATTGTTTTATAAAGAAAAGACTAATCCTTTATGAGAAGAGATTAACCAACTCATGCATCTGACAAATTCAAGGAATCGAAAAAAATTTTTTGTTTCTTGCATGATTTTTCAGGTATATACGAAATCTTTCAAGATAGAAAAATTATTTAAAATGTATTAGAATGCTGTTTGAAATCAATAAGCAGTGTCTGATTACAACCTAGGCCCCTAGGTGTAACAGAGATGTACCTAGGAACACAAAATAATTATGATCTAGAGCTTTAGTCTGAAATCTTACATTTTTTCAAAACATATAATGCTCGAGAGCAAAAAAATGTTTTTAGAATAGTTTTTTAAATATATTTTGTTCAGTCATTGTTTAATATCACTACGAAATGTGGGACAAAAATTTATATGTTTGATGAATATTGTAGATTTGTACTTGAAAGAAGAAAAAAAAAAAGAATTTTATATTCTAATTAAAATATTAAGTGGGATTTTTTTAAATGTTGCATGAATAACGCCATCTTCTGCTTTAGCGCAAAACCCTGGACTATGGATTCACTTAAACCTGCATTGCATTATAGTTTACATTTACATTATGGTTTTCTTTTGCATAAGAATTTTGTTATGCACGAGATTTTGTTAGAGCTGTACTTAGTTCGACCAACAAGTCACCGTGCAAAATTTCGTCAATGAGATTTTGCACGAGACAGAAACATTTAAAAAGAAAGTTTCAACAGATTAATTTATTGAAGATTCGAAAATTGAGGGGGAGAGGCAAAATGTTGAGCATTGAGCTTATGTACAATGATTACAGGAGTAAGAGTTTGATAAGTTTCAAAGTGGAATTTGATTGAAAATATTTTGAAATAAGAGGTAATATAATGAAATTTAAATCTTTCTCTATGAAACTGATGTATAATAATAGTTCTAGTACTAAACTTAACAGCATGACATTCTAATAGTGGGTATAATTTCATAGTGGGTATATGACGCACCTTGGGACAAGTGAAAGGTGGTGCACCTTGGGACACAAGGTATGCCTAGCTAACTTTTATTCGAAATATTTTAAAAAATAGATATTGTGTTTAAAACATTTTTATTTAAACTGCATAACATGTATTTATTAATAGTTATTTCTTCTTTTAGGGAGTCATTAGGCTTATCAATGGCAAGGATTCGAAATTTAGAATTTAAAAATAATGCAGCAGTTCATGCTGACAATATTCAGAAAGCTGTTGCAAAAATTTGATCTAGTGAAATGTCTTTTAGGAAATCTGTTGCAGTCTACAATGTTAAAAAGACCACTCTGAATTGTCATGTTAGTACTTTTTAAAAAGTGAACAACCAAATTTTAACTTCAAGTACATATCAAAGATATAAAGTCGAAAAATATTCACCGATGATGAGGAAGGAAAGTTGGTAGAAAACATTTTACAAGCTTCGAAATATCACTATGGACTAACAACTAATGATGAGCGTACCCTTGCTTATGAATATGCTTCAGCAAATAAAAATAACATTCCTTCAAATAAGGAGCATAAAAAAAAGATGGAAAGGAATACCAATGCCGAATACCGAATATTCGTTGCATCCCTAAAATTTAGAAATTTTACAGTAGATCTTTATCAGTTTAAATACTTTTCCTGAACAAACAATTCCATGTACATTGTAATTCAATTATTGAACTTTTCATATATATCTTTAACAGTCCCAAGGTGCCCAATAGGTGATACACCTTGGGACAAAGCACAAGTTTAATAAATATTTTTTTTTACATTTTTTCTATAATGGTTATGAGATCAAAAGCTATTTAATAATGTAGGCAAAGGTTAAAAGAATGAATACCAGGTAAAATTTTGACAATTGATCAATATGTATGTATAAAAAAAGTGAAAAAAAAAGAAAAAAAAAAGAAAAAAGCGTCTCAAAGTGAGCCACTCTCCCCTATACTTTTCAAAAAAGATAATAAATATTTTCTTTATATAGGCATGACAATGAGGAAATTTTCAGACAGAATAAAAGAACATGAAGCAGATCTCAGATTAAATAGGCCCCATACTGCGTTAGCAAGATCAGCTCAAATTCAACTTATAAATGTAGATTTCAATCGATACAGAATTATCTTTCGTCCAAGTAATTACCAGGAAGCAATTATAAGAGAATCCATTGAAATAATCTCAAATAAAGATATAGTATGTAACGAAAAATTGTCATATGACATCCGTGGAGTCTGTAAAGAATTGCTACATAGTAGATGAAAGCTTGTTTTATTAAAAATTTGAATATCTTTTCATCTCAACTTATCTTCCCTACCACCCTTAAATTACAATGGTCTCTCATTGACGAATAAGCGCAAAGCGAAACAACAATATTTAAATAACCACTGAGGATGGTCGCGTGAATTTGGCCGAAAACGTTTTGCGATTTTAATTTCATTTTTAATGTATTTTTAAGATACTTTAGTATACTTTAAATAATTTTATGTTATATATATGCACCTAAAAGCTATTTTAGTATATTTTATTTGTGCTTTATATGAATTTTAATTAGAATAATTGTGTTAGTATTAAAGAAGTGTAATTAAGTATCCAACGTTTACTTGGAGTTCCGTTACCTGCGCTTTATTATGTTGAGCTGTTTCAAGTAACAGACCAGATGTCATAATCAATAAGGTTTCTGCGTGAATTGTGCCCACCAAATTTGTACAGGACAGCTCAGTCGGTAAAGTATTGGCAGCTTAAGTCAAAAATCCCTGGCTCAAATCCTGGTCTGGACACTTTTCACTCACAAGGGAACCACTTTTGGTGTTGCTCGCATCTAGCATTGAGACGTGGTGCATTTTAAAGCCTCATATTATGAAGTTTGAGAATCGATAAAGTTTCTCTGTTAAAATAATATTTCTTGATTATACAGCAGCATAACTTTCTGAAAATTCAATTTTTGAGACCACTTAACGGACTATTAACATTGAATTTTTTTTAAAGAAAAGCATTTAAAAATAAAAATTAGTTAATAATAAGTATAAAATATTGAAAAAAGTTTGAAAATTCCTTCAAAAACCCACGAATTTGATTTTGAAAAATTGCAACTTTATATTCATATTTTTGGCGGGGAAACAGTTGGCGTTTATTTCCAGAAGTAGAGTTTTCCGGCAACCCTAGCCAAATGTCATAGCTGAATTTGTAATAGCTAAAAATTGCAATGTCCGACTTATTTCGCCACAGTAATTTTTCTAAATTGTGTAAAAATATTAATTTACTTTATGATTACTTTTACCGAAGGACCATTTAATACAGCAACATTTCATTTTAAACATTCAAAACTTTATTTCATTCGATTTCAAAAGAAAATAGGTTGCTTATTTTATATTTCACTAAAAAATAGTTTTCAATGATCTTCGAAGCTTTTATAGAATTATACTTATTGCTTATATATTTATCATCTGCATAGAAAAAAAAAATAAAAACCTAATATTTGCTTATTATAAAAAAAATCGCAATCTGATATAATTCTAGTAATATGTTCTGTACATTTTCTCTTTGGATAAAGCAGACGGAAAAATTGTAGCGCCATATTTGGCGACTTAACTCAATTTTGGTGTGAAATAAACAAATAAATATGTAATAATAAAAACTTAAAATGTATAAAAAAGTATATAAAATATTATTTTAACAGAGAAATTTTTTCGGTTCTCTTACTTTTATGTATAGGGCTACAAAACGCACCAGATCTCGATGCTAGGTGCGAGCAACACCAAAAGTGGTTCCCTTGTCAGTTGGAAAATTACAACCTACCAGATATGGTTCATGTGCTGGGAAAGTGGAAAGAATGTTAAAGGGATTTGGTAGCCACAGTCGTGTAAACTCACAATTTGTAGTTAGTCATATTTTTGCTCACCATATTTACTAACTGATATAAATTCAATTTCCGGTCACATGAAATAGAAGTCGTTCCATATATAAACTAGTTTCATTACTTACTCTGTCAGTAATACTCTCGTAGCTTCTTCAAATCGTTCTTGCACATCTTCTAGCCTTCGAGTTCTAGGCATACTGGCCTGAAAGCGAAGATGCCTGGCAGCTGGGATGGTTCTAGATCGTCCAGCTAAAGTATTTCCTACAAGAAAATAAAATAAAAAACTAGTATGTTGCGGCGTATGTTGGTGTCACAAAACTTTCTTCTATATAAATCACGTCAATTAAATCATTTAAATAGTACAAGAAATTATATCAATTTAGCACCAATTCATATAAAAGTATATCTGAATTTGAAGTTTGATGGAAATTCAAGCATTAGTTCTTGAGATAGAGCTATAGCGGAAATTCTGAAATAATATAGCATAGCAGAGCCACCTATTGAGCGATTTACACCAAAACATAAACAGCACTAATTTATATCAAGGTATTATACCTGAATCTGAAGTTTGATGAAAATTTGTGCATTAGTTATTGAGATAGAACTATAGTGGAAATTCTGAAAAATGCAGCATAGCAGCGCCACCTGTTGAGCGATTTGCACCAAAACATAAACAGCACTAATTCATATCGAGACATATCTGAATCTGAAGTTTGTTGAAAATCCAAGTATTAATTATTGAGATAGAGCTACTGCGGGAATCGTAAAAAAATTAGTATAGCAGCGCCACCTGATGAGCGATTTATACCAAAATATATAAAACTTCAATTCATGTCAAAGACTAACTGAATCTGAAGTTTGATGAAAATCGGTGCATTAGTTCTGGAGATTGAGCTATTGCGGAAATCGTGAAAAATGCTGCATAGCAGCGCCACGTGTTGAGCGATTTACACCAAAAACTAATCAGCACCAATTTATATCAGGGTCTAACTCAATATAAGTTGTTAATTCCGTGCATTAGTTCTTGAGATAGAGCGCCCACAAAATTTACGTCACATACAGACAGACATTTTGTAAAAACATGTTTTTCGGAATTTCTGACTCTTAAAAAGTGTAAATCCGTCGAAAACCGGAAGTCGAAATTTTTCACGAATCCAATACTTCCTTCTTGTAAAGATAGAAGAAAATAAAAAGGAGTTTATTCGTGGGAATGCATATCTGTTTACAGTAGCCTTCCTAAAATCCGCACATCATCTCAGATGTAAACAATCAAATTTTCAGTTCAAATGTAGGAACAAAATTAGACTTTACTTTTATATCACTCTGTAGCTATTTTAATACGTAACTCTTGTCAATATGACTGAACTCATTCTTTTTCACGAAAGAAGTATAAATTAATTTCTAAAAAAATTGAAGATATCTCTGTTATTACTGGTAATCACAATCTTTTTACCGAATATATTTATGTATTAATCAAGCGTTTTGGTTGCTAAATCTGAAACAAAATATCCTTACTTTACGATTTTGATGAGAATTAGCAGGGTGCTTTTATAAGGCAAGATTCATTGAATAATTCAAGATAAATGTATAACATTTTTATTACACATATTTAATTATACATTAATTATTTATTTGACCTTTACTTTTAATAATTTCATCATTTTTAAAATTATCTTAATTTTTACTATTTCAGTTTATTACTTTACTTAATTATTTTAATATTTTACTATATTGTAAGCATCCATCATAATTTTGATTGCATTATTAGATTGCTTTCTTAAAATTTTTAAATAGTAATTTCAATGTCCAAAAATCCGCAAAATTCTAAAATCCTGTACAACCTCTGGTCTTAAGCTGTGCGGATTTTTGGGAGTCTATATTCTTTTTTAAAAGGATTAGGTCAAAAGTTACGGATAAGATATTTCCATAAGCTAAATCATACAATCATACATAAGCAAATGTGTATCACATTAAAATCTTACAGAAATATTAATTTCAAAATACATAAATTGTGAAAATTACAATGCATATATATTTTTTTAAATATAATCTATAAAAATTTCAAAAGAAGTCGCTTTCTATAAACCATTAATATGCTAATGTGATCTAATGCGAATCTTCATGCCGCCAATTATTTTTCGAGTGATGCTTAGAAAACTACATACAATGCTTTCATGAAAGTTTGTTTTTTTTTATAAGGATAGGTTATGGCTAGGTATCCGAGGTGCAGAGTGATTCATAAAGAAGGAGCTAATAGGCAAGTTCCTTAAATATAACCCCTAGACGCACAATTCCAATTGCAAAGTTTCATAAAAAAAAAGGTGCAAAATTAGATGACATAATTTATAACCCCCTTGGAGGATCTATTTGAGAAAATACACAAATTAAACTTTTATACGGTCCCAGTAGAGTAAGATTTTCCAGTAAGAAATTTTTACTTTATCTATTCATGAATGAAACACAAAAAGTTATATCTTGATATCTGCAGAACTCACAGAGACATGCCAGTTCAAATAACGTATAATTTTGTGGATACTATCTTCCATTCCAAATACCGTCGCTCAGGGGTATGATTTTAAGTAATGCGAGTCACGAATTTTAGCTTTTAACATATCTAAGTTTTGAAGATATCAAGATGTAATGTTTTGTTTCATTCAGGAACGGAAAAGAAAATTGTCCTAATTGGAAATTTTACCTTACGAGGGAGGGGGGGGGGGGGGGGGGTAATAAAAAATTGAGTTTGTCTATTTTCTCAAATAGAACCCCCGCCCCCCCAAGGGGGGTTTGTAAGGAAATGGGTTAATATTTAAAGAAATAGGCTATTGGCTCCATCTGTTGAGAATATTATGTGGTACACGAACAATTTTCAAACTTTAAGTGGGCCGTGAAACAAAGTTTGAGAAGCGTTTTCCTAGAACACAGACTATTATTTTTAAACTTACTTCTGCCTTGAAAGGTACTTCTCCTTCCAGCGATGATTTCTTCTGCTCTGTTGAAGGCCTCTCGAACAGATCTAGGTGTGAAACTTCGAGGCAAAACCACATTAGGGGTCTGCCTCGTTCTTTGATTCCGTGGTCTAGGATTGAAGTTTTGTTGGCACCATACGACATGGACTATGTAATACAAACACACGCTCAGGAAGCTGAAACGAAAACATGTATATTTAAAATAAAAGGTATTGGAAGTTTGCATTTTATGACTGTTTTTCTATGTAAAATTTAAGATAAAATGAAAAGATAATTGAAATATAATTCTGAGCATATTCTGATGGAATATACATCTTGACCAAATTATAAACATAACAGAAATTTTATTTCTAACCAAAAATAAATATCTGCCCTTTAGTTGACAGATTTTTTTAGCAAGAAATTGTGGTATCTTATGGTTAAACAGTTCTTATACTAATCTGTTTTATTTACTTTTTTAATATGCACTGGGCTATTAACTGCCAATTGAAGTAGCCCTTTCACTAATTAATTACTGTTTCCTAGAAATCTGCACAAATTTTTCAGTTATGCAAAATAGCAAAGTACGGTATTTTATGGTAGAAACGCCGCGGCGTTTACGAGTTTGAAAGTTAATTTTTTTGTCAAGTGCGGCGTTTACGACTTTTTTTTTCCGTGCGCGTAAAATTGGGGTAAAGTAAAAATTCCTTAAGACTGTTCTCAAGTCCTCTGCGCAACAACGCGAAACTTTCTGGCTTTGCCATTAATGAAAACTGTGACATTTCCGATAATGACACCTAACTATTTCAATCGACCCAACGATTGATATGGTTATACGGATATTGATATGGAGTACGATTTGATTGATATGGAAAACGACGAGCCAACGATTGATATGGAATACGATTTTTTTTCCGTGCCCGTAGAATTGGGATAAAGTAAAAATTCCTTAAGAATATTCTCAAGTCCTCTGCGCAACAACGCGAAACTTTCTGACTTTGCCAATAATGAAAACTGACATTTCCGATGATAATACCTAACCATATCAATCGATAATGCGTAACCATATCAATCGAGCCAACAGCCTTGCCGCTCAGAGGACTCAAATAACCCCCCACCCAACAAATAAATAAATAAGATACCTAACCATACAGGTGGACAAAGTAAATTTACAACTCTTTTACTCAGATTTTGAGGGTTTCGAATAGAAACTAAAAAAGGATTCAAGTAGATGCGACTTAAAAAGCGTGCTAAGTTGCATCGACCACTTAAAAAAATGTGGGGTGCCTAAGAAGAGGGGTCAGCGTCCCGCGCTCTGGATGGTTTTAATACCAACTGCCGTCTCTTTAATTAAAAAATTAAATAAAAATATTTAAAACCTGATTTAAATATTTTAAATAAATTTTTAGAATCTTAAGTTATTAAAAATGAGACACCCTACATTGTTCAGAAAACTTTTATTAAAGTTAGGTCAATGAGACAAAGTCGACAAGAGTAGCGTTCCCACAGGTGCGGCGTTTACGACGGGTGCGACGATTACGATATTTTAAAGCTTATTCAGATCAATTTTTAGGAGTGTGGCGCTTACGACGAGTGTGGCCTTTCTTCCTTAAAATATAAATGAGGCGAAACCTGCGCATGAAGTGTTGCGTTATCGTATACTAGCAAGCCCCGCGGCTTTGCTCGCGTAATAGTTGAAATATGCCAAGTGATATTTTCATGACTATTTTTTATTAGAAGAACACTTTTTGAAATAATTCAAAAATTACAAATTAAGACACAGTTTAATAAAACTTCATTATAAAAGTGCAATAGACAGAAATGAGATTTTAATTAATAAGAAGAACTAAAACTAATTCCAATTAAATAATAATTTAGAAAGTATTTTGAGACTTATGTTCATTTCATACTTTCATTTCAGTCATTTGAAGTTTTGAATTTTTTAGAAACCATCTCAACACATTTACATCTTAAAATTAACCATCATGTCAAATTCCAAGCTTCTTGTCTAACAGTCTACCACATATCTGGTGTTAGTGGGACCATCATAAAATGCCGAAACAGAGTTGAAATAGAATGTCTCGAAAAATGTTGAAACACAGACAGTCACCATTAATTTGCCAAAATTAACCTTAAAATTGGTTGGTATTTCCTAATATTCTATAGAAAACGGAATTTAGATGTTTTTAAATGCTTTTTTGTTGTTCCTGCCAACCAGGTGGTAGTGACACCGGCATTAAATATAGCCCGTATAGGATCAGGGACTATCACTCTTGATTCGCAACCAATAACTTCTGTAATAGGTTTATTATTTTCTGGGATTCCATGGAAATCGTAATTTTGGACTCTTTTAGAATGCTTTTCGCTCCTGTCCTTCGCTTCACCCCTTTTTAATTTCAAATTTATTTTTGACTGCTCTTAGAGGGCATTTATATTTTATAACTACCGTGCTATATTTAAAGTTTCTAGCCCCTTCAGTACCGCAGAAATCGCAATTTAGAAAGTTTTTTGCTCCTGCAACCCTCGACATATAATATAGCTTATGTTTGAGCAGGTTCTATCACCATAAATTTGCAACCATTATGTTCGAAATCGGTTTCGTATTTCATACGATTGCATAAAAATCGTAATTTAGAACGCTTATAGAACGCTTTTCGCTCACTTCATCCTTTTAAATTTGGGATTTTCTTTCGACAATTCTTAGAAAGCATTTGCATCTTTGAAGTAATCACCATTCTAAATTTAAAATGTTAGACCACCTCAGTAACACAAAAAACGCAATTTAGAACATTTTTTGCTCCTGTAAATACCAGGTGGTAGTAACAGCAACGTAAAATATAGGATATGTTGGAGCGGGGACTGTAACCATCAATTTGAAACCATTACTTCTGAAATCGGTTTATATTTCCTGAGATTGCGTAGAAATCGCTTTTTAGAACGCTTTTCATTCATTTTCACCATTTTAAATTTCAAATTTTTAAGGAACTCTTTCCAGAGGGTATTTACATCTCATAAGTCCTTACCATGCCAAATTTCAAGTTGCTAGCCCCTTCAGTATCACAAAAATCACGATTTAGAACGTTTTTTAAAATGCAAACGCAAGGTACCGCCGACATGAAAAAGATCCTATATTGGAGCAAGGGCTGTCATCATCAATTTCCAACCATTACTTTTGAAATCGGTTGGGTATTTTCTGAGATTGTGTAGAAATCGCAATTTAGAACGTTTTTTAGAAAGTTTTTCGCCCATTTTCGCACCTTTTAAATTTCGAATTATTTAGGAAATGTTCTTAGAGATCATTTATATCTTATAAGTAACTACCATGCCTAGTTTCAAGTTGCTAGCCTCTGCAGTATTACAAAAAACGCAATTTAGATCGTTTTTTGCTCCTTAACCCCCTTTGGGGTAGTGGCACCTACATGAAATACAGTCTATGTTGGACCGAGGAGTGTCACCATCGTTTTCACACCATTATTTTTTAAATCGGTTCAGTACTTCCTGAGATTGCGTAGAAACCGCAATTTAGAAAGTTTTTTAGAACGCTTTTCGTTCATTTTCACCCCTTTTAAATTTCGATTTTGTAGGAAATATTCTTAGAGATCATTTGTATCTTATAAATAACTTCCCTGCCTAATTTCAGGATTCTAGGCCCTTCAGTAACACAAAAATCGCAATTTAGAATGGTTTTTGCTTCTGCAACCCCTAGGTGGTAGTGACACCGACGTGAAATAGAGCCTATGTTGGAGCAAGGGCTGTTATCTTCAATTTCCAACCATTATTTTTTAAATCGGCTTGGTACTTCTTGAGATTGCGTAAAAATCGCCATTTAGAATGTTTTTTAGAACACTTTTTGCGCAATTTCACGCCTTTTAAATTTCGAATTTTTTTAAGAAATGTTCTTATTAGAGATCATTTATATCTAATAAGTAACTTCCATGCCAAATTCCATGTATCTGGACCCTTCAGTAACACTAAATCGCAATTTCGAACGTTTTTTTGCTCTTGCACCCCTTTTAGAGGTAGTGGCACCGACATAAAATGTAGCCTATGTTGGAGCAAGGGTTGTCACGATCATTTTGACAGCATTATTTTTAAAATCGGTTTGGTACTTCCTGAAATTGCATAAAAATTGCCATTTAGAAAGTTTTTTGGAACGCTTTTCGCGAATTTTCACCCCTTTTAAATTTCGATATTTTTTTTTAAGGAATGGCCTTAGAGATCATTAGTAGAAGTATAAGTAACTACCATTCAAAATTTCATGTTTCTAGGCCCTTCAGTAACTCAAAAATCGCATTTTTAGAAAGTTTTTCGCTCCTGCACCCCTTTTTGGCCAGTGGCACGGACATAAGGTATAGCCTATGTTCTAAGTTGGACTAACACCATCATTTTGATACCATTACTTTTGGAATCGGTTCGATAGTTCCAGAGCTTACCTCTTACAAATAAACAATTTTTATCTCTTTATAATATTAGTATAGATAGATAGATAAGGGACCCCCGTTAGCCGAGACTTCCTTAAGTAATCTGTGTTTTCCGAGAATGGAGTCGAAAGAGGGGTGTCTGCGTACGCGTGTGTACAAGTTTTACGAAGGCGATATTCATTATTCGTAAACCTTTTTACCAAAAATATCCTCAAACGAAGTATATATGATGTTCTACAATGTTACTAGAAGGAGCTCCCGGCCAAAAGACAACCGGGAACGGATAGGAAGGCCCAAAAACCCACCAATCTAAAGTTACAGTAGTCGAAACGACTGTTTGGCAAAAACGACTGAGTATTAATCCATCCCATGGGTGCCAAATTCAGTATTTCACCTGGCCACCTACATAAGACAATCACCAAGAAGCTTAACATCGAATATCACAAAGAAATGGTCGTACCAAAACGAACAGAAAAGCAACTGATTGCCGCAAAAACGAGGTGTAGTCGCTTGTTCAGAAAATTCTCTGATCGAGCATTCATCTTGGATGACGAGTCATATTTCACACTCATTCACTTCACTTTTAACGATAATGGTGGCTACTACACATTTAACGTATCCCTAACACAACCTATCATCAAATTCGCTACTAAAGCAAAATTCGAAGATCAGAATTTCGTTTGGATTGCGATGGGTCCGAAAGGCTTGAGTCGTCTGTTCATCCGAAAGTCTGGATTCGCTGTCAATGCGGGCAACGACATTTAAACAAGTGCATTTGCCGTCGTCTCATCCCCTACATCCGTAGCAATTACAAAGACGGTGATTACATATTCTGGCCAGACTTGGCCAGCAGTCATTACTGCAAAATCATTCCCAACCACTTCCGCCATCAAAGCATCACTTTCGTACAGAAGTACAACAACACGGCTAACGTTATCGAAATTCGACCAGTTGAGCGGTTCTTGGTGTATTTTAAGCCCAAAGCTTATGCTAAAGGCTCGAAAGCAGATAACATCCAGAAATTCATCAATTGAATCAAGTACAGTCTCTAAAATTATGGACCTACATTTTGTACAATGTCTTGCACGTGCCACCAAAGGTAAAATCGATAATGTCCAACGAAACGGTTTAATTGAAACCCGATAACAGTTTTAAAAAGTATTATGGTTATTAAAGTTACCTTATACAGCGCCCATTTGTGTTCTTTGTCTCGTTTTTCCATAGCTTTCCAGTCAAGAAAAGTTTGTGAGGATTTCTAGGAAACAGTCCTTATTGTAGAAAACAAATGTTCCTTTATGAGATAGATTTGGGATAAAATATATCCCACCGCCCCTCAAGGGGTTAAAGAAAATAATGCTTGAAAAATATTTTAAATGTTAAAAGTCATTAAAATTGAACTGCAGTTTTCAAATAAATTTCATTTTTTTTTTAAAGTAAAAATTGAAATTATGCGATAATATGCGATATAAACGATAAAAATAGCAACTTTTTTTTTTTTTTTGGGGGGGGGGGGGTGGGAGGTAGTTGTCTAAATTGACGTACACATTTGTCACAAGTCAGTAGTGAAATAAGTAAAATTTTATCCATAAAAAAATATTCATGCAACAGTTCAACTATTTTCGTTAACTTCTTAATTTAAAATTTGTCCGTATTTGCATTAGAGATGAATTTGGGCTTTTTTTTTTTAAAGCCCGAGCCGCAGAAAATTGCCCCTAACATTTTAAAATTGCCACAAGATTAATTTTCTCCTTTAAAAATCTTTTTTACACAGAAATAAGTTTTAATCCTAAATACCCCCTGATGAAAACGTTTCATATCCTTGAAAAAATACTTAAAACAGAAAGTTTATTGGGCGATTCTCAAAAGGTGGGCCTGGACACACGTCATAACTTTAAGCCTTTCAAACATAACTTTAATTATCATTGACTTTATTTTTTTATTTATTTTTTTTACACTGATTTTTTAATTCTATTCAGAGACAGAAAATGACATAATTTATTGTAAAAGCTTTGTATAAATATCTTAAAATTTTATTATTTTATACTAAAGAGGTCAATTTCAGACATTCGTAACGTTAACTGCTCCAATGTACAGTCATGGGGAAAAAAAAAAAGTAAACACCCCCTACTAATTCCTCAACAAATTATCGTAAAAGAAAGTTACTAGTACCGAACGATTGGAAATAAAATGTACTTTTAAATAATGTATATAAAATTTGCTTAGGGGGCCATCTACATATTAAAACGAATCATAACTTTGTTTTTTTTCAACGGCAGTACCAAATTCTGACAGCATAAATGAACTCTACACCCTTCAATTAGTCTAAAAACAAATTTTTATGCAATTCGTACGATAAATTTCCGAGAAATTAATTATTTTAAAACGAGAGTATTTTAAGGGTTGTATCCAAATTGAACTTCGGTACTCGATTGCTAACCGAGAGAGCCACCTTCTTGATCAAGGCACCTTAAGCACCTCTCAAGCAGTCAATGAAGCCTGCTAGATTACAGGATAGCATAAGAAATTTCAAAATATCTAGTCACTTCTATCATAGACGGCCCCTTATCATTTTGTCGTATTTTAAGCATAATTTGAAAAGTACTTGGGAGAAAAATGTGAAATTTTGGATTTCCGTAAATTTCCTTAATAAATCTGAATCCATTAAAAAAATTGTAGGTTGCAATTCCTGATTTTTTCGAATATTATTCTCATAATTCATAATTCATATCATAAAATTGTAAAAATTGCAAATTCAACGTATTTATGTTTGGGTATATTAGTATTATTGCTACACAAAAAATTAGCACATTAGGAGCATAATTTCAGGAGTTATAAATAAAAATATGAAAATGTAATTTAACATTAGAAGCACTAAATTTTGAATGTTTATAATTCAAAAACTTATCATTCAAATGACTTGAAATTGGGTGCCTAAGCATAGTTTGAACCGAAGATTTGAAATATCTTGTTAAAATTGGGTATTGGCATTGAAAAAAAATTAAGTTTTAATTCATTGTAATATGTAGATGGCCCCCTAAGCAAATTTTATATACGGCATTTAAAAGTAGACTTTATTTCCAATCGTTCGTTACCAGTAACTTTCGTCTACGATAATTTGTTGAGGAGTTAGTAGGGGTGTTTATTTTTTTTTTCCACGACTGTACCACCAAGAAAAAGAGTTTTAACTTTTTTCCAGGTGGTTCTAATTGTAAACAACGAATGCGTAAAGGAAACGGATGATTTTTTGATAATTTCGTTAAGAGATGGCAGGCTGATTTATTGCTTTTTAGGGTTTCGTTCATCTCACGAAACCCTATTCGTCTCGCTCCTCTGTCTGTCTGTCTGTCCGTCACAGAGCCCGTTCTCAGAAACTATACATGTTGGAGACATGAAATTTTGAGTACTTATAGCTGAACACCTCACATCATACGACAAATCATAAAATTTTGAAAAAGTCGTACATTTAACCCTTTGGGCTCCCGCATGTGTATTTTAAACAATTCTTTCTAAGTGAGCTCCTAATTATGTTGGAGACATGAAATTTTGAGTACTTATAGCTGAACACCTCACATTATACGACAAATGATAAAATTTTGAAAAAGTCGTACATTTAACCCTTTGCGCTCCCACATGTGTATTTTAAACAATTCTTTCTAAGTGAACCCTAATTAGGTTGGGGGAGTGAAATTTTGCATACTTATAGCTGAATACTTCACATCAAGCGACAAATCATAAAATTTTGAAAACGTCGTACATTTAACCCTTTGGGCTCCCACATGTGTATTTTAAACAATTCTTTCTAAGTGAACCCTAATTAGGTTGGAGGAGTGAAATTTTGCATACTTATAGCTGAATACCTCACATCAAACGACAAACCATAAAATTTTGAAAATGTCGTACATTTAACCCTTCGGGCTCCCACATGCGTATTTTAAACAATTCTTTCTAAGTGAGCCCCTAATTAGGTTGGAGGCGTGAAATTTTGCATACCTATAGCTGAACACCATCATGCGACAAATCATAAAAAATTGGAAAAGTCGTACATTTAACCCTTTGGGCTCCCAGATGCTTTTTTTAAGCAATTCTTTCTAACTGAGCCCCTTATTAAATTGGAGATTTGAAATTTTGCATACTTATAGCAGAACACCTGAGGCCAGGCGACAAATCATAAAATTTTGAAAAAGTCTCACGTTTAACCCTTTGAGCTACCACATATGTATTTTAAGCAATTCTTTCTAACAGAGCCCCTAATTAAGTTGGAGACATGAATTTTTACTTTCTTCTATCTTTACAAGTATTGGATTCATGAAAATTTTCGAATTCCGGTTTTTGACGGATTTACACGTTTTAGGGGTCAGAGATTCCAAAAAACATGTTTTTACAAAATGTCTGTCTGTGACTCTGTGAGTCTGTCTGTCTGTGTGTATGTGATACAAATATTGTGGGCGCTCTATCTCAAGAACTAATGCACGGAATTTAATAAAAATTCATTTTCTGTTAGCCCCTAATACAGATTAATGCTGATTAGTTTTTGGTGTAAATCGCTCAACAGGTGGCGCTGCTATGCTGCATTTTTCAGGATTTTCGCACTAGCTCTATCTCAAGAACTAATGCACGGATTTTGATCAAACTTCAGATTTAGTTAGTCCTTGATATGAATTGATGCTGATTACGTTTTGGTGTAAATCGCCCAACAGGTGGCGCTGTTATGATGAATTTTGCAGGATTTACACGATTTCCCCAATAGCTCTATCTTAAGAACTAACGCACGGATTTTCATCAAACTTCAGATTCAATTAGTCCTTGATATGACTTGCTACTGATTATGTGTTGGTGTAAATCGCCCAACAGGTGGCGCATCTGTGCTGCCTTTTTCACGATAGCCTCAATAGCTGTATCTATAGAACTAATGAACGAATTTTCATCTAACTTCAGATTTAGTTGTATGTTGACACAAGTTGTTGTTAATTAGGTTTTGGTGTTAATCACCCAATAGGTGGCGCTGCTATGCAGGAATTTTCACGATTTTCGCTGTAGCTCTATCTCAAAAATTAATGGACGGATTTTCTCCAAACTTCAGATTCAATTAGTCCTTGATATGACTTGCTACTGATTATGTGTTGGTGTAAATCGCCCAACAGGTGGCGCTTATGTGCTGCTTTTTTAACGATTGCCTCAATAGCTGTATCTATAGAACTAATGGACGAATTTTCATCTAACTTCAGATTTAGTTCTATGTTGACACAAGTTGTTGTTAATTAGGTTTTGGTGTTAATCACCCAATAGGTGGCGCTGCTATGCAGGAATTTTCGCGATTTTTGCTGTGGCTCTATCTCAAAAACTAATGCACGGATTTTTTCCAAACTTCAGATTCAGTCAGACGTTGACATAAATTGTTGCTGATTAGGATTTGGTATAAATCACCCAATAGGTGGCGCTGCTAGACAGCATTTTGCTGGATTTACACGATTTCAGTGATAGTCATATCTCAAAAACTAATGCACGGATTTTCTCCAAACTTCAGATTCAGTCAGACGTTGACATAAATTGTTGCTGATTAGGATTTGGCATAAATCACCCAATAGGTGGCGCTGCTAGGCAGCATTTTGTTGGATTTACATGATTTCAGCGACAGTCATATCTCAAGAACTAATGCACGGAATTTCATATCTTTAGAATCCTCATGAGATGCATAGATTGCCATTTAATTCTGGCAGTGTGATAGCGGATTTTGATATATTAACATGTATGAGATAGAAGAAAGTTTTGGGATTGGTACATCCGACTAGTTACATACGTATAGCTGAATACCTCAGAACACACGACAAATCATAAAATTTTCTAAAAGTCTTATATTATTTACTCTTCCGTGCTCTAACTTGTATATTTTAAGCAATTTTTCTAACCTCCGCCCTTTTTACCCGGGGAGCACTTTTCCAACTTTTGCCGACACCCCTTTGACCATTCTTTCATATTATGCACCATAGCCTTACATATTTTAGTTCCACTTTTTACCAATAGGGGCGCCTACTTATCTCGGGTGCTATGGGCCCAATCTCCTCGACTAATATATCTACGGATAGTATGTAAAACGGAGTTTCGTTCGGATAGAGGTTTGTTTAGAATAGAGTGCGCCTCTGGTTGCGAAATGTGGAACTAATAGATTTATCAAAAGGATAAAGTGTTTTTTTAGGGTTTCATTTATCTGACGAAACCCTATTTGTCTCACTCCTTTGTCTGTCTGTCTGTCTGTCCGTCTGTCTGTCCGTCCGTCTCTCTGTCCGTCACAGAGCCCGTTCTCAGAAACTATACATGTTAGAGACTTGAAATTTTGGGTACTTATAGCTGAACACCCCACATCAAACAACAAATCATAAAATTTTGAAAAAGTTGGTAATTAACCTAATTACGGGCTAATTAAATTCTAAAATTAACCAATCAACCTTTTGAATGCAGATGCGAACGCACGTTATCGAAATCCTCCCCAGTTTCTCCTAAGGGTTGCCAGTAAATTCGGCGGATGCTCCGTCAAATCAGCCGGTGTAGGGTTACCACGGAGTAATTTAAGCAATAAATGAAGTGGACCTTTAAAAAGCAAAATCGGATCTGCCGAAGTATCGGTCGTACAAATTCGTAACAGGTGTAGAAATACGCGGAAAAAAATCTACTTTTTTTTGGTATAAATTTCAAATTTCTGCGTAGGATAGAACGCAAAAAATCCACTAAAAATCGATCGATAAAAATTTAATTTCTGTGTTTGGAAAGACAATGAAAACAGATTTCCATTCACCGGAAGGCAGCTGTCGTCATCTCTCGACATATCGGCGCGGGAGAAATTTAAGGGGAGGAAAGTCTAATACGAAATTTAAACTTTTTAAATATTAAATTTTTCGATTAAATTTTTTGACATCCGGGCTGGAAATTTCTCGCAGATTTCATACATACCCGGTTCAAAGAGATAGCTTCATTACAAGCTGAGATATTAATTATTATTTTATTAATTCCTTTTATTTCCATCAAATGCCAGATTAAGATGGAGGCACGTGCTTTTTTAACGGAGATTTCATTTAAATTAGGAAATCTAACAATTTGCGTGGGGTGTTTCGACGGCGCGCTATGAGATAAGTGTTAATTATTCAATATGAAAAAGTTTATAGGTTTATAAGTGTTCATCCCACTATTTCCGAATAGCAATTTCAGGAAATATCTTAAATTATTGTTTAAGACCGCCACTCGATGTGTTCGAAACTTTAAGATACTTTATGACACATAAGAAAAAGTGTCAAAAAGAATGGAGTGTGATATTTCAAGGGGGGGGGGGGGACTAGATTTATTTATTAAATCTTAGCGTTTGTTATCGAAGAAAATGTTTTAAATTGTTAGTTAAGACTGCACCGCCACCCTCCCGACCATGTATCTACGGAGAGATTGCGCAAAGGAGTTTCGTTCAGATATGCTTTTGTTAAGAATAGAGTGCGCTCCCTGGTGGTGGAATGCGGAACTAACGTAACGCGATTTTGTTAAAATTAGGAAATATAACAAAGCGATCCGTTTGCAACTTTAAGATACTTCATGACACATAATAAAAAGCTTATAAAATAATGGTGCACGCAATTTCCTGTGAAGGGAGGGCGGGGGAGGGGCGTTGGATTTCTTTTTTAAAAATTAGCGTTTACGACCTTTTTAGATGTCGTTTTTTGAGCACTATGATATGCTCAGACACGTGCTGCTTATGAAATATAAAAATGTCAAAATTTTAGTTACCACTATTTCCGAATAGTACTTTCAGCAAATTTCTTAATTTCTCGCTTAAGGCCGCCACCAACTCGAGTAACACATCCACTGATAGGTTGTTTAACAGAGTTTCGATCTGATACACTTTTGTTATGAATAGTGTGCGCTCCCTGGTGGTGGAATTTGCAATTAACATAACGCAATTTTGTTAAAATTATGAAATCTAACAAGTCGATCTGCTGGAAACTTTGACATAGTTCATAACACATAATGAAAAGCTTATAAAAGAATGTTCCGTGCAATTTCCTGGGGCGCCTACCTATCTCGGGTGTTATAGACCCGATCCCCTCGACTAATATACCTACGGATAGGTTGTAAAACGGAGTTTCCTTTGGATAGAGGTTTGTGTAGAATAGAGTGCGCCCCCTGGTTGCGAAATGTGGAACTAACAGATTTCGTAAAATGATGAAGTGTTTTAAAGGAATATTAAACGAAACCCTCTGTGCGATCTCTGAACACACTTACCCACTTGTTTGAAGATAGAAGGGCTTTTCTATAAAGAATTTTTTTGTGTTTTGTTATGTCCGAAAGTAACGTACGCGACAAAGCATTTGATTATTATTATTATTATTACTGGGTAACAAAAAGTTAATTATACATATATATATGTATACACATACAATTATAGGACACATTTACTACATTCTTAGTCTTAAGAATTTCTTAAATACTAAGCGCAACGTCCAAAATATGTAACGTAAGTACGAAAAAATGTCCAAAATTTGTAACGTACACAACTGCTAATTAAATGCTTTAATAATTAATTTTCCAGAATAGTTGCTGTCTTTTAATGTTTGTGTATAATTTTAATATACTATTAAAAATATTTATATATTATATTTATAGACAAAATACTATACTATTAAAAAAAATTGCCCTTAAATTTGAAAATTTTAAAAAATTACATATAGTTAACGTTTAATGATCCCACCTTTTGAGAATCTCCCTATTATATACCCTCCCACTGGCAGAAATCTCCAAAAGTCCCAATTCGCATTCTTTTAAAACCTCATTGTAAAACTATGGCAGAAAGTCATGAATCCTGCTTTCCAGTAATTTTATAAAAGGACAAACAGAAAGCGGGATAGTCAAAGGGAATATCATATGGCTCCTTTTTTTTGTTACTAACACTGACCGTGCAAAGGCATCAGAATCAGAATATTTCTCCTTATTTCCCATCAATAACAATTCAATTCCCTTGCAAAATGATTTTAAAACATTTTGAGAAACTTAGACTACATTCTTGTTTCTCAAGAAACTTTATTTCCTTTTTAGGTGAGTTTATACATTATATAAATGCTTAACACCTATTGTCGTCGTCTGGTCCGTTCGTCTGTTCGCATATAACAGCCCAAAAATTATCGAACCGATTGGTTTGAAATTATGGTTTTATAAAAATCGAATCAAAACATAAAAGATATTAATAAAAGTTTTTTTCATTCTATCAAATCCTATCATACTTAAATAACTTAATGATATCTCATGATGAATAATGATTCTAGGTTGCCATGGTGATTACGTCCTATTTAAAATGTCCTATTATTTCCGTATTACAAACTGACAGTGCTCAAAGTGTTCTGTAACACCATCTATTTGAGCGAATGACCGCAAATTTTCTAAGAAGGTTAAACAAGACGGGGGACGAAGGATTTCGCGAAAAAAAATTAGTTCCAAAAGTCACCGCTAGAGGAATATGTGGCGCTGTGTAAGTTTTAAAAATGCAGAATCAATAAGAAAATCGTTAAATGTGCTAAATAAAAGGTAATTTTATTTTAGTGTTAATTCTGCATTTTTTAAAACTCTCTTTTCTGTTACACAGCGCCAGATATTCCCCGAGCGTTGACTTTTGGAACTAATTTTTTTTTTGCGAAATCCTTCGTCCCCCGTCTTGTTTAACCCCTTCACGCTCGAATTAAATTGCGGTTAAAAAATTCAAATTGCTTATTGGCACCACTTTTATGAAAAAGAAATATCCACCTTATTTAATGACAGGTAAATCCATACTAAAATATAGCCAATTTCACTATTTTATAAAACTGGTGGGAGTCAAACAATCTGAGTAAAAGACGCACCCGAGAATATGACGGGAGCGGGAATTAAGGGGCTAACCTTCTTAGAAAATTTGGCGTCATTCTCTCAATTAGATCGTGCTACAGAACACTCTAAGTACCGTCAATTTAATTATGGCCACCTTGTATATAATCGTAATAAATTTTGTATTCATGCATTTTTCCATAAGAAAGCCTGAATATTTATAGTTATAGTACGAACGCACCTCATTTGCCACTATTGGCGTACGATTTCAGACTTGTTTCAATTTGTATAAATAAATTCTTCACCTGGAGCCCGATACCGAAGACTGGTGCAATAAAAGAAAATTAAATTTAAAAAATCAAAAAACCCGACTGCGTAAAAAGCGGACTAATTAGTTATTTCTCATCAATGTGAAACTATTTTTCTTATTACTTACCTATTTTTTTATTTACTTGTATTGATGACTTCTAAATTGTGTTTAATTGTTAGTTCCTATCTATAAACACTGTTTTGATGAGGTCTATAGATGTCTATGATGGTTAGAGTTGCAGTAAAGTTAGAGATCCTACCTACACAACTTCCAGGTTGGGTAATATTTAAACGGATCTTCTGACCGTAAAATAGTCAATGAAACATCTTCATTTTGAAAGACCTATCCAGTGATATGTCACTCAATAGGGTGCGTAAAAAAAATTTTTCGTCTCTACCGCCATTTTGTATTTTACGGTCACCATTTTGAATTTATAAAAACAAAACCTAGCCTATAGCCATCGGACGGTTAAGGCGAATCGATAGAGACTTCATTCATTAAAATCCACCCAGCCGTTGGGATATTTCGAAAGTATAAAGAAATCCACATACCCAGATACGCGTGAAACACATAACCCTTCTTGGCTGTCGGGTAAAAATATATACCCAGCCCGCTTGTATCTGAGGTCGGGCTGAGCCCATTTCTTCTCTAGTATTCATTTCTACCCGCACTTTTTGGTCATTTCTACAAGCTATGCAAGTTGGATAACGGCACATAAAATAATTATTCAAAAATAATTAGACAATTTTTTTATGATATAGCGGAAAGTTAAAATGTAATGGCGATTATGTCTTAAATCGCTGATGACAAAAAAAATACCTCAAATTACGAAAAGTATGCAAATCAAGGCATATCCAGTGTGCGTCAAATGTTCACTGCAACTTTGGAAATTCGAAAAGAATCAACAAACTTCCGAATAGGAGTATGGTTTATACCATAAGACTTGTCAAAGTGTGAGATTATTTGTGGAAAAGCAAAAACTAGTTAATTTTTGTTAAACTATTTTTATCTACAAAATTCTCGACCATTTGTCAAGAGTTGTAGTGTAAACTGCACTCCAATATTACATTTTTTGAAACGTTAACGAACCTATAGAACAATCTTTAAAATATTTGTTTCGTTTGTAACGAAAAATTAAATTTTTTGGCAAATTTTACGGTGTAAGCAGTACTTAGATTCGACAATTTCTTTCGACAATTTCTTTTCAACTCAAATTCGACAGTTTCTTTTGAACTCAAATTCGACAATTTCTTTTGAACTCAAATTCGACAATTTCTTTTGAACTCAAATTCGACAATTTCTTTTGAACTCAAATTCGACACACGCCAAACTTCGGTTCAAGATCCGCAGGCTCCAAAATAAAATATCTATTTATTCTTTTTAAAACATATACCCGATTACAGAAGACTGAATGATGTTATCATGACAAGTGCAAGTTTGTATAATAGGGTTGCATTAATTTCCCTTTGGCTGCAGAGATTTTTTGATTTCATAGGTCGCATCCACCGCTATCGTGACAGTTGATCTCTTATTTGGTGATTGATTGAGATCCATTACACATTTGAAAATTAGCTTGTACAAAATGATTAAGTATAAAATCTCGTTGCTTCCCGGACTTTTATAATAACGTCTAGAAGAATTTTTTTCTTTTTATACGCTATACAAAATCGCTTTATAAATTATGTTTTAAATATATCGTTTTAACCCTCCGTCTACCAGACGGGTCCATTGGACCCGACAGGTACATACAAAATATTCATTCAAACCAGAAATTTCTTTAAAATAAACTAAGTATATAAACCAGACAAAAATAAGGTAAATAAATAAGTTAAATAGTTTTAAATAAAAATTCTGGTGTAGAACGTTTTATTAAAACTTGAATAAAATTCCCGGTAGATCTAGGGTTAAATATGACTTACTTTTCCCAAATTAAGGCTTATTCCTTGTAATAACTTAATTATTTTAAGATTTTCTTTCCCTTTTAATATCCACGAGTAAATATATTTTTTCAATTTAAAAGTGATTAGCAATATAGGGTATCTACAAATTAGTTGAACAATTTCGTAAGTTAAGAACTTCCGAAATATTAAATGAAATTAACTAGTTGAAAGTCAGACTAGTAGTAATATTGCCGAAGTTTATTCATAGATGGCATTAGGTGTCATAATTGACGCTATCGCCTAGCAAGCGGAGGCGTTATACAATGGACACCACGATCATAAGATCTTTCGCCGCTTAATTTCGGTGTATGGGTTGTTGCTGACAAATCTGTGGCAAGAAATGATTGATCGATGGGACATTTGCAGAGTCACGAAAAGAAGTCACATCGAACATTTGTAATAATGGTAAACTTGAACCACAGTAAACTGTGTCTAAGGCGGACTCAATCGGGACCAAGAAAATTTTCCGCGGTAGACAATATTCCGCCTTAGACAAATTTTACTCCATGTCTATGGATTCGCAGGGTCTTAAAAATCTTTCCGAGTTAAACAGATTTCCGTCTTAGACAGAGTCCGCCTTACAGAGACTTTACTGTATTTTTCCATCGTACAGTAATAATTTTTTTTTACTGTCAATTCCATTCAATAAATCATTCTTTTTGCCCAACCAACTAATTTGTAGACACCCTGTATTATTTGGGCTTTTATTACGTAATTTTCGTCTGTAAATACTTTACGAATGTAATAACTTAATTAGTTTAAAGTTTTCTTTCTTTTTCAATGTTCACGTAGAAATACATTTTTCATTTGAAAGATATTTGGAAATATTATTTGCGCAAGTAAAAAAAAAAGATAACTTTTTCGAAATATGAAAAAATATATTGGACATAATGCAATTTTGAATGAAAAAAACTTAACAAATTAGACAAATTTAAAAAAAAAATTATTGGACACCGTACACTGCAACGTTGTTTAATATGTACTTGCAAAAGATGGTTAAATTGCCATGCATAATTTTTTATCCTAAAAAACTTTAAATGAATTATTCTGAACGATTTCAATATTAAATAGTTCTGCTCTCGAAGCTGGTAGACGGGAGGTGCTGGGTTCGATCCCAATCCCGCCCGTCGGCTTAATCGTTCGGAGTTTTCGTGGTTTTCTTCGAGCCATGGATTTCCATGCGTAAATGCGGGTTAGGTTCCCTTAGAAAGACCCCCACGGAGGGCACTCCCCCCTCGGGCCTATATCCCTAGAGTAGATAATTGGCCGTCAAAAATGAACCAACTAACCAATCAGTATTAAATAGCGCTTAAAATAATTCTTTGTTTTAAAAATCGTCTATTTCAGCGTGCTTATCATATATTTCTTTATAAAACTACCAGTGTCTCTATTTTATATACAGTGGTTTTCTTAATGTAAGCTAAGAAAAGGACCCAGTCACAATAAGTTCAATTAAGGCCGATATAGTGTTATTTACTTTTTTAACGCTTTCGAAACCTAGTTGAAAAGTGTTTATGAATTCGGTTTGTCTGTCCGCCTGCCTGTCTGTCCGTGCTCTAATATAGTCCAATTGCCATGAAATAGATATATGTTATTTGGGTTCACTATGGCATATTCGGTATTAAAAAGAAAGTGTGTAGCACTTTCAGTTTATTTCACAGTGCCACTCAAAAGAATTCCGTTATATTACGGTCTAATGGTTGAAAATCGTTCCTCGTGTATTTTAATGATATTAGTGTATTTTAAAGATATTGAAATTGATATATATCACTTGCTGTGCATTACAAGTTTCTTACTATATAATATGAGGCGCTCATAACCATAGTAGACCAATTCTATTTTGAAAAAAAAAAAATCAATTTAGAAGGTGCGCAAAATCTGTTTTATCCACTCGCACAGTAAAGCATGTCTATAAACAGATTACTTATAAGATAAGGTCAATTCCATCGTAACTGACATAACACTTTATCATCGAATTTTGTTTTCAAAACTGTGTAGAAAATTTACTAATAAAGCTAGAACAAATTTTTACAATTTAAAATATTTCTTACTAAGGACTTAATACCCAAATACCTGCAGATTATTTCAATCTCTCTTTGAGTCCCAAAAATTGCAGTTCAAAATTCTGTAACTGACGTAACATAAAATAGACAAACATTTTTTCTGCCTTCATTCTAGTGTAAAAGTTATCAAAACTATCCCGTTAAAAAAAGTGATATAATGTTCTCAAAATGACTAAGTAATGGCAAATCATATCAGTAACTTGTTTAATTAATTTCTGAACAATAAAAAAGAAAAAATGGCATTTACACGTGTAACTGACGTAACTTCTATGGTGTAACTCACGTAAAAGTACGACTTTACAAAGACAATAATTGTACTTAACTTAGTTTGCAAACAGTAATTTACAATGTCTTTCTATTAGGATTTTATTATAAAACATAAAAATATCAAGATTTCTAATCACACCCTTAAATTAAACATATTATAAATTTTATTTCCCCCACAGAATGATAATTTTCTGCGGAATTGCCCATAAAGTATGTAAAAAATGTCTTGTTTTACTGTGGGAGTGGACAAAACAGATTTTACGCACCTTCTAAATGGGCTATTTTTTTTTTTTTTTTTTTTTTTTTTTTTAATGAACTTGGTCTACTACGGTTGTGTGCCCCTCATATGGTGTGCATAGAACTTATCGTTTATTTACAGGGACACTCAAAAGAATTTGGCTATAGAAGAAAATGAGCAATATTTGAACTATTAAAGCCTATGAACAATAATAATTGCTGGAAGTGCGTTTTCAGTTGTGGCATGCGTTTTTTAATTTAACTATTTTTTTAAATATTACTTGGTGTGTTTAAATTCCATAGATCATATACAGAGTCGCACAAAAGTTCTCAACAACATCCGTTTATTGTCGGAAATTGCTGAGTGGAAATTCACCTGTGCTATGCGTTTAACTGAACTAACTTTTACAGTAGTATGCAATGAAAGCTATACAAATACAGGGCTGCAAAAAGAAGTCTATATTTTAATGACTATTCGTGGTAATAGCAGAAATCGGGGTTTTCTAATGCGTTATGCGTTTTCCAAATTGTTCATTTAGATGTCATCTTTCACCTTAGTAAACTATGAATTTTCCCTGTAGTATTCTGGATGTGTTCGAAAGTATTTCATAATCTATGCTGTACGCATATTTTTGTTCTGTTTTTAAACAGAGAGATTTCATTCGGAACAATTTAGTCATGAAAACTCATTCACTTTTCTTCCCTCCCTACCCCTCCACAAATTACCATGACCGGTAACTTTCCTTTTCAGCAGTTACATCAACATGACCTTCGATCTTCTAATTTGTATGCATAAAGCATCTGCATTAGTGAAAAACTCGATTTATGTCTGAGCATTTCGAATGGAAGATGTTATATAATTAGCACTTTATGCACTTTAGATGCTATTTATGAATCAAATTCACAAGTTTTGATCTTTAAAAATAACACTGAATGAACAAACTTCTATTTTTATGAACTTGCGTATCAATATAATTAAATTTCAACGCTGAAGAATGCAGATTAAACACTTGTTTACCACATTAGAAAGTAAAAATTTCAATCTAAAATAAATTTATACATCGATGTTGTCAAATATACACGTTTTTCACGACTTTTCAAGTTGATAAGAAAACATGTGTTTACATAAAATTGTGCAGAATTTTAGGTATAAAATATCGCCCTATACAGGGAAATTCAAAAAAAGTTTACAAAATGACATGGCAAATCAGGCTTTCAACGAGAATTAAAAAAATCACATAGGAACATAGAGTCGCAAACCACTTACTTAGTCACAAATATAGGGTGTTTCATCCTACTGAATACGGGAGGACGGTAATAATTTCGAGAAAAATAAAAATATTGCAATGAAAATGCAACGATATATATCTTGTTGTGTGAAAGGTGATAATATCACGAAAAGTTCTGGAAAAACATGTTGCTTAAGCAATCGAGGATACCGTATGAATTGATAATCACAGTCTAAATTGTGAGGAGTGAAGTGCATACTGCTGCCGCATATAATGCAAACTTCCACCACTTTTGTTTCGTGTTATCACATTTACAACAAAGGTGAGAATGTATGTTAAATATTTTATTATTATAATATACTTCAGTTTTCTGAAAGTTATTACTGTCAACTATAGGTGCAAATTTACGGTCGCCAGTCGCCACGTAGCGACTAAATTTTTTTCTGCGGCGACTAACTTTTTGTGTCTTAGTCGCTAGAAATCAATTTCCAGTGTTCCCAATCGCCGTGTTTTGATATTTTCTTTTTCTTTTGCAAATAGAAAAGTACCTGCTCTTTTCACTGGCCGAGATCAAGTATGACCTTGATAAAAAGTCAAGGAATTTTTGCGATCTCAGTTACCATCATGAACACTGCCCCTGTGATGTACTGCTTTCTTGCCGAACGTTATGTTCCAATGTAATTCTGTGCATGTCTTCTCCACTACAAAGCTTAGCAGTTGCGACGCTCGGCGCCTTTGGACACCAGCGAAAGCAAGCATTTCTTCGAAGTTTTCGTCCGAAACCCAGAGTTGAAATAAATACTCCTTTACTGCATATCGGTTCACGTGACAATCCAAAGTTCCCAATGCGATGGATATTATTTAAAGGCTTTGGATCATGGAGTCGTGGGGATATAGGATTCCGAACTCTGAAGAAAAAAGAACAAAAAGAAAAAGAAACTCGCAAGAAAAAATACTTAACGCAAGGTATATTCTTGCTCTGTAAATGTTTTCTGCAAGTGCGATATTTTTATAGTGCAAAATAATCTTACACATTCCTAACTTTTTTATATGTATACTTTTATACGACAAAATCAAAATAAGAAATAAAGTTTTCCTAATATTTCCCATTTTCAAGACTGCTTAGCTTATACATGTTTTGTTATTCAATTGTATCTTGTCCAACTTTATCTTCTGATTTTTCCAAATTTATATTATACCTTTTTAATATCAAAGTTTCAAGAATTTTAGGATTAAATTAAATATACACATTTGTTGTAATTAGCCTGTGTTTTGTTGTACATGTGTATTTATTAATTAAACTATTTTTCATTTTGAATTCCTGAGTATTTTGGTTGTGTTTCTTCCATATAAACACTATTGTTTTATGAGTTTGCTTCACATTGTGGCCACTAGATTTTGGTTAGGAGCCAAAGTGGCGACTGCATTTTTGGGATTTAGGAGCCATTGGCTCCTTAAAAAGTTTGAGAATCTGCACCTATACTGTCAACCCATATTCAGTTCAGATGAAACACTCTGTATTTGTGACTAAATAAGTGGTTTGCGTTCCTTGTAATTATTTTACTCTTGTTGCATGCCTAATTTGCCATGTCATTTTGTAAATGTTTTTTCGAATCACCCTGTATATCACAGCATCACATTTTAACAAATATTGTGCATCAATATATGGAATTTATACTGGATCTTCGAATAGACCTGGAGGCGACTGCACAAACCACCATTTCATCGAGTTGAAGGCTGGAATTCCAGGATTAGTTAAAACTCAATTGTTCACTGGTAAGTTTACCCACTGTGTTTTCCTGTTCCCAGTGCTCCATGTTTTCATACCTTTGGATGCAGGAAAACACAATGGTAAATCTACCAATGAACCACTAAAATTAGCTCTACAGATGGTTTCCACCAAGTTATGACTTGCAGACCAATTTCATTTTAATATGTGAATCGAGTTTTAACTAATCCTGGAATTTTAATCGTCAACTTGATGAGATGATGGTCTCTGCAGCTGCCTTCCGCTGTAGAATTAACCCCTAACTGGGGAGATGAATCTGTTAAACATAAAAAGGGACGTGCGGTCCCAGAAATCAAATTTATTTGTGAATCCAATTGAGTTTCTTTATTTAAATAACTAGCTTCTAAACCAATTCTTCGTATGGAGAGAATTTAAAAAAAAAACATACTCGTCAACCCTAAACTCAGAAAGACTCAATACTTCCGTTGATGAATATGACATATGTAAAAGTATATGGGCGATTCTATCGATAAAAAGGAAACGTTATATCGATTGTTTAGATGTACTTTTCATTTTTATTTTCAACCCTAGATTAAGGCTACACAGATTAAGGCACACCTAGATTAAGGCACAGTATCATTTTCCCTAAAATTTTTCGAAGACAATTACATTAAAAATAATTAATGACTTTGTTTGAGATTATAAAATTAAACTGAATCTGGTAAAAAAAAAAAAAAAATCATTTTAGCAATCACCATTTTTTTTTTAATTTAAAAATTTGAAGTTTAAAACTTTTATAACATTTTTAATTAATTTTTAATATTTTTTAGTTATTTTAAGTTACTTATATTCATTGGATTATTGGGAACAAAGGTTAGTATGGAATTAAAAATGTAACTTTTATTTAAATTTAAAAAAAAAAAAATTGTAGCGCGTAACCTGAAAAAAAAAACCCACGAAAAATTTGGAAATATTAACTTTGACATTTTAAAAAAAAATAACTTTAATCCTCAGACCTAAATCCATACTAATTATTGTAGTACATATATATATATATGTCTACAAAAAATTTCAAGACCATCTGTAACAGAAAAAAAGCCTTAGGGAATAGCAAACACTAACATCAACAAAAATAAAAGTCTGAGGAAAGTGCATTTAAAGTTTGCAAAGGAACACTCAGAAAAGTTCAAATATCTTTAAAACTATTTGGATTTCAGATCTACAATTTGGAGTCATGATTCACAACCGTATGGACCACTGAAAACTCCAATAAAAAAATATTCGATATTTTTGTCATTTTTAGAGTACTGTGTTGCCTTAAAATTAAATATTCAAATCGCAGAGGTACTTTTTAAATTCTGACGGATAAACGAAGCAACGAAACTGCTCATTTTTCGTTTAAATATTGAAATGTAAACTTTTTTTCTCATTTAGACCAGTGCACAATATAGTGTTTGAAAAGAAATGCTAACAAAAAAATAAGAACATTCATGGCTGACTTGCTTAGTTCAGATTTTCTTCCCAAGGATCTAAAATTTACCAATCTCTGAAAATCGCCCCTTGATGTTATATTTAGATTATAGATTTTTATCTTTAAATGAGCTCGAAAATCATATTCTGAAATTATAGATTTTGAAATTATGATTTGAAACATCGGTTGATAAATAAACAATAACAGGGCTTGAATTTCAGGGCGGGATAGCGGGATTCGCGCCCAAAACTTTGAAATCCCGCCCAAAATAATATCGTGGGCGGGAGACTCCCGTCCAAAAAATTTCACCATTTTCCTGAAAATTTTGCAATTTGAAATTACGATTAACTCCCGCGAACGCCTTGCAAATTTCCCGATATTTTCGCGCGACTAATTGACACATTTTGCGTAGTTTTTTTTTTTTTTTTTTTTTTTTTTTTTTACCGCGAAAGATTGTTGAAACTCACGAATTTTCGATGCGACCGATAGACAAATTTCATTACTTTTCTCTTGAGATCAGTTGACAAGTGTCCGTGACCGATTTGCGAATTCAGGGGCGATTCTGTTGCGAATTTTTCGAAAATTTAAGGCATTAGATTCCGAAAATTCTGAAAAATCGGTCATCAGTTCAACATAAAAATATCGCGAATTTCGACAAATGATTGCCAAAAAAATCAAATTTGTCAATCGTTCGAGGAAAAAATCACCAATTTCGTCGCAAAGGATTGCGAATAAAACACAAATTTTGTCAAAGGATCGCGGAAAAACGCAAATTTCGTCAGATTGCGGGAAAAAAACTTGAAATTCATCAAAGGATCGCAAAAAAACGCAAATTACATCAAAGGATAACAAAAAAAAAAATCATAATTTTCGAAAAAAGAACGCGGAAAAAATGCGAGTTTCGGCAAAGGATCGCGAAAAAAGAGAATTTCGTCAAAGGATCGCGGAAAAAAAGCTAATTTCATCAAAGGATCGCGGAATAAACACGAATTTAGTGTTTAGTCAAACGGCCGCTGAGAAAAAAACGCGTAATTTGTCAAAAGATTGCGGGAAAATGCGAATTTTGACAAAGTATCGCGAAAACAAACTGCGCATTTCGTCAAAGATTCGCGAAAAAACACGCATTTCGTCAAAGAATCGCGCAAAAAATTCGAATTTCGTCAAAGAATCGCGCAAAAAATTCAAATTTCGTCAAAGGATCTTGAAATAACGGCAAATTTTGTCAAAAGATCTCGAAATAACGGCAAATTTCTTCAAAAGATCTCGAAATAACCACAAATTTCGTCAAAAGATCGCAAAAAATGGAAATTTCGTCAAAGGGGCACGAAGAAATACATATCTAGTGCTGTTAGTGGTCCAACCCCCCTTCATCCCCTCTGTTGTAACCTTTCAGAAAATTTGCTGTCAGTTTCAGAAATTTTCTTTTACTCAGAATCACCCCTGCTTTCTTACTTTTTTAAATAAAGAAACATTTTGCATCATTATTCTGAGTTGTTGATTTAAGTTGCTTCAATGGTATTTTGTCATGCCTGTATTAATACAGACAGGACAAAATAATTAATGCAAATCTTTAATAAAAAAGAAAAGTGCCCAGCTAAACTGATGGCATTAACCTCACAGGCTATTCACACTAATTGTATATTATACTCTTATTTTAAAGAATAATGGCCTCAAAAAATAAGTGAAGGGAATTAGCCCCGTTTCCCCTTTATACTTAACCAGTGAACCTCCAAATCTAATCAGGAACGCTCCTTAACATAATAAACCGGTATACCAAATTTAGAGCAAATCGAATAATCCTGCAAAAAAAACCATTTATCTAAATTAAGGGGTGGACTAGCCCCCCTTTATCCTTAACCAATGAACCCCCAAAACTAATCAGGGAAGTTCCTTAACATAATAAACCTGTGTACCAAATTCGGAGCAAATCAAATAATTCTGCATGAAAAACCCATTTATCTAAATTAAGAGGGGTGGGCTAACCCCCCCCCCCTTTTATCCTTAACCAATGAACCCCCAAAACTAATCAGGAAGTTCCTTAACATAATAAACCGGTATACCAAATTCGGAGCAAATCGAATAATTCTGCATGAAAAACACATTTATCTGAATTAAGGGGGGTGGACTAGCCCCCCTTTATTCTTAACCAATGAACCCACAAAACTAATCAGGGAAGTTCCTTAACATAATAAACCGGTATACCAAATTCGGAGCAAATCGAATAATTCTGCATGAAAAACCCATTTATCTGAATTAAAGGGGGTGGACTAACCCCCTTTATTCTTAACCAATGAACCCCCAAAACTAATCAGGAAGTTCCTTAACATAATAAACCGGTATACCAAATTCGGAGCAAATCGAATAATTCTGCATGAAAAACACATTTATCTGAATTAAGGGGGGTGGACTAGCCCCCCTTTTCCCCCTTTATTCTTTACCAATGAACCCACAAAACTAATCAGGGAAGTTCCTTAACATAATAAACCGGTATACCAAATTCGGAGCAAATCGAATAATTCTGCATGAAAAACACATTTATCTGAATTAAGGGGGGAGGACTAGCCCCCCTTTTCCCCCTTTATTCTTAACCAATGAACCCACAAAACTAATCAGGGAAGTTCCTTAACATAATAAACCGGTATACCAAATTCGGAGCAAATCGAATAATTCTGCATGAAAAACCCATTTATCTGAATTAAAGGGGGTGGACTAACCCCCTTTATTCTTAACCAATGAACCCCCAAAACTAATCAGGAAGTTCCTTAACATAATAAACCGGTATACCAAATTCGGAGCAAATCGAATAATTCTGCATGAAAAACACATTTATCTGAATTAAGGGGGGAGGACTAGCCCCCCTTTTCCCCCTTTATTCTTAACCAATGAACCCACAAAACTAATCAGGGAAGTTCCTTAACATAATAAACCGGTATACCAAATTCGGAACAAATCGAATAATTCTGCATGAAAAACACATTTATCTGAATTAAGGGGGGGTGGACTAGCCCCCCTTTTCCCCCTTTATTCTTAACCAATGAACCCACAAAACTAATCAGGGAAGTTCCTTAACATAATAAACTGGTATACCAAATTCGGAGCAAATCGAATAATTCTGCATGAAAAACACATTTATCTGAATTAAGGGGGGTGGACTAACCCCCTTTATTCTTAACCAATGAACCCCCAAAACTAATCAGGGAAGTTCCATAACATAATAAACCCGATATACCAAATTCGGAGCAAATCGAATTATTCTGCATGAAAAACCCATTTATCTGAATTAAGGAGGGTGTACTAACCCCCCCTTTTCTCCTTTATCCTTAACCAATGAACTCCCAAAACGCCAAAACTAATCAGGAAAGCGCCTTATCACAATGAACCTAGAAAAAAAATTTTTAAGCAAATCGGATGTTTCTATCAAGAGTTACCGCGTTACGTACATACATAGATACATACAAAACGGGCTGGCACATTAGCTCTCAGGCTTTGATAGCCTGTGAGCTAAAAAGCACGTAAAATAACAGTGGGTTTCATATTTTTTTCTCCCTCCCAAATAGCTCAACTCCCCTCCATTTATAAATGTTATTTGGGAGACTCCCCTCCTATGAAAAATTGAATTTCAAGCCCTGAATAAGAATAACGTGTCCGAAACATTAAGAATGTCAGCTTAAAAGTTTCTTCTTACATTTCGATATACAGGAATTCAAGATATCAGAGCTTATACATCAATATATCGTATTTCAGGTAGGAAAATATTTGCTTCAAACAAATTCCGTTGAACACTTTCAAACATTTTTTTCTTAAATAACTCTTCTAGAAGAATGCTTATACAGTAGAGCGCCGATTATCCGAATAAGTCTGCACCGACTCTAGTTCGGATAATCAAAAGTTCGGATAAATGGACAGACAATTCAAGGGATGTTTCTGACTATACTAAAATCTTTCACACGTTACCTAAGCTTAAAAGTGGCAATACCAGTTAGTGCTGGCATGTTTTAAAATTTTTTGCTTACATTTTTATCATTTAAATATATATATATCTTTTTATCATTTCCTAAACTCCAGAGATATAATTTAAGCAAAAAAGGTTTTGTTTGTCGCTTGCTTCAACGAAGACATTCTTTTCAATGCTGCCATATCTCTAATTCTTTTTTAATACGTTAGTAAAATAGGGATTAACGTACTTCTGCCGTTCGAGACATTTCATAGCTGTTTCTATACATTCAAAGGCTTTGTAATGAGATGGACCTTGGTTATTTTCAAAGCATTCGTTTTCATTTTCTTCTATTTCTTTTTCATCATCAATCTCATCCACAATCACATCATCATTTAAAATCTGATATCCAGGGTAATGTGCACTTCACTATTTAACCACTCGTTAATTTTATTTTCTTCATAGCTTAGGATTCTTCCTATCTCCTTTATTGTTTTACATTCCTCATTTTCTGATCTAGTGACGGTTTTTTCTTTATTTAAAATTTTATTCCAAGCCAATGGATAATTGGGAGTTCGGTTTAAAAAAATTTTGCGAGAAATAGACTGTTCGGATAACTGGAAGTTCGTTTTAAAATGTTTTTGTGGAGAAATAGGCTGTTCGGATTATTGGAAGTTCGGTTAACTGGAGTTCCGATAATCGGCGCTCTACTGTATATTTAGATATCAGCTAAAGAGAATAAAATGTAATATTTCAAATAGCAATTTACAGATTTTTAAAAATGTCTTTTTAAAAAACACCAAAAAGTTGTTCATCTGCGATTATAATCAGTTATTCAAAATTTTATTTATATAAAAAGGCTGTGCCTTTTTCCATTAACTAACCAGTAGGCCTTCGAAAACTACGATGTTCAAGAAAAGTAGTCAGGTAGAATATGGGGCGTCTAAAAATTAATTTTAAAGATATTTCATTTTTCAAAAATACGGTTCAAAAAGTGTAAGTGCAAAACTATTTTTAATAGGATAAAAGTAGTAAAATTTTCACAGATTTAAGAAAATAACCTTTTTAATGTATTATGAAATATATTCGTTAACCTTATAGTCCAGGCAATAGAGACCGTAGGGGCTCTACCTAGCAAAATTCATGGTAGTTCTGGAAAAGGGCTTAATATATGTTTTTTGGGTCGCTGAATCCGAATTTTTAACTTCCCACCAAAATTTCCCCCGGCAAACACCCCAAATTTTGGTAAAATGCCCCCAAAAAAGGTTTTTATTAAAAAAATCAATTTTTTTATTGTTTTAGGGAAAAAGTATCTAGAAATTCAGAAAGTAGACAAAATTTGCAACAAATTAGATATATGACATTATGACTTAGGATGGAGGGGAAGGGGGGATCTGCTTCGGAACATGCGCGCTGTGCTGCGTGAACTAAGTTGCACAATTCCACTTAACCACTCACACGTTTACATTCGCCCTCCCATCTCCCCTCCGAACTTTCTCTATAAGATTTACTTTAAGTTTTTTGGGTCGCTGTATCCGAATTTTTAACTTCCCCCCAAAATCCCTTCCCCCAAATAGTTATTTTTAACTTACATTTTTTTATTGTTTTAGGGGAAAAGCATTATGAAATTCAGAAACTAGACAAAATTTTCAACAAATAGGATACATGACATTATGACGTAGGATGAACGGGGAGGGGGAGGGCTGCCTCTGAGCATGCACTGCGGCGCTACGTGCACTAAGTTATAAAGTCCACGCAATACGGGATTTTACCTGGAAAAATTAATACTAGTTCTGGATTTTGACTCACTTTATGTTTTTTGGGTAGCTGAATCCGAATTTGTAACTTCCCACCAAAATTTCACCCGGCAACCCACAAAAAAATTGATTTTTTGAAAAAATTTGGTTTTTGAGAAAAGCGCGCGGGGAATGTTCCGAGGCAGCCCCCTCTCTCTCCGTTTATTCTACGTCATAATGTTATATATCCTATTTGTTGCAAATTTTGTCTAGTTTCTGAATTTTGTAATGCTTTCCCCCTAAAACAATAAGAAATTTAAGTTAATAACTATTTTGGGGGGTTTCGGGGGCGGGGAAATTTTGGGGGTAAGTTAAAAATTCGGATTCAGCAACCCAAAAAACTTAAAGTAAACCTTATAAGGAAAGTTCGGAGGGAGATCGAAGGGCAAATGTAAACGTGTGAGTGGTTAAGTGGAATTGCGCAACTTAGTCCACGCAGCACCGCGCGCATGTTCCGAGGCAGATCCCCCCCCCTTCCCCTTCATCCTAAAGCATAATGTCATACATCTAATTTGTTGCAAATTTTGTCTACTTTCTTAATTTCTAGATACTTTTCCTCTAAAACAATAAAAAATTGATTTTTTTAATAAAAACCTTTTTTGTCGCTTGTCTTTTTACCTAAATTTGGGGGGGGGGGGGTTGTTGGTGGCAATTTTGGTGGGAAGTTACAAATTCGGATTCAGCGACCCAAAAAACATAAAGTAAGCCGATTTCCAGAACTACCATTAATTTTGCTAGGTAAAATTCCCCCATTGCCTGGACTATTAAAACCCTCCGACTGTCTTGGAAAAGGTCAAAATTGTAATGTTGTTTTCTCTGCATTTTTTTAAATGCTAGAAAAAATGATTCTTTGAACATTTTATAAAAAAAAACTTAATAACTAATATGAATGCAATCCTAGGAAGTATTCATCATTGTTCAATGTATTAAAAATACATTAAATCAATAGAATTATATTACTTTAAATATTGCTTGCATTGCAGTGAAACCTGGAGCTTAGTGAACGTATTAACACGGGCTTGTCAGTGAGGGGGTTAATAGATTAGGGGAAAGTGGCTCACCTAGGGACAGCTTTACTTTTTGACCAAAATTTAAATTAACTCATAACTCTTGCAGATGCAGATAGATAGCAGCACAATCTAACTTTCAGACGTGTTTTGATTCCATTGATGAAGCAGGCAAGAATTTATTAAGATTTTTATTTTGAAAACATGTCTAGTAACTTTCATGCAAAAGTTTGATAAGTTGCAAAGTGGAATTGGATTGAAAATATTTTGAAATAAAAAGGTAATAATGAAATTTAAAGCTTTCTCTATAAAACTGATGTATAATAATAGTTCTAGTGCTAATCTTAACGGCATGACATTCTAAAACTTCATAGCGAGTATATGGTGCACCTTGGGACAGGTGGAGGTGCAAAGTTGGGACCTTGGGACACAAGATATGCTAGCCAACGGCTATTCGAAATATTTTAACAAAAAGATATTGTGTTTAAAACATTTTTTATTTAATCTATATAACATGTATTTATTAGTAGTTATTATTTCTTCTTTTAAGAAGTCTAAGAAGGATTCTTAAAAGAAGTCTTCTTTTAAGAATCCTTGGAAAGGATTAGAAATTTAGAATATAAAAAAATGCATCAATTCATGCTGACAATATTCAGAAAGCTGCTGCAAAAATTTTATCAGCTGAAATGTCTTTTCAGTTTAAATAAATTTCTTTTCCTGAACAAACAATTCCACGTACATTGTAATTCAATTATTGAACTTTTCAGATCATTTTTAACTGTCCCAAGGTGTCCCACCAGTTGGTACACCTTGGGACAAAGCACAAGTTTAATAAATATTTTTAAAATTCTATAATGGATATAAGATCAAAAGCTAGTTAATAATGTAGGCAAAGGAAACACCAGGTAAAATTTTGACAATTGATCAATATAAAGAAAAAGAAAAAAAAAAGTTCTCCAAGATAAGCCACTCTCCCCTACATATAAAATCGAAATTGGTGCATATGCAAAGCGATATAAGTAAGCGTCCTATCTTAAATGGGAGAGGTAACCGCAAGATTAAAGGCGAGGTCACATCAATCAAGGTCGCCCTCCACGTAGCGGACGGGGTGAACTACAGAAAGATGCCTAACTGTTTTCTTCTTTATGGATAATCTATTAATTGCACATCTATGAAATAACTGCGCAAGCGCAGTGCTTGTAGCATTTATATTCTGACAGTAATAGAATATTCTATTAATTTTTATTCGTGTTTTTTGACTTATTTATTATAGTAAATTATTTAAATAAAAACAGTTCTTTTTAGAACTAATATTATTTGTTAAAATAGCAAAATGTTGGTCATCGAATAGCTGTAGTTTTCGAAATTGTAAGAAAATTCTTTTTCTTATAGAATTCATATCTGTCTTTCTCCAAATAGTAAAACAATTTAGTTACGTATTTTAACTTTAATTTATTTAAAAAGATAAAATATTATTTAATATATATTATCAAGTGTTGTTGATTTAAATACGCTCGATTTTAATTATTTTCTTTTAATGAAATGAAAAACGACGCATAAAAATTAGTAAGTAGTTAATGTGTAAAGATTGAATTTTGTAGTCTTATTTTTTACTCAATTCTTGATGTGCTAAAGTTATAAAAAATGATTTACACGGTTGTATTCCCGATGATAATACAACGTTTATGAATGTTTAGAATACGTATAGAATTTAATTATAAATAAAATATTCAATTTTAAGTCCTTTTGTTCGCTTATCCAGCGCAAACGATAAATTTCCAGTATTCTCTTAATCGCATTGCAATCATCTTATTTAACTAACAAATATTTCATTCATATAATTTGAAACTCATTTCATTTTATATTTCGAATCACTTTAATTTAAAATGCTTGCATTAAATATTGTACTATTAAACGAATAAGCGTTGTTCATTTATTTGTTTAAATATTTTGCGAGTCTAAGCAATAACTTCAATAATTTCCCTAAAATCACCAGATTAGATTTTTTTTAATCAGACAAAGCCATTTAGAGAATACCTGTTAAAAATTCAATTACAAATTTCAGATTGTTACTTACTCACAGAAGATGAATCTTGTTTGCCATATTTATGGCAAAATATTTTTGTTACAGCTTGTTTTGATAAAAATATGTGTATTTAAAAAAAAGTCGCAATGTCATTTTAGTTTAAGGGCAAAAGGCAGTAATGCTTTCGTAGCATTAGTGCTTTTCTCCCGAAATTAAAATGATATTGCGATTTTTTTTTTTAATTGTACATAATTTTATCAAAACAAACTGTAATAAAAATACTTTTCAATAAATCTGGTAAGAAAGATTCATTTTCAATAAATGAGTAAAGATTCAGAAAATATGCGCAAGAGATGCGCAGATAGTAGATATTCTGTTATATATGACGTCATACTAAAAACCCGCGTATTTGCATTATTCACCCCGTCCACGAGATGGCGCAGATGTATCAATATACTCCAGATTCCAGTATTGACATTGTACGCTTAATATATATGCAGTTTTGGTGCAAATGTGTCTGTGTTTGTGTGGTGTTTGTTTAAAATGACAAACCAAGTAGCACGTTTGTAGATTTTGTTAAAATCTAATAATAACCTGCCTTCTCTTCTGCATTTCAATTTTCGTTTTAAAAATCTCAGGTTGAATCAAAATTTGAATATTTTGTTGACTTTAACGCTGAATTTTTGCATTTAAAAATAGTGAGAGTATATCTTGTATATCTTTCTTCAGTTGCAAAATCGAATCAAACATAAACCAGAATAGCTTGACAAAGAAGACTAAAATCAATCTTTAAAAATAATTCCATTCATTGGTTGTAAAATAGATATGAAAAATCTATCGGATACATTAACACTATGCCGTCTGCACGCCTAATCTAAATTCTGTGTCGC
The DNA here is from genome assembly GCA_963932465.1 of Maratus speciosus. Lineage (NCBI taxonomy): Eukaryota > Metazoa > Arthropoda > Arachnida > Araneae > Salticidae > Maratus > Maratus speciosus. The sequence continues at coordinate 150,334,633 of OZ010793.1, read as the reverse complement.
GCCGGTAAAATTGACTTACATCTTTTCGCTTATCGCCGGCGCTTTTTTCGGGGTTCTTGGGAGACAATAAATCGTCAAGTTTACTAATCTTATCGTCAGTTCTCATAATTTCTCAATCATGTTCCTCTATTTTCAATCTATTATCTATTATCTATTACCTATCTATCTAGTATCTAACTATTATCTATTATCTAGTATCTTATCTAGTATCTAGTAACCTAGTATCTATTATCTAGTTATCCATTATTTAGTAATCCATTATCTAGTTATCCATTATTTAGTTATCTAGTACTATCTAGTATCTTATCTAGTATCTATCTAGTATCTTATCTAGTATCTTATCTAGTATCTATCTAGTATCTTATCTAGTATCTATCTAGTATGTATCTAATATCTAGTATGTATCTAGTACCTGTCTAGTATCTGTCTAGTATCTTATCTAGTATCTATCTAGTATGTATCTAATATCTAGTATGTATCTAGTACCTGTCTAGTATCTAGTATATGTCTAGTATCTAGTATCTGTCTAGTATCTACTTACCTAGTATCTATTATCTAGTTACCTAGTATCTTATCTAGTTACCTAGTATCTATTATCTAGTTATCTATTATCCAGTTATCCATTATTTAGTTATCCATTATCTAGTTATCTAGTATTATCTAGTTCAATCTAATATCTAATAGTATTTTCAATTTATTATCTAGTTCTCAATCAACAGTTCTGAACACCACAATAGACCCACGACCGCTTGCCCAGTAATTTCCGCATGGCACCAACGTGGAGCCACCGGTGCTTGCCCGATAGTTTTCGCATGGCACCAGCGTTGTGCCACCGGACGGCATAGTGTTAATTTAGATTTGACTTGCAAGTAAAATTACTAAAATCAAATCACCGAGGGGAAAAAAAAGCAATTTTACTTCAAACCAGAAAAAACCCATGAGCGACTTTCACGCTGCAATCTTTCAGATTATTTGCTGATACGTTTCTTCATTACTATTTAACGATCATTTTAAATGAAAGAATGAGTTTTAATGAAATGTGAGCGTACTGTGTCAAAATTCTTTTCAAAAAGCTATCGTAGATACCTCTTTCATCATTGGGTGTTTTGTAACTGCATAGAAAAAGGAAATTTGACATCAAAAGTAATCTTTATGATAGGTTAAAAACAACCACATTTGCATTCGATCGGTTGGTTTTAATTAACTAATTAAACATTGTTTAACATCTGATATAAAAAATTTAAAAATTAGAAATATATTACAATTTATCAGACATAAAAGTAAAAAATACACATACAATTAAAAATGTAAACGTTTCTGGCTAAGTTTTAGCCCCTCATCAGTGCAATAACATTCAAATGACCAGAAAATTATATATCGTGTTTACAGTTAATAATTACTAACAGTTAAAATCAAATAAAGTATAAAGAACCATATCAAAGCAATGCTGTTATATAATGCTGCGGTTTTAGTTCCAATCTACAAAAAAGTTCCTAAAACAGTCACAGGCTAACTGTCTAATACTAGAAGATTGAGAGTTTATGTTTGAATCCTGGCTAACGTATTAGTTCGAAAGAAAATTATTTTAAAGTTTGTTTTACTTTCTGTTATACTAATATTATAAAGTAGTAACTTTTGTTTGTTTGTTGTATCTCTGGTTCTAAGGCTCTAGGGCAGTGGTTCCCAACGTGGGGCAGAAAATTATTTTAAAGTTTATTTTACTTTCTGTTATACTAATATTATAAAGTAGTAACTTTTGTTTGTTTGTTGTATCTCTGGTTCTAAGGTTCTAGGGCAGTGGTTCCCAACGTGGGCGTGCGCCCCACAGGGGGCAATATGACTTTTCAGGGGGCAATTTCAGATTTTTTATTAACAAAATTTCTGTCCTTTTTTTTTTTTTATGAAAGTAGTGTTGCAGTCTAAAAATAGAAATAATAGATGATAAAATTTAAAAATAACTGAATAAAAATTAATATTTGAAACTTCAAAATACACTGACACCGAAATTTGTGTAAATTTTTTAGATAGATTGGAACTTTTTTATATTAAAAAAATCCTTTTAATTTTCCTGGTTGTATTATTGCCGAAACGTCAGTGAAGGCTTACTGTGGAGACACGAAAAGTTTTGATTTCCGTTTGTCTGTCTGTCTGTCCGTCTGTTCCGCGATAACTGCCGCAAAAAGCACCCGATCAGCTTGAAATTAATTGGGCATATTCGCGAGATACCCGGACGTAGCTGTATAGTTTTTGGTTAAATTTGGTTCATTCGTTCGGAAAATATGGAAGATTTTATTTTTCTTTATAATGCTTTTCTACGGCAAGTCAGACGATTTTCAAATTTCGATTTGTTGAAAGAAAATGGCACGTTTGATTAATGGATTTAAATGTCAAATTATGGATACTAAAATTCCAAATAAAGGTTTTAAATTATTCCTATTATATTGAAGTTTTATCAATATATCTATAAGATTTTTTTATTTACGTGTATAATGTTTTGAGGACATTTATACATGTATTCAGATAATATTAAGAATTTTTAAATTAATTTTCTTGTTTTACATGATACATATTTCTTTTTTTTTTTCCTTTTCTTCGTTGCCTAGCGACTGTTATTAGTAGCCTATCATTGCGTCAGATATGAATGAAGTTAGTAAATTACGTTAATTTTGTTGCAGGTACTATTAAAAGGCTATCACAAAAAATATTTTATCGCGCCAAATCGATGCAATTTATGCAATTAACAGTGGGCACGATAATGAATTATTTTCCAGTAGATTTATAGATCTCCAGATATGCCTATTTTGGGGGGCTTTTAATATGTTATTGCTATCGCATGGATTAGGATGTTTAAACTAATGTTTAACCATGCTATAAGTGAAAAAAAAAGTACAGTTAAAGGCATGTAAATCCTTTTTAACACTTTCCAACATGGATGAAAAGTATTTATGACTTCAGGTTTTCTATCTGTCGCCTGCCGTGTTTCTCTACGTGCTCTAACTCGCGTAAATATAGTCGGGATTACATGTAATTGATATACGTTATTGAGGTTTGCCAAAGTATGTTTGGTATTAAAAATGAAGAGTGTAGCATTCATAGCTTAATTACAGGGACACTCAAAACCATTCCGTTACATTATAGTCTTTGGGAAAAATCGTCTGCGGTGTATTTTAATAATGTTACACAATTTTAAACGTAATGAAATTTATATACTTTATTAAGGTGCACTAGAACCTGGTTACTATAAAATATGTTATGTGTAGCACTTACAGCATGCGTACAGGTAACTCAAAAGTATTCATAATATTACAATCTTTGAAGAAAATCCTTTTGTGGCGTTTTTTAATGATGTTACTCTGTTACAAAATAATAAAATTGATATGTATTTTTGAAACATTTTTGTAGTATATGGGGTGCAAAGCATATGTTTTTTTCAGGGTCACATAAAAGTGGTCGATTAAAATGTGGTCTACGGGGGAAAAAACTCTTCACAGCTTATTTTAACACATTAGCGACGGGAAACGAAAATTCTCGTTTTTATTCAGAATACATCATTGGCTAAGGGAGTGACTTCTACCTTACAGAAAAGACATTTATATTGTGTTGTCCATATTTTTTATAGATTGTAAGACATTATATATTACATCCGTACATTGAAAGATATTTACTGCTGCATAAACATGAAAAACATATCTCAGAAACCAATTTCCGAGACACTTTCAGAAGAGGGAGGAGCTTCTACTGTTTTTAAACCCAGATTTAATTAAATTGCCTGTCGTCAGTGTGTTAATTGTGTTGCACTAATTCAAACATTATGAAATTAAATTACATTACTGTGGTTGACTACAAGAAGCTTGAATATGATTTGTATCGTATATATCGTTTATTTATAGGGTCACATAAAATATTTCGGATAGAGTTCTGGTCTATTAGGGATGATTGCTGAAGAGCATTTTCGATTATGGTGTGCGTTTTAACGTTAAGTAAATTTGTGCTAAATAAGTAGTGCTTAAATATTGTATAGACCATGTACAGGGATACACAAATGAATTCGTAAGTATAAATGAAAATGAGCGCGAATTGCTTCAGTGTTTTTTTTTTTTTTTTTTTTTTTTTTTTTTTTTTTTGAGTTATGTATTTCCCAGCCCAATTACATTTAGTATACTAACAAATGTTTGCAGAATTTAAATAGAACCATATACAGGACTCCGCAGAAACTGGATATATGGTGCACACTATGCATACTAATCCCCGGAAAAGTGATATGAGCAGTTTTAAGAGGGTTTTTTGTCTGCATTAAATTTAAATGTTATAGACGACGCGTAAAAATCTTCACGTAATATACAGGGCTGTAGAAAAGAATTCATGTACGTTTCCGTCTATTGGTAGAATTTACTAAAGGACATTAACACAATTAATTGATAATTACAAATGTAAATTAAATTACACTACGAAGGGGTTCAGGGGGGCTCTGCCCGCCTGAAGAAATCTACTTTATTATCTAAAAATTACCAGAATAAGTAGCTCATGAGATTTTCAGAATACCATTACATAACAAGGAGTTTAATTTAACGCTTCTAATGTCAGAAACCTTCGAAATATTTTTTCGTTTTATAAATGTTTATGTAATTTCAAAACTTTAAATTTCGTTTTTTGTAGAAAGATTAATATTACTCAAAGGATGCTAAACACAATGAATTGTAGAGCTGACGTTGAGGCTCCTGATCTGCAGATTTACTAGTTATTTTAGTAAAACACACCTCTTTTTAGGGTTTCGTTCATCTGACGAAACCCTATTCGTCTCACTCCTTTGTCTGTCTGTCTGTCTGTCTGTCCGTCACAGAGCCCGTTCTCTGAAACTATACATGTTGGAGATTTGAAATTTTGAGTACTTATAGCTGAATACCTCACATGAAACGACAAATCCTAAAATTTTGAAAAAGTCTTAAATTTAACCCTTTGGGCTCCCACATGTGTATTTCAAACAATTCTTTCTAAGTCAGCCCCTATTAAGGTTGGAGCCATGAAATTCCGCATACTTATAGCTGAATACCTGAGACAACAAGACAAATCATAAAATTTAGAAAAAAGTTTTATATTTAACCCTTTGGGCTCCAACTTGTGTATTTTAAGCAATTTTTTCTAACAGAGCCCCTAATTAAGTTAGAGACATGGAATTTTGAATTATTATAATTAAACACATGAGCCCACACAACAAATCATAAAACTTTAAAAAAGTGTTATATTTAACCCTTTGGGCTCCAATGTGTGTATTTTCAGCAATCCTTTATAACAGAATTCCTAATCAAATTGGAGGCATGCAATTTTGTATTCTCATAGCTAAACACCTCAGATAACACGACAAATAATAAATTTCGAAAAAGTTTTATGTTTAACACTTTGGAGTGCAGCTTGTGTATTTTAAGCAATTCATTTTAACAGAGTCCCTAAGTGAATTGGGGACTTGAAATTTTGCATACTTATAGCTGAACGCCTCAGATCACACGCCAAATAATAAATTTCGAAAAAGTTTTATATTTAATCCTTTGGACTCCAGCTTGTGTGTTTTAATCAATTCTTTTTAACAGAGACCCTAATTGTATTGGAGACTGGAAATTTTGCATACACAAAGTGAAAACTTCAGATCACACGACACATAATAAATTTCAAAAAAAGTTTCATATTTAACTCTTTGGACTCCAGTTTGTGTATTTTAAGCAATTCTTTCTAACTGAGCCCATAATTAAATAGGAGATTTGAAATTTTGCATACTTATAGCAGAATCCCTGACGCCATGCGACAGATCATAAAATCTTGAAAAAGGTCTTACATTTAACCCTTTGAGCTCCCACATATATATTTTAAGCAATTCTTTCTAAATGAGGCCCATAATTAAGTTGGAGACATGAAATTTAGCATACTTATAGCTGAACACTTCAGATCACACGACAAATAACAAACTTCGAAAAAAGTCTTATATTTAACCCTTTGGACTCCAGCTTGTGTATTTTAAGCAATTCTTTCTAAATGAGACCATATTTAAATTGGATATTTGAAATTTTGCATACTTATAGCAGAACACCTGAGGCCAGGCAACAAATTATAAAATCTTGAAAAAGTCTTACATTTAACCCTTTGAGCTCCCACATATATATTTTAAGCAATTCTTTCTAAATGAGACCCATAATTAAGTTGGAGACATGAAATTTTGCATACTTATAGCAGAACACCTGAGACCACAAGACAAATAATTTTTTTTTCGAAAAAGTTTTATGTTTAACCCTTTGGACTCCAGCTTGTGTTTTTTAATCAATTCTTTCTAATTGAGCCCCTAATTAAATTGGAGACATGAAGTTTTGCATACTTATAGCTGAACACGTCAGATCATAAGACAAAATATGAATTTTTGAAAAAGTCTTATAATTAACCCTTTGGGCTTCAACGTCTGTATTATAAGCAATTATTTCTAACTGAGCCCCAATTAAGCTGGGGATATGAAATTTTGCATACTTATAGCTGAACACAGCTGAACACTTGTGATCACACGACAAATGGTAAATTTGTCAAAAAATCTTATATTATTGACTCCTCTGGGCTCTAACTTGTGTTTTTTAAACATTTTTTCTAACATAGCCGCTAATTAAGCTACAGCAAGCTAGTTTCACTTGAAGGCTCCGGGAGGGGGGGGGGTCAATTTTCCCCAAACCCCTCATCTGATATATATCATTTGACGACCCTTCGGCCACTCTTTCATTTTATGCACAATAGTCTTTCATATTTTATTTCCACTTGGCCAGGAGAGCTTTCCTATTTTAAGTTTATGGGTCCAATTTCCTCGACTAATATAAGTGCGAATAGGTTCTAAAACGGAGTTTTCTCGGGCAGACGTTTGTTTAGAATAGAGTGCACTCCCTAGTTGCGAATTGTGGAGCTAACAGATTTTGCAAAAGGATAGTGTTTTGAAAGAAATATTAAACGAAACCCTCTGTGCGATCTGTGATCACACTTACCCACTTGTTTATACTATTTTTTTTAAAACTTTTACATCCATTCATAGTACAATATAACCCATGAAGGAACTTTTACACATGAAATTTTGTAGGATATATCTAAAATTGGCTATTTGGACATGTTTAACCTAAAAATTTGTTTTGAATTATCTAAATGAGGTACTACTTTTATAAAATTAATAAATCCCCGTGCGCATCACAGATGGAAATGGATAGAAAGTAAACTTCTTATGGCTCTTCTACAGATCACATGCACAATATATAAACATACTTCATGACATATCCATTTTAAAATTTTAAATCCGAGAAAAATGGGAAAAAGAAAGCCCGCTATCAAAGAAGCATGTTATGAGGGAAAAAGAAATTAGTTACTTAAAATGGATAAAAGCGCGAACGTGGAAATGTTACTTGTGAATTATGTTATCTCGACAGTGATGATAAACGAATATCACTTGTTCTTAATGAATTCTAAAATCCTTTATAAAATGTATCAATTCTAATAGATGTAATACAAAATTTGAGAGAGATTTACGAAGATTAAAGTGTAGACTATTTATCACTTTTATATTTGAGGTAAGATGCCAAAATAAATAAAACTTTTGTAGATGTAAAGACGAAGATCCATGACCTCAACTGATTCATAGAGTTATGATATAAACATACTTGCAATAACAAAAAAACATGATTTTGATAAATTAAAGAATGTGAAATCACTTATCAGAGTTAATGCTATTTTCGGATTCATCCGGGAAAATAGAAGTTTATTTTTTATATAAAATTAAGATTTATATGATAGAGAAATGAAGAGGGGACATCATGATTTTACAGACTCTTAGGTGGGGCGCGATCAAAAAAAGGTTGGGAACCACTGCTCTAGGGGTAATGTATGGAACTATACCGAACCGATTTTTAAAATAATTGTAGCAAAATGATAGTAATTATCTCTACTCAAACATAGGCTTATATTTTATGTCGGTACAACAACACCTAATGGAGTTCAAGAGCAAAAAACATTCTAAATTGAGATTTCTGCGATATTATTGAGGAAATTTGGTGTGGTAGTTACTTTTAAGATGTAAATAATTTCGACTAACGATTTCTAAAAAGTTCGAAATTTAAAAGGGTGAAAATGTTGTAAAAACTTTTTAAATTTCGATTTGTTTAGAACTGCTGGAATTAGAAACTTAAAATTTGGAATGGCTGTTACTTTCCAGACGTAATTCCTCGCCCGGAAGTGTTTAAAAAAACTCGAAATTTAAAAGGGTACAGGAACAAAAAACGATCTAAAATTGTGCACAGTTGAATACAGCTGGTATAGAAGCTTAGAAATTTGGCATGGTGGTTACTTCTAAAATGTAAATGCTTGCTAAGAAAAATTTCTAAAAAATTAAAAATTTAAAATGAAAATTGAACTGAGCGGAAAACCTTCAAAATACATTCTAAATTATTTCTTTTGAATTAATTTTAGAATTTTTCATCCATTTAAGTCTCATATTCGCCTTAGTGCTGTAAAGGAATAAAATTTACTCAAAATTTGGCTTAATTAGCATATTTTTCATTATCCGTAGCAGTATAATCTCCTCTAATAAAAATAGACCTACAAATGCCACTTGGCATATTTTAACAACTAAGCGTGCAAAACCGCGGGTTTTGCTACAATGTTGAAAAAAAAATAATTTTCGGCCGGCCCGGTGAATACTGGGCTCTTTAGAGCTAGTTAACTTATAAAACTGGAAATAATTAAATGGGCCATCAGATATCTGTGTATTTGTTTTACATGAGAAATTTGCGCTTTCTTAAAAGGATGGACTGACATTCCAGATATTAGAAACTATATTAAGTACTTTTCTTCCGCAAACGAAAGCCCTTATTATTAACATTTCGTCACAAATTCTAAAGTTCATTGATCTCTTTATTATGTGGGTTGTAAATGAATGTGGCAGTATTTCTCTAAGACCGAGATCCCTTAGCAAACTAAACCAGAAGTTAAGATAGACTCCCACAGCGAGAAATGTGATGAGCCAAACCACTATATGCTGGCTGATGGCTATTAGACGTGAAAACACTAATTATTCAGAGCTAAACAATAATTCTTGAAAACCAATTAATATATAAATCAAATTTTTTTCTTTTCAAATGTTAATGATTCATCAAAATATTGATTTAAAAAAATTGCTTATTTAAAAAACAGTCCAAACTGTTCAACTGTTTGCTTGACAGAATATTTACTATAATTTAATCAAAAGTGTTAATAGATAATAATGAAAAATTGTTAATCATATATAGTTCGTTCATCATCCATAAACAAGGAATCATCCTTAAACAAATCTTTATAAAAAATGAAGATAAAGGACAGAGAAACAGATTAACAGCTTTCTTTCATAAACTATTAATCTGTTCTTTAATTTCGTTTAGAACTTTTATAATAGAAAGGGGGGGAAAGTACGACGAAACATAAAAATCCCTGCCGGCCCGGCCTACAGGCAGAGGTAGATTTCGAAGTTAAGTATACTAAATTCACCAACAAAAACTAAGTCATTATTAGATATAAATCCATTTTAACAGTTTTATCTGTCTGCTTTTGACGAGTTTTTATTTCCTTTTTATAAAATAGCTGGTTTTATCAGAATCATGTTAAGGCGATATTTAAAAAAAATATTTTTCCATACTCAACAACTCGAAATTTTCTGGCACATTTTCAGATTCATTTTTAACTAAAAAAAATATTAAACATGCTCACGTGATTTTTGAAAAGATTTATAAGCGACCTGTGTTTTTATTTTTCTTTCAATTAATTAAAACTTGATTAGTAAACAATTATTTTCTCAGTAGGGCAATATTTTTCGTTTCTAACACAATCGCTTCGGGAAATTCTGTTCAAAATGCCCACTTTGACATCATTTTTTGAAATATATTCTGCCTCTATCAAAAAATCGATCATTACTGTACATTATATAGTTTCTGAATAAGAGAATCTAGCAATTGGATGCGTTTGAGAGCAAAAATGAATTTAAAAATGAGTAAGAAAATAGACAGTTTGGATTTGAATGCACCCTTAATAAAATGATTTTTTTCTTCAACCGCTATGTATTTTTAATTTGTTTTTGCTGTAAGAATTTTCCCTATCAAAAACTTGTCTATATAAATGTTGAAGACAATATTAAGAAGATATATGATAAATTCATGGAGATTTTATAGCTTGTGAATTGACGGAGTTATGAAAATTTTTCTTCTTCAACCCCCCTTTTTGTTTTCGATTTTTTTTTTTTTTTTTTTTTTTTTTTTTTTTTTTTTTTTTTCGCTACTAATTGGTCCTATCAAAAACTTGTGAATATAAAAGTTGTAAATAATATTAAGGAGATGTATAATAAAATTAATTCGATTTGATATCTTGAGAATTGACGAAGTAAGGAATTTTTTTCTCCCAAAAACCCTATTTTTTGCGCCCTTTGAGCCTATTTTTAATTTTATCAAAAATCTGTAATGCATGAATTTTTGGCATTATTTTTAGAAGTAATAAAAACTTTAAACTGATTTGATATGTACAAAAATTAAGAAGTTATAGGTTTTTTTTCGGTTTTCACAAAACCCCTCCCTATTTCCATCCCCTTTGTCCGCTTTTGCCCATTAACGAACCTGACCGAGATTTTATGTCCCTTGATTTTATGTATCAGTTTGAAAGAGATTTGTGCAGAACTGCGGAAGTTATCGTGTCCAGAAGAAAGTGATAACACAATTGCTTCGGGAAATTCCGTTCAAAATGCCCACTTTGACATCATTTTTTGAAATATATTCTGCCTCTATCAAAAAATCGATAATTACTGTACATTATATAGTTTCTGAATAAGAGAATTTAGTAATTGGATGCATTTGAGAGCAAAAATGAATTTAAAAATGAGTCAGAAAACAAGCAGTTTGGATTTGAATGCACCTTTAATAAGGTGATTTTTTTCTTCAACCGCTATGTATTTTTAATTTGTTTTTGCTGTAAAAATTGGCCCTATCAAAAACCTGTCTATATAAATGTTGAAGACAATATTAAGAAGATATATGATAAATTCATGGAGATTTTATATCTTGTGAACTGGCGGAGTTATGAAATTTTTTCTTCTTCAACCCCCCTTTTTTGTTTTCGTTTTTAATTTTTTTTTTCGGTACGAATTGGTCCTATCAAAAACTTATGATTTGGATTTGATATCTTGAGAATTGACGAAGTAAGGAATTTTTTTCTCCCAAAAACCCTATTTTTTGCGCCCCTTGAGCCTATTTTAAATTTTATCAAAAATCTGTGATGCATGAATTTTTGGCGCTATTTTTAGAAGTAATAAAAACTTTAAACTGATTTGATATGTACAAAAATTAAGAAGTTATGAGGTGTTTTCGGTTTTCACAAAACCCCTCCCTATTTCCATCCCCTTTGTCCGCTTTTGCCCATTAACGAACTTAACCGAGATTTTATATCCCTTGATTTTATGTATCAGTTTGGAAGAGATTTGTGCAGAATTGCGGAAGTTATCGTGTCCAGAAGAAAGTGATATATATATATATATATAGATAGATATATAGATATATATATATATATAGATAGATAGATAGATAGATAAAGTTTTTTACTGGGGGTGGTTTTGGGTTCTAGGGATCATATTCGGTGTAGATCTGCAAAAGTTTTTCAGAAATTCCAACATAGGAACGATCCCAATAGGTAGTATTTCATACGAAATCTACCTAAAACGGAAAATTTTTGAAGATGATAAAGACAGACGATAAGAGCAACCCCCCCCCCCCCACACACACACACAAAATCGCCCTTAGATGTTCTGATAGTGTGTATAACTGATATTTTGAAAAATTATTCAGAAGAAAGTGATAACACAATTGCTTCGGGAAATTCCGTTCAAAATGCCCACTTTGACAACATTTTTTGAAATATATTCTGCCTCTATAAAAAAAAACCGATCATTGCGGTACATTATATAGTTTCTGAATAAGCGAATCTACCAATTAAATGCGTTTGAGAGCAAAATTGAATTTAAAAATGAGTCAGAAAATAAGCAGTTTGGATTTGAATACTCCCTTAATACGATGATTTTTCCAACACAATCCTCTTCGGGAAATTCGGTTCAAAATGCCCACTTTAACAGCATTTTTAAAAATATATTCTGCCTCTATCAAGAAATTGACAATTGCAGTACATTATATAGTTTCTGAGTAAGAAAACGTTCCAATTGGAAGCCTTTGAGAGTAAAAATGAATTGTAAAATGAGTCAGAAAATAAGCAGTTTGGATTTGAATACACCCTTACTTGGATGATTTTTTTCTTCAACCGCTATGTATTTTTAATTTGTTTTTGCTGTAAGAATTGGTCCTATCCAAAACTTGTGTATATAGATGTTGTAGACAATATTAAGAAGATATATGATAAATTCATTGGGATTTTATATCTTTTGAATTGACGGAGTTAAGGATATTTTACTTCTTCAAACCCCCTTTTTGTTTTCGTTTTTATTTTATTTTATTTTTTTATTTTTTTTTTTGCGGTACGAATTGGTCCTGTCAAAAACTTGTGAATATAAAAGTTATAGATAATATTAAGGACATTTATAGTAAAATTAATTGGAATTGATATCTTGAGTATTGACGAAGTTATGAATTTTTTTCTCCCAAAAACCCTATTTTTTGCGCCCCTTGAGCCCATTTTTAACTTTATCAAAAATCTGTGATACATAAAATTTGAGCCCTATTTTTAGAAGTAATAAAAACTTTAAACTGATTTGATATGTACAAAAATTAAGAAGTTATGGGGGGTTTTCGGTTTTCACAAAACCCCTCCCTATTTCCATCCCCTTGGTCCGATTTTGCCCATTAACGAACTTGGCCGAGATTTTATGCCCATTGATTTTATGTATCAGTTTGGAAGAGATTGGGGCAGAATTACGAAAGTTATCGTGTCCAGAAGAAAGTGATATATATATATATATATAGATATATAGATATATATATATAGATATATATATAGATAGATATATATATATATAGATATATATATATATAGATATATAGATAGATAGATAGATAGATAGATAGATAAAGTTTTTTACTGAGGGTGGTTTTGGGTTCTAGGGATCATAATCGGTGTAGATCTGCAAAAATTTTTCAGAAATTCCAACATAGGAACGATCCCAATAGGTAGTATTTCATACGAAATCTACCTAAAACGGAAAATTTTGAAGATGATAAAGACGGACGATAAGAGCAACCCCCCCCCCCCCCCCACACACACACACACACACACAAAATCGCCCTTAGATGTTCTGATAGTGTGTATAACTGATATTTTGAAAAATTATTCAGATGGCAAAGAATTCAAATGCACATTCGGAATAGAAAGATTGTCTAAAAAACATAGGAATAACCAAAATGCCCGTTCATTTACATATTTTAATTATTTCTGCTTTATTTCTTTTATGTTTCTATTTACAATAAAGATGAGATATTTCTGATTTGTTAAAATTTAGATTGTGGCAGTGGCGCCAACTTATATCGGCCTGTGGAGCGCGAGCCCACCAAATTTCAATTGATTTAATTCGTTATTTATTAATTTGTTTAATCGCTGAAAAGAAATTTGGTTTTATTGACGTTCTCAAAATAATTATGTTCTCAAAATAGTAAAGGCACCAATTAGATTTATAGGAGCACTGAAAGCCCTTTCGGCGGATTTATAATTAAATTTATCTCAAAAACAAGTTTCCTGTGTATTTTGCCATCTGTTTTAATGTTTTGAATTTATAAAGCAATTAGGTGACTAAACTGTATGTTTTTTATGACATTTATTTTTTTTCCACTTTTAATAGTTTGCGATTTTTATATTATTTGTAATAAATATTAATGTATTTATAAAAAAGAATTCATAAAAATATAATTTAATAAAACTGTTTATTAAATTATAATTAAATTATAATAACTTTATATTTTGCTTAGAAAAAATACATAATTCAACTTCGAATTATCACCTGTAGTGCTTCACTCCTCCCTCCCCCCCATTTGCCTCCACACACACACGCACCAAGCGGACAAAAATGTACGTGTTATTTTACTCAAAAATTTGTGAGCCCACGCAATATTTTTCAAAAGTTGGCGCTACTGGATTGTGGTGCGTTTTTCTTAAATTTAATATGTTTAAAATAATTTGAATTATATAAAAAAATTGTTTTCCTGATGTCCAGTAAGATTTTTTTTATCTTTATTATTAAACACGACATTTTCTCTCTTAAAGTCGGATAATTCGAATTTTTTCTTCGAATTCCTGAAAGTTCGAATTAAAGAACGCTAATTAACAAAATAAGTACAGTTTGGGACCCTTTATCTGGAAACCTCGCGTATGGAATGCTCCGAAACAAGAATGCAAAAAACTAAAAAATAAATTGTTTCATTCCAAAAACATAAAAAATAAAGATTTATTTTACATCAAATATAGGATATAGCAGACAGATATACTTATCCATGGGTGATACAATTTGTGGTCATTTGCAATATTTTTTTTATAGTGTGAATGAACATGAAGTTGAAGACTTTAAAATTTCCAAGGAGAAGGAAATGATTACAGATCTGCTGGACTAAGCTAAAGAATTTTAATGTTCAAAAGCTCAAAAGTCAGTGGAAGATTATCTAATTGCTGATGATGATACTCCTGTAAGTCATCAGATGACTAGCAGTGAGATATGTGACATAATGACGAATGATAGGTCTAATGGAAGTAATGATGATGATTAGCAGTATGAGATGGTTAAAAAATTTTCAAATGAGCTACTGATATTTTTTAACTGAACAACTGATTTGTGGAATGCAACAAAGAAGCTATTTCCATGAACAGCAAAACATATCAGTATACAGGATCAATTAGAGTAAGAGACACACTATAAGCAACCAATCTTGATATAAATAGTCTAAAAATTCAATCAAAGAATTCTGTTCTCAAGTCTTATATGTTAATGTAATTTCTTTAATTATTTGAATTGAAATTTAGAATGTTTTCATTTTGTGTAAATAAGTTATTAAATTAACAAATTTGTAATTATGTAGTTACATTTATTATTCATATTTTATTCATTTCATTCGGTTATTTTATACTATTCTTAATACTTATAGTAGAGTATTCCGAGTTACGGAAAAATCCCTTACTAGAATATCTCAGGTTCTAAGCAGTCTGGATAACAGATCCTATACTGTACTACACAGCTACCAAACTTCCCTCTTTTTCAAGTCAAATACGCATAATTTTAATCAGAAATTTTACTTAATAAATAAAAGGAAATAAATACCACAAATAGAAAAGATATTTTGTAAAATGAACTTTCTGAGGTTTTTTTTTTTTTTTCTTTAAAAGGATATTATAATGTGTAATATTAGAAAATTTAAGTTTACGATTGAGTTGGTCTCCAAATAACTCTTATCGAAATTACTTCTCTTGCAATCCAGGAAATAATTTTCTCCTTAAAAATATTTGTTAAAACAAATCTAAGCATTAGAAAGTATTAAAGTTATTTTTATATGAAACCTTTTCTGTAATCGTCTAGCTTTTTATTCAAAAGATTTATCTTGAGGTAAACTGCATCAAATTTCATCTTCCGGAAGTTGATTTTAACGCAATTTCCCGTCAACTTCCGTCACGTCGGAAAGTTGTGTCATCGATTTATATGAATAGTGGAAGGATGTTAGTTTTTCAAGGAATTGCCTGATATTGTATAACTGATTCACATCGATATAATGTTCGATAACAAATGACAAAAGTGAATATTAAAATTTTTTCAATGTTAGAATTAACTTTGTATCATGAGACTTTAATTAAAAAGATAAATTTTTGGTGTGTAAACCAAAATTATGAGTGTCACAGAAAATAAAATTTTTAATTAGATTTTTTGTGCGTATACTAGAAACATAAAAACGGAATTGTACAAGTATTAGCATGATAGCCAATAAATTGAGGGGGGGGGGGGGATTATCCTCTGTCAACAGAAATTTTTATTCGCCTTTTTTTTTATGATTACTCTCATTTCGCGAGTTGGAAACTCAGTGAGATTCCTGAATACTAAAAATTACATCATAATATTATATAGCATAATTGCGCAAATCACGTGACTGTTCTAACCAGAAATGATGCTGACCATTTCGCATTTCGTATACAAATCGGCCATCATTTTTTTTACTTTATTTATTTATATATTTTAATAAAACTATAAAAATTAAATTTTTAGAAAGATTGTTAAAAAAGAATTTTTTTAAGAGAGAGAGAGAGGGGTTAGCTACTTACTAAAAAGTTTATATTTGGAGTTATCGGCATTCACAATTTTATTTCAAACATAAACAAACATCTTGAAAAAAAAAATGGATTGATTGTCATTTTTATCGTTCCAAAAATCACCGTGGACAAAATACACTTCATTCGTGTGCAGAGAATAAAATAAGTCATTTATGAACGAATGAAGTCCGGTTTTTGTTTTAGAAGTGAAGTTTTAGGCAACTGAAATCTATTTTTTTGCGTATTGATTTCTGAAATGTAAAATCAGGATTATGTCGCAAAATGGCTGTTACTGGCTTGCTGAAAATCATCGCAGCGGCAAAACTGATTTTGAAAGTTTTTTACTTTATTGATAATCTTGCTAGATAAGGCAGTTAATTTGATTAGACCCGACTTCTTAATGAAAATTAATATCTTTGTAATGAATGCATTCAACAAGACTTTTTTTCAAAATATCAATATTTTACAAACGCAGTATAAGTCCAAACTATAAGGAACAATTTGGAATAAACTAATTTGCATAAAAATTAAAAAAAAATTTTTAATCGTTTTATATAATTAACCATACATTGAGTGGTAATGCCCGACGTGGTAGGGTAATGGCGCTCAAAATTTTAATACAACATTTAAGTACGAGAAAAGTCACATATGTAGTTGTGTGGGCTATTTACACCACAGCAGACTTTATGCAATCACTTTCCACATATTGTGCAGCGAAACCACGTTTCATTATCTCTCCCGAATTCTCCGTAAAAAAGCAGATTTCTGTCTCCATACTTTTTTTTTAAATTCAGGCTTTTTGATTGACACCACTTTTTTGAAATCGTAAAATTGACCTTGTTTAATGACATAATAATTAAGGCGAAAGAAGGGTAAATTTAAAATTTCAAAAAAGTGGTGTCAATCAAGAAATTTGATTTTTTTAAAAGTAGCCCACTGACAAAATTGGTTCGAATTCTACGTGAGCGCAATTGCTCTTGATAGCCATGTTGGATTTTAATGCATTATAGTTGGCGTAACAACGCACTATAAAAATAAATAAAAGCATGAACGTACAGCTAAATGTATATATTTTGTAGATATAATGAGTGAATTAACATTTGAAAATAAGAATGTGCATTTACCTTCAAGTTAGATACTGTAGAATTTTATAATAAAACAACTGCAAACAAATAACGCGAGGTCACAAAAATACTTTCCTTCCGACGGTTGCTATATCGTTACTGGGAACTTACGATGAAGTTCACGAGGTGCCGGTACCGATCGCATGATTTCAATTCTATTCTGCTTAGAGATATTGGAGTGAGCGGGATTACCCGCTGAGCGGCATTATTCTACTTTCCCCCCAAATGTTTAATTATTTTTTAATAGATTTGTTATCTTTAATTTCTCGCTCCTACCTAAAACTGCTGCTGAGATATGGCGAAATGTCCTAAAATTTTCGACCAACCCTTTTACCCCTTTGAGGGGGAGAGGATTTCTAAAATCACCGAAACACGTGCTCAATTATTTTTTCGGAACAGATGTCATGAGTTCCCACGGCCGCCATCTTGGAATTCTTCTTGGCGTGAAAACCCCTTTTCCGCCAAGTAGTAAATGTCGCCAAGCACCGGTTTATACGCATGTTTGGTTTAACGAAAATAAAATGTAAATAATAAACAAAATTCGCTAAACTGGCAATCAGTAATCGTTTGATGAACGCTTCGCGCACATTTACCGAAAAAAAACATCGCCGAATTCAGCATTTCTCGCGGTATAGCATTCTCAAAATTCAGCAGTTCTCGTTTTGTAGCAATCTCAAAATGTAAAAAACTCTTAAAGCAGCAAAATATACATAAAATTATCAACATACCTTAACAGACATCTGCTTTCTTGAAACCTCCAGCACGAAATATCTCTCATAACATCGCCGTCATTTTCCAAAATAGGCTTAATACGCATTGACACGCTATAAACAAACTTTCCCTTCTTGTCAAAATTTCCTCATATTTCTTAATTACTTCAGCAAGAGCGTTTAAACGGACTACAGAAACTATAGTCAATGAAATACATCCAATAAATGTAATATAAAAATAAAAAAACAACGATAGAACACGATATCAAAATACATCCACAAAATTCTAAGCTTCTCAGGGGTTGCCAGAACACGACACGTCACAAGACACACGTCACATGGTGTTTACATATCGAGTTTGTCATATCCGTAAATACCGCCAATACGCCAACAAAAAATCGCCAAACAATTCAAAACAACGGCTGAGGGAAGATACGGCATCTAAGCCATTTTTTCTAATAGATTTGTCATCCTGAATGTTTTGCTCCTACCTAAAACTGCTGCTGAGATATGATGAAATGTTCTAAAATTTTCGACCACCCCTTTAACCCTTTGGTGGAGGAGATTTCTAAAATCGCTGAAATACGCGTTTAATTTTTTTTAACAGGTTTGTTATCTTGAATTTCACACACCTGTCTAAAACCGCTGCTGAGATATGGCGAAATGTCCTAAAATTTTCAACCCCCATTTAACCCCCTTAGGGGAGAGGGGATTTTCAAAAATCCTTTCTTAGTCGGTGCCTACATAATGTAAGGAACATGTCTTCCAAATTTTATCCTCCTAGGAATGGTTGAGGCTCGGCGTTGATTATGAGTCAATCAGGACAAACTCTTTTATGCATATAGATTAACAGCTTATTTACCACTTTGTGCGTAAGGGTTCTTTTCTTTAAAAAATATTATGCTACAAATTCGAAATGTTTCCATATTTAGGCACAAATTTTAATAATGAACAAATATAACCTTATCGAAATCTACAGCTAAAAATACTTCTCAATACTAAAAGTACAGATTTCATGAACTTCATATAAACAAGTGCATAAGGGAGAAGGGGGCACACGTGAAAGTACACATTTCACTCAGTTAATTTGAAAAAAAATAAATAAAAATTACCAATAGATGGTAGTACTAGTACCAACTTTTGGCTGAATTTTCAAAACAATAAGCCATTTTGATTTCTGGTAGTTGTAATTTGTTTGTTTTAGAAAGGGTGGAGTAAAAAATTCTTCTAAGTTATTGAAGTAAAAATTCATTCAAGACATTTTTTAAAGTAGAACATCAGGACTGCATTCTATAGTGGCATTAATTAGGTAAGTCTACAAAAAGTTTTGTTTCCTTATTTCAAATAAAAATATCTTTTAAGTTTGGCTTAAGTTGGTGGACAGGGCACTTGTGAACCGAACATATGGGGTCAGATGTGAACAGTTCACAAGTGTATTTTTTAAGTCTGTGGAATGCATTTATTTATTTTTATTTTTTTTTTTTTTTTAAGTTTAAAATTTAATTACCCTTGTCAAACATTGAGCTATAAATTCAATGTTTTTAGGATTGCTACACAGTTTTATTTTACTGGAAGTTAAATAACAATTAAAAGTGGTGGCTATCTGTAAAAACCAATATGTTTATTTATTATTATTTAATTATTTCCAGTTTTAAACGTATTTATTTTTTTTAGCCCATATTAAAGTATTTGTAAGATATTTCATTTTATTAAAGTAAAATTTAAATGCGCAAAAAAAGCGATAAAACTGTGATAATTTTTTTTAATCACAATTTTACCAAAAATTAAAAATATGATGCACAATTTTGTTATAAACATTGCACAACATTCAGAAAAAAATGAAAACACAATAACAGAATTATTTAATAACTTATTTAAAAGTAACACAGTTTTGCTATGCTTGACTCAAAAGGAGTAGGTATATTAGTGTATAATTTTACGAATAATTTCTTCTGTCTATGTTGATACATTTATTGATTTATTCACACAACTAGAAAGAGGGCATCTAATTAGTTTTTATCGAAGTTTTTTTTTTTTCATTATTTTTGTCTTATTTATGCACGTATTCACATGTTCCCCAAGTAAGTTCACAACTACCCCTCCACCGTGGAACAAGTAAACAAATTTAGACAATTTTTTGAATGATGATATAAGTTAGAAATTCTTGATAAATGCATCCAAAAGTTTCACCAAAAGAACAAACAAATTATAAATATTCATATAAATCAATTTTTGTTTCAATAGCTTATAACAATCTCGAGAAATCGTCAAAAATGTAAAAATTGTTCAATATGTGCTCTCCCCTATATCATAATATAATAAAACAAAAGTCTAAATTAATGTGATGGTTTAGTTTTTGGTTATAATATTTACGAAAGTAAAAAAATACGCTGCATATTTTTAAAATAACTTAACGGATAAAATAGCTGGAAACTCTTGGGAACACATTTAATTGAAATATTGTTTTAACTCACTTTTAATGTAGAAATAACTTAAAATAAGCCATTTTTTTGCTTTATTGATTAATTTTGTGACGTTACAGTTATATTTTGTTTAGGAGAGCCGAGCACATTGAAACCTGGAACTTAAAGTTGGTTAAATACCACTACCAACAATTAGGATATAAAACAAACTTGACGCCTCTGAACTAGTGGAAATGACTTAATTAAAGGTTTGAACAAACCTTGGTTACAACATGGATGACAGAGAAAAAGTAGTAGAATTTTCACAAATTCTTTGTGCGAAATTCAAACCAACTCACTAAACAGACTACTTTTTTGAAAATATTTTAAAGAGACTATATGTATCTGCTTGATTTTAGGGTTCCGTACTTAAAAAGTAAAAACGGAACCATTATAACATCACTCCTGTGTCTGTCTGTCTGTCCGTCTGTCACAGACCTTTTACTCGTAAACTATGGAACGTGGAAAGTTCAAATTAGGGGAAGTAATAAAAACTATTGATCCACATATTTACAGATTAATAAATATTCATAAATACATTTAGAAAAAGCATAAAAGGGCTAATTAAGTTACTAGAAAAAAAAAAAATCTTTTCTTTGTACATCGTGTGAAAGCTTTCGTAACGCTGAACTCAAAAATATATTTAATTTAATTTTAGGTATTATATTTTCAAAGTTATCGTCGAAAATGTAGTGCAAAAATATGCCCCCCCCCCCCCCCCTAATTCCAGATCTACTCAAAATAAAATTAGGAAAAAATTAGAGGTAGTAGACGTTAATTTAAACCTTGCAGGAAAATTTTTGCGATTACCCTATGGTCACATTTTTCCGTTACACATAAATTTCAATTTACGGGCGTTCAGCAAAAGTGGTGAGCAGCGCTGGAGGTACCTATCGTAGCAGAAGTATAAAAGCACTGTTGATTATGATTTTCGAAATACATTGTCGGTAATTAGACGAGATATTAACCCTTAAAGACGCGGACTGTTTGGACATACATAATGACAGGGGCGGCGTATTCTATGCTCCATCGGCTTTTAAAGCCTAGATAACACATTTTAAGGATATATTTGTGTAATACAATGCCCAGTAACAGTATAAAAGCAATAAACGTCAAATTGTTAAAAATACACCACTTTCAAGTTACTTTTTTTATGAACATTATTAAACTTTTGTATTGGATAAAAGGAATCCAATATTAAAATTGATAACAGTGCTGAACACTGGAGCAGAATTGAGGGGCTTCCTAGTTGATAGTAACTTAGCACCAAGTCTATTAGTTGATCGTCTTCTTATATTGTGAGCCCATTGTGAGCCAATAGAACAAATGTAGTTTTAAATGAAAAATATAAAGAATTTAAAATTTTAATACATTTTAAAAAGATTTAGATTGAAAATTAAAAGTTAAAATTCTTAAGTCAAGGTAAAATTAAAATTCAGAATAATAAAATATATTTGGAAAAATTTGGGTTAGAGTATAGCTGTAGTTACGAAAACTATTAAATTAAATTAGTAACAGTATTCAAACATAAATAAAAATATAGATAACAGATCTGGTGCGAATCCACTCCACTTTCTGAACACTGTCTGGGAGGGCCGAAAAAAACTTTTTTCGATTTTCGATGATGGGTAGTGCGGAAAAGTTCCCATTGGTGCCACTAAGTTCACACAAAAAAATTTGAAATTTTTTGGACAATTCCTTGATTTGCCGCAAATGGTTTAAAGTTTTGCTCAAATGCTGATTTTTGAACTTTTTTAGCAAAAATTTTAAAAATGTTGAATTAAATTTATTTTAGCTAAATTTACTTTAAATGTCATGATTAGTGTACAAATGTTTAAATAAGTTCTGATTATGTGTTATTTAACAATTATATGTAATTTGAATTAGGCGATTTTTATAGCCTTTTCGCGTAAAAATGAGAAAAAATTGTAAAAATTGTTTGGTTCCTTCATCGGTTTCTCTCTTTTGTTTCAATTATGTTCCTCGCTCTTCCTTCTGTTTTTGATGCGTTCAGAGTCACATATTTGAATGACGGACCACAGTATGTCTTGGCAGCAATTGTGGAAAAAGAAGAGAATGTGGAGCAGAAACCAATGAAAACGCTATCAGTCGTCATGAGGATGAAGGAGGAAATAGGAGATGGGAGAAACTGCGAGATGGGATGTTAATTATTTTTCTGCTCTAAAATACATATTTCCTCAGAAGATTCAAATAGTGGGAACTTTGAAGTAGGCAGTTTGTCTGAATCAGAATTTGAACCAGGGCCTTCAAAAACAGACACTCCCAAACGCATATCCCTTTCTCACACAGCGTTCGCCACTTTTAGAACTGGTATATCATATAGTAAATTACGTTAAGAGCTTCATCTGTGATTCAGGATGCAGGAATTATCACAATAGGGAATAAAGATCTCGTTATCGATAAAGACAAGGTCAGGAGACAGAAAAAGAAACTTGGAATGAAGATACAGGAGGAGGAAGATCTTGGAGAAAGAAAAATTAAAAGCATATTCTTTGAAGGCAGAAAAGGTAAAATTATCTGCATAGAAAAAAAGGGGGCAAGCGGTACTGTCGAGAGAAAGATGAAGCACATATCACAAATGGCGTGCGAAAACGTACGTGTCGCTTTCTATAAGACTATTCCTGTTTCACAGACAACAGAAATGCAAAAGGCTGAAGATTTGAGTATATTAATCTAGCTCCGATTGGGTTGGTAAAGGTCTTCGAACAAGTGGTTCTACCATCTAGTTTACACAGTTGATGTCTGAGTCCGAGTGGAAGCTCGTTCGTATGAAGAATACATAGCAAATGTTGCTGTTCTCTTCTTATTTTTTTTCCAAAGCAGGATTTATTCTGGCTTAAAAAAATTATATAATGATTTTGCAATTTTCCTGCAGTGACCAGAAGTAGGTGTCAAGTGACCGAAATATCAAGAACTACGTTCGAGAACATGGTGATATTTGTCTTTCTCTTGACAGTACCGCTTGTCTCCTTTTTTCTATGAAGATCCTTTTATTTTTTCTACTATCAAAAAATATGCTTGTCTTTTTTCTTTCTCCAAGATCTTCCTCCTACTGTATCTTATTTTCAAGTCTCCTGACCTTGCCTTTATCGATGAGATCCTTATTCTCTGTTGTCACAATGCCTACATCCGGAAGCACAGATGAAGCTCTTCACACAATTTATTATATGATATACCAGTTCTAAATGCGGCAAACGCTGTGTGAGAGAGGGATATGCATTTGGGAGTGTCTGCTTTTGAATGCCCTGGTTCAAATTCTGATTCAGACGAAATGCCTGCTTCAAAGTTCCCACTACTTGAATCTTCTAAGAATATCGGTATTTTAGAGCAGAAAAATAATTAACACCCCATCTCGCAGTTTCACAATCGCCTATTTCCTCCCTCGTCCTAATGATGACTGATTGCGTTTTCACCGGTGTCATACAAATATGTCACTCTGAATGCATTGAAAAACAGAAGGAAGAGCGAGGACAATAATAAAGGCAAAAAAGAGAAACCGACGAAGGAACCAAACAATACTTACAATTTTTGCTCACTTATACGCAAAAAGGCAATAAAAATCGCCTAATTCAAAATACACATAACTGTTAAATAATACATAATCAGAGCTTATTTAAACATTTAATGCACTAATAATGACATTTCAAGTAAATTCAGCTAAAATAACTTAAATTTAGCATTTTTAAAATTTTTCCTAAAAAAGTTCAAAAATCAGCATTTGAGCAAAACTTCAGGCCATTTGCGGCAAATCAAGGAACTGTCCAAAAAATCTCAATTTTTTTGTGTGAACTTAGTGCCACCAGTGGCAACTTTTCCGCACTACCCATCGGTGAAAATCGAAAAAAAGTTTTTTTCGGCGCACCCTACTATATAAATGTTAAGAATAATTATAAAAAAAGGGGGAGGGGTAGAAATTTGACATGTTCAACCGAATAAGACGGCATACCAAAAAGGCTTTAGTTTACATACAGTGAAATTTAACTGCGAGACACAAAAAAAGGAAAAACCTCTGAAAACGAAGACAATCTCCCCCCCCCCCCCTCGACCAAAACTTCATCGTAAACAGTAAACTGCAAAGACGTAAACAGTTCGAGAACCTCTAGCCCTGGATGAAGTTAATTTTCACAAATTAGCGTTACACTGACATTATTTTACAGAGACAATACCTAAATACAGTACAAAACAGAATGATATATATATATATGTACTATGTTACCGGCCAAACCCGATTTTAGGCCAAACTAGTTTATCCTAACGCTCATCGGATAAACTAGTTTTTCCTAGACCAAACTAGTTTATCCTAACGCCCATAAGATAAATTAGTTTTTCCGAGGCCAAACTAGTTTATCCTGACGCCCATAGGATAAACTAGTTTTTCCTAGGACAAACTAGTTTGGCCTAACGCTCATAGGATAAACTAGTTTAGCCTACTATTCAGTGGTCTGAACTAGTTTATCCTAGGCCGATCTAGTTTATCCTAGTCCAATTCAATTTGGCGTTCTTTTATTGACCCCAAAGACCGCTTCGGCGCCAACCTTCTAGTTTATCCCAGGCCAATCTATAGTTTATCCAAGGCCAATTCAATTTGACGTGCTTTAATTGATGCCAACCAGAGCTGAGCACGTTATCAAGAAGAAAAAAAAAGAACTAATTCAAACTCAAATTCAATTTCTCAAAAATGAGTCAAGTTCATGCTCAAATTCAAAAATTTTCAAAAGAAACCGCTCAACTCAAACACATCTATGGAAGTGAGCGAAGTTAACTAGAATATCGTTTTTTTTATTTTTTTTTATTTTTTAATATAATAGAAGTTTAGCATCCAAATTTACAAAATTTTGTGAGCTAGTCTTTTGGTTATTTGATGTAAGGTTCTTTACGGGCCTGCCCAATTTCCTTCCCGACACTCGGTCCAGGTTTGGTTTGGGGATTATTTTTTTCTATAGGTTCAGACCGAGATGGACCGGGAATCAGTTTTTTTCCGGTTTAACTCAGGACTGGACAGCATTATACTTGAGGTCTACACAGGCAGAAATTTTGAGTCCAATTTCCAACCCAGCTCATATGACAAACATCTGGATTGGCAGAAACTCTTGTCTGTTCAGTAAAAATATCAGTAACATTTGGCCCGGTCCAACTTTTTTTTAACGCACGTATTTTTAAATCGCTATTATTCCACAATTAAAATTTATATATATTTTTAAGATGAGTAGATGCATTTTTAGGTAATAAAATTAAAGTACGGTACAACCTGAGAAAAATAACCTGCCTATGACGGAATCCCATGTTTAACAAAAATAAATATATTGATCTATGTAAAATGAGGTTATTAGTACTTGTAAGAGAATATAATGCACTTACAACAGACGATAAACCTTCTAATAAGGGAAACTGTCTAGAACGGATTTTTCTTCTTTCCTATGCAATGCCGTCTTAGTACATTTTATTGTATAGAAATTTTTTTAATTTTTAAATCTCCAAGCCATAGAATGTGGATTAACGATATTAATGATTCTATTGTAAACTATATTGATTTTTTAATGAATCTCTATTAGTATGCAAATATCTGAATAATTACTAATAGCATAAATTTTTTTACACGGCTTGGAGATTTGAAAATCTGAAAAAAATTATGTAGAAAAACCTTCTAAGACGGAATCACATAAGAGAGGGAAAAAACTTCGTTATGGTTAAGTTCCATTTTTAGCAGGTCCGTCATCTCTAGCAAATTATATTTCTTTCAAATGGATTATTATATCCAATTTGCACCGATATAAAAAAAAAAAAATCCGTTTAAAACAGAATTTCGTCATACACAGATTCTTCTAACAGGTTTTACAGTACTGTATCCCCATCCGTATATATGTATGTGTACTACTCATTAAATAGAATTTTAATTGTTGAATAATGGTTGCATAAAAATATATGAATTTTAAGTCAAACTGGGACCGGGACTTTGCCGGATTTTTGTAAATTCCAGATTTCTGAAAGTATATCAAATGTCTTTCTGATATTCTTAATGGTGCATTTATTCATAATTAGTTCAATGCTAAGTAATATTTATGCGAGAAAAAAAAAATATTAAAAAAAAAATAAAAGTTTTTTTTTAAGAATTTTTTTCTCGCATAAATATCACCCGACTTTAAATTAATTATGAATAAATGCACTATTAAGAATATCAGAGATACATTTGTTATTCTTTCAGAAATCTGGAATTTTCAAAAATCCGGCAAAGTCCCAGCACCGACAATGCGGATTTTCGAGGTTATACTGTACATTTTTAATCAATCCTCTAAATTCTTCTTCTCCTAAATTTTATGATAACCTCTCATCTCATTCTTTGGTCGTACAGCACACAGTTTGTCATATGGAACATATTTTGTAACTACCAGCGGCCGTGAAATGAGGAAGATAGGGGTACGGTATCCCACTCCCCACCGAATAAAATGTATTATACAGGTGTGACAGCAATACTACTTGCCACAAGGTTTTCGATGGACCAGTAGTTGGGATCGATAAAAGCACATCAAATTGCATTGGCCTAGGATAAACTAGCAGGTTGGCGCTGGGGCGGTCTTTGGTATCAATAAAATCATGCCAAATTGAATTAGTCTGGGATTAACTAGATCGGCGTAGGATAAACTAGTTCAGATCAATGAATAGCAGGCTAAACTAATTTATCCTATGACCGTTAGGCCAAACTAGTTTGGCCTAGGATAAACTAGTTCTGCCTAGGAAAAACTAGTTTATCCTATGGGCGTTCGGATAAACTAGTTTGGCCTAGGAAAAACTAGTTTATCCTATGCGCGTTAGGATAAACTAGTTTGGCCTACGCCACTCTAGTTTGGCCTGAAATCGGGTTTGGCCGGTAACATATACATATATAAATATCGACTGGATTCAAATGCTGGACCTCCTGTTTTGAAAATAGAGATGTTATCTCTGTACTGCTAATGTTTGATTACATCGCCGCAATAATGATCTCTTATACTCTGCCACATTTACTTGGTAATATTTCCTAGGGAATCTGTCACAAACTGGTTTGAAAATGGTTTAAAAATAGATTAAATACCTAAGTAATCGGCCGATTTTTAAGAAAATCTATATAGTTCTTACGACAGTGGTTTATAACATATTCGTCTAACAGAAACTCAATCGGAAGTATGGTTTGACAGTTACCCTGTTTACTCCCACACTCACAAAAGAACCACTTTTGTTGTAGCTCGCGCCTATCATTGAGACCTGGTGTACTTTTAAACCCTATATCGCGACGTTTCAGAATCGATAAAAGTTTGTATTAAAATTATTATTATTATTATTATTTTTTTTTTTTTTTTTTTTTTTTTTTTACAGCAGCATAACTATCTGAAAATGCAATTTTCGAAATCACTTATCGGACTATTAACATAAATTTTTTTTAAGCATTTAATAACACAAATTAGTCTAATAAATATAAAATATCGAAAAAAGTTAAAAAATTCTTTCAAGAACCAACTAATTTGATTTTGAAACATTATATTCACGTTTTTGGGGGGAAAAAAGTTGGCATTTTTTTCAAAAGTATAGCTTTCCAGCAACCTTAGCGGAATGCCATAGCTACTTGTGTGTGAGCAGTGGTTTGGACTTCACTAGAAATTGTAACATCCGGCTTAATTAGGCACAGTAAATTTTCTAAATTGTATAAAAATATTAATTTACTTTATAGTTACTTTTACCAAAAGACAATATTTAATACAACATTTCATTTTAAGCATTCGAAACTTTATTCCATCCGACTACAAAAGATAATAGTTTGCTTACTTTGTATTTCACTCAAAAAATAGTTTTCAATGATCTTGAAAGCTTTTAACAAAAATATATTTACTATTTATACATATATCGTCTGCACAGAAAGAAAACCTAATTTGAGTTTCTAATGCTATCAATTATCAAACAAATTGCAATCTGATTTAATTTTAATACGTACTGTACACACACTCCAGGGATAAAGAAGGCGCCTGATACCTATCCCCATGAAAAGTGCCATAAGTCATTTTGACGAAAAATTTGTTGCGTCATATTTGGCGACTTAACTCACTTTTGGCGTGAAATAAACAAAAATCCAATAACAAAAAATTAAAAAGTATAAAAAAATATATATAATATGAATTTAACAGAGAAATTTTATCTGTTCCCTAACTTTCATGTATAGGGCTACAAAATGCTCCAGGTCTCGATGCTAGGCGCGAGCAACACCAAAGTGGTTCCCTTCTCAGATACAAGGTCTCGATGCTAGGCGCGAGCAACACCAAAAATAGTTCTTTTCTCAGATACAAATCGTGATTACAATACAATACTTTATTTACACTATACATTAGGAAAGTAAAAAATATACATGTTTGAATCTATACTAATATTATAAAGATGTAACATCAGTTTTCTTGTTTGTAGGAGTAATCTCTAGAACTACCAAACCGATTTCAAAAATAATGGTGGCAAATAGATGATGATAGTCTCTGTTACAACATAGACTTTATTTTATGTCTGTGCCACTACCCAAAAGAGGTGCAGGAGCAGAAAACGTTCTAAATTTGCGATTTTTGTGTAAGAGGCTATAAACTTTAAACTTGGCACATTAGTTACTTATAACATGTAAATGTTCTCTAAGAAGAGTTTATAAAAAATTCGAAATTAAAAGGATGAAATGAGGGAAAAGCGTTCTAAAAACTTCTAAATTACGAGTTCTATGGAATTGTTAAAGATAGAAACTTGACAGTTGATATGGCTGCTGTACATTTAAGATGCAAATGCACGCGCAGAACATTTTTTTAAATGTGGAAATTAAGGGGATGCAGGAGGAAAAAACGTTTTAAGGGGTTACTTAATTCACGGCAAAACTCCTGCTCGCTAATGCTAATCCTTTGGCAGAATTTTTTTAAGACATCTCATTTGCATTTCAATGTCTTTATTTTTTATTTTTTTGCATTGGATAATCGAGGTCGATCGCTACAAAGATTGTTTTTTACTTTTTCGATTTTGTTTGCAGGGTTTTTTTTTAATGAGGTACTTCCACTCTCAAAACCGGTTCCGAAAGTGAAAATATCTTAATAATAATAAAAAAAACTGGTAAACAAAATCGAAAAAGTAAAAAACAGTCTTCATAGAGATTCACCTTAACTTTCGAATGCAAAAAATCTTTTAAAAATATTAAAATGCAAACTAGATATCTTAAAAAACTTCTCCCGTAGGATTAACATTAGCGAGCGGATGTTTTCGCTTGAGCAAAGTAGCCTCTTAACCTTACGATTTTTATGATACTAAAGGGAATATAAACTTCAAACTTGACATGGTAGTTACTTATAAGATGTAAATACTCTCTAAGAACAATTTCTAAGAAATTCGAAATTTAAAAAGGATGAAATGTGCGAAAAACGTTTTAAAAAGCGTTTTAAATTAGGATTTCTATGGAATTTTAAATAATATTTGTTAATTAACTAATTCCACATCCATTTCAAAGTCACAAATACCACTTGGCATATTTCATTTCCAATAATTATCTTCGCAAAGTTCAAATCAGTCTTACTAAACAAGTTACTGTAAAAAAAATTCTGTATCTATTCCCTTTGATTTTTTTTTCTATTTAAACCGATTTTTTCTAAACATTATCAAACTTTAACATTAGAAATAGGGAATTCTGTAATAAAAATATTCTTAGTATAGTATAAAAAATATTATTCTTTGAATTTTAATCACAATTTTTAAAAATTTAACGATTAATTTTCTTTTATTCTTTGATAGTTTTTTTTTTTCTTTTTTTAGAACATTTTTCATCACTAAAAAGATTGATTTTATATATATATATTTTTTTTTTAATAATGAAAAAAAAAAGCTTATTTTATTTAAAATCTCATGAAAATACCATTTCTTATATTTATATTAGAAAGAATAATACTTAGAAGAACAACAAAGAAAAAAAAAAGTTTAACAAATTATTATTATCATTATTAAAGAATAACAAATACTCTTTAATAATAAAAATAAATATCTTATTAATTATATTCTTTAATAATTCTTTGATAATTATTATTATCATAATAAAGAATAACAAATTTCTATTTTAATTATTTTTAAAAAGAAAATTTTTTAAAATATGCAAGTTAAAATACATCTCTAGTTCTATTTAAAATGTTAAAGAAATTTTTAATAATACATTAAATTTACAACATTTATAAGAATTACCAAATTAGAGATTTGAAAAGTTACAGTAAAATACTGGTGTTCAAAAGAAGAACTAAAAAATCAAAATCTTTCATTCATGAAAAAATTACTTTAATTAATTTTGCGTTGCAATTGTAAAATAATTTTTAAGCATGTTTAAGTTTTTTAGAAATTCATATTCCAAATTTTAACCTCTTCATGGACAATTTTTTACTTTCTTCTAACTTCAATAGAAGAAAGTATTGTAATCGAAATTTTTTTCAACTTGTGGTTTTCGACGGATTTACACGTTTTAGTGGTCAGAGATCCCAAAAAACATGTTTATAGAAAATGTCTGTCTGTCCGTATGTCTGTCGCCATTGTACCACCAAAAAGCGTATGAAGTTATGCATAGAATTCAACCAATTTTTTTTTTAAGTTTTTGTCTATGACAAGCAGGTCCTTCATCAATTTGGGGAAAATCCGCCGAAAAGGGGCGCTGTAATAGCGACTTTTGTGCCATTTCGAATATTGTACCATCGAAAAGTGTATGAAGTTATGCATAGAACTTAACCAAATTTTTTTGTAGGTTTTTGGTCATAACAAGAAGGTCCTCCCGGAACTTGGAAAAATTCCGTTGGTAGGGGGCGCTGTAATTGCGATTTTTGTGCAATTTTCAATATTGTACCATTGAAAAGTGAAGTCATGCATAGAACATACATTGCATACATTGAACCAAATTTTTTATGTATGTTTTTGGTCATGGCAAGAAGGTCCTCCCTGAATTTGGAAATATCCCGCCGAAAGGGGGCCCTATAATAGAGATTTTTGTGTAATTTTCTTGATTTTTCGTAGTTGTATTGTACACCGGTGGCTGATGAAGCGACGGGAACTTCCCATCCTGATAAGCTGACTATTCGTGAACAACTGATATACTACAAAATAATGGAAAACCATTGATTTTAATAAATATCATGATCGAGATTAACTCATTTTTACTCCGATTAATTGACTGAATCAGAAATTTAAGATGAAAGTCAAAGTTGATATAGTATTGAACTAATAAAAATGAAATATTGACATTTGTAATAACATTTTAAAATATTAAAATATATGAGATAGAAGAAAGTTTTGGGACAAATTTTGGAAATACAGTCGAACCTCTATTTAACGAAGTCGCTAAATCCCGGAAAAAAGTTCGTTATATGGAAAATTCGTTAAATGGAGATTCACCTTTTAAAATACTTTAAACTACATAAAATAGATTTTAAATTCATAAACACTAAATATTTTTACTAAAAGTAATTAATCACATTTTTTTAATAAATTATATCGATTTGTTTTATTTTACCCACCAATATCCATCATCAATTCATTTTTTCTATGTGTTTAAATCTTTGAAATCTGCAAAGAAAACAAAACATTGTCCGGGAATACACTGTATTTTCTGTTTAAAGTAAATAGTTATACATTAAAATTAACGAATTTTAATGACATTATCGTATTTGTTATTATTATAACAAATAATTTTTACCATACATTAACATATGCGTCCTTAAATTTAATTTCTGAAAAACTCTGTTAATTTTGCCTGAGTTTTTTATTTAAAAAAGTGCTTTCTCTCATAATACGTCTCGCATCTTTGCAATGCACCAAAAACCTCTTCATGCGTTTTTTCTTCCAGCTATAATCCGCGTCGGATTGTTTCAAATTAGCATTCAATTTTAGCATTTCATCATACGAAGTTTTTGTTAATTCCTGCATAATGATCATTTCCATCATCATCATATTCGTCTTCATCGCAATTCATTGCTGTATTGTTTTTATTTTTCACACTGTCGAAAATATCCAATTCGGATAGTGTGTTTCCGAGGTCTCAGTTTCAGAATTAAGTGAAATACAATCTTCAATCAGCACATCATGGTTAATTTCTTCTTTTTTTCTCATCTGTATCCACATTTTCTCTAAGGGATCCACATTACTCTAAGGGATTATCGTCTTCGTCCTCCGTACTTACCGAATTCTCACTGCTGACAAAGAAGGCGCCTTGTCAAACCAGTTCAAGGCCATTGAACATCATAAAATGTGTTTAAAGAAAGAATAAGTTTGAAATGTCCAGAAAAAATTTGAGGAATGGAGAGAAAAAAAAAATTAGATAAAAAGAAAAAGTTCGTTAAATAGAGAATGCATTTCGCTATTTGGAGGTTATTTTACGAAGAAATTCGCAAAATGTTCTTGGTTCCAAGGAAAAGTTCGCAAAATAGAGGTTCGTTAAATAGAGGTCCGACTGTACAAATAGCTTATGGTGAGAAATTTTAATAATTTATTCATTTTATATTAGGTATGATCCATGTCAATTCAGGCAGCCAAAGAAAAAATCTTACCTTCATAGTCTCAGAAGTTTTTGAATTGTACATATGTTAAAATTCAATAAAAAATAAGATACTTGTATATTTTGGTTTTGTCCAAAAAAATTCCTGGCCCGAGATACAGGCCGCCAAAGATGGCATCCCGGGCACCATTTCCAATTCGCCATTTTCGATAAAAATTTTAAAGTGCTCTATCTCTAGAACGGTGCAAGATATTTTGTTGCGTTTTTTTTATTTTAAAGATAATATTCTTCTGTTTAAAATGATGTACCCAATTTTGAAAAATGTATTCAACTTTTCTTGTGGCAACCTTTTGAAAAAAAAATTTTTTTTTCAAAAAAAATTTTTTTTTTCGAAAATGCCAATCCTAAAAATTTTGATTTTTTTGCTGTTGATCAATACCATTGGGAACTATCTTCACTGTAAAGGAGAACTTCCACTTTTGAGTTTAACAAATTTTAGAAACATTTAAAAAATTCAGAGAATTTTACAGGAACTGTATACATACAGTTCCAGTAAAATTCACTGAATTTTTGCTTATTTGTATCATATTTGTAAGGATAAGCCTACTATATATCCTAAACAAGTTAGAAATTGCAATATCAAATGTGGCAAATCAGGTGCGTGCGTACTATAACTAGTTTTATAAATATTCAGATCTTGGTGCAATAAGTTACACTCTTGGGCAAAAAGGGCATGAATACAAAATTTACTATAATACCATAGATTAAATTCAGTAATACGGAAGTAATATGAATTCATCTTAAAAGGACTTAATCGCCATGGCAACCTAGAATCATTGCCTATCATGGTATATCATTGAATCAATTATGTATTGTAGGATTTTTAAATAGAATGAAGAAAACTTTTATTAATGTCTTTTATGTTTTAATTTGATTTTCATAGCATTTGAAGTGATACATATACTTTATTGCAGAGGTTTACAAAAAATTACTTCCTGTGTCATAGAAAGTGCATAGTGTTTACAGGGACACACAAAAGATTTCGGATACTTTACCTTATTGGAAATACTGTACATTAGCGATGACTGTTAGAGGTGCATTTTTAATTGTGATATGAGTTTTTAAGTTTAATTAAATATTTCCATATTACGTTGTGTGTATAAAGGCTGTAGATCATATACAGGGCTACACAAAAGAAATCGTAAGGGTATTGCTGGAAGTGCATTTTTAGTTGTGTTTGAGTTTTTAAGTTTAACTAAATTTTTCCATATTACGTTGTGTGCATAAATGCTGTAGATCATATACAGGGATACACAAAAGAAATCTTAAGGGTTTACTGAGTATGAATGAAAGTAGCTTAAAGGTGATTTTTAAATGAGTTATGCATTTTTACACTGAACTACATTTAGTATACTAAGATATGTTTGGAGAATATAGATAAAATGATATACAGGTCCACGCAAAGAATTAGATACATGGCCGTCTATGGATGATAATCTCTAGAAGTGTGATTTCACTGGTTTTAAGGATGTTTTAATCTTAATTAAATATTAGCTAAATAGTGGCATGTATATAAAGATAATAGGTAAAATACAGGGTTGTATGAAAGTATTCAAGTATGCTTCTGTCTATTGACATAAATTTCTAAAAGTCAAATTCCGACCTATTTATGTGTTTTTAACAATTTCCAACATAGTTGAAAGTCTTTATGGATTCGATTTGTCTGCCCATCTGTCTGAACTCTAACATGTATTACTATAATTTGTATTGCTGTGTAATTGATATATGTTATTGAGATTGTTTTACTATGTTCGGTATTGAAAATAAAGTATGTATCACTTCAAATGCTATGAAAATCAAATTAAAACATAAAAGACATTAATAAAAGTTTTCTTCATTCTATTTAAAAATCCTACAATACATAATTGATTCAATGATATACCATGATAGGCAATGATTCTAGGTTGCCATGGCGATTAAGTCCTTTTAAGATGAATTCATATTACTTCCGTATTACTGAATTTAATATGTAGAATCATAATAAATTTTGTATTCATGCCCTTTTTGCCCAAGAGTGTAACTTATTGCACCAAGATCTGAATATTTATAAAACTAGTTATAGTACGCACGCACCTGATTTGCCACATTTGATATTGCAATTTCTAACTTGTTTAGGATATATAGTAGGCTTATCCTTACAAATATGATACAAATAAGCAAAAATTCAGTGACTTTTACTGGAACTGTATATATATACAGTTCCTGTAAAATTCTCTGAATTTTTTAAATGTTTCTAAAATTTGTTAAACTCAAAAGTGGACGTTCTCCTTTACAGTGAAGATAGTTCCCAGTG
Source organism: Maratus speciosus (assembly GCA_963932465.1). Classification (NCBI taxonomy): domain Eukaryota; kingdom Metazoa; phylum Arthropoda; class Arachnida; order Araneae; family Salticidae; genus Maratus; species Maratus speciosus. The sequence continues at coordinate 150,299,156 of OZ010793.1, read as the reverse complement.
GTATTGATCAACAGCAAAAAAATCAAAATTTTTAAGATTGGCATTTTCGAAAAAAAAATTTTTTTTGAAAAAAAAATTTTTTTTTCAAAAGGTTGCCAACAAGAAAAGTTGAATACATTTTTCGAAATTGGGTATATCATTTTAAACAGCAGAATATTATCTTTAAAATAAAATAAACCGCAACAAAATATCTTGCACCGTTCTAGAGATAGAGCACTTTAAAATTTTTATCGAAAATTGTGAATGAGAAAGGATGCCGGGGATGTCATCTTTGGCGCCCTGTATCTCGGGCCAGGAATTTTTTTGGGCAAAATGAAAATATACAAGTATCTTACTTTTTCTTAAATTTTAACATATGTTCAATTCAAAAACTTCTGAGACTATGAAGGTAACCCCCCTGCCTGAGTTGATATGGATTCAGCCATTAATAGAAATAAAAAAAAATAGGAAAAACAATAAAAATTCACACAAAAAAAAGAATAACGTCCACATTTGTGGCCACTGAGCGTTAATGGTAATTTATGAACGAAATTATTTCTTATAAAATAAAAAAAAAATAGCAGTAAATTTCTTTCTTACATTTCTACAAATTTTTATAATTTATTATATTTAATATATCTGATATTATTTTTTATCTCACATTAACGATTTGTTCAAATAATCCAAGAACACTGACTGCCGAAAAATTACTTCACGCTTTATCTATAACTGTACACCGGAAATAACATACAACCTTCAAAATAACAACAATTAACATCAACTCTTGTTGAGAGATTCTGTGGTGAATAAGTTATCAAATTTTTGTTCTTTTTATTATTGGCAGTATTTATAATAGTAAAAAACTAAACGTCCGCATATGTGGCCATGGGCGTGAAGAGGTTAAAAGCCTGTGTGTTTACCCCTCCCCACACGTCCAAAAAAAAAAATAATATAATTTTGATCACAGTCGATTCCTAGCAGATTATTAAATGTTCGATAATTTAGCGCCTTAAAAAATTGGTTGTAATACAGATTTTGATGACGTACATTTTAGGTGCGTTCGTAATTATATAAATACGTAGCACCTAAAGTCGTCTTTCGGTCCGTCGGTCCGCCTGTCCGTTCGTCCGAATATAACAGAGCAAAAACTACTCAACTGAATGGTCTGAAATTTTAAATATACAGTTGTTGCACAATTTTGTCGAGTCATTTAAAATTTTATGAAAATAGGATGTATAGTTTAATTACAGGGACAGTCAAAAGTTTTCTGTTATATTACGGCCAATGGGAGAAAATATTCCAAGTGCATTTTAATGATGTTACAGCCTTTCGAACAGAAGGAAATTTATATGCACTTATGAAGTGCACTAAAATATACATTCAGTACAATATGCGGTGAAAAAAATATTTATAAAACTAGTTATAGCACGAACGCACCTTATTTGCCACGTTTGGCGTGCAATTTCCAACTTTTTTTTAACCTTACTATACTTTTGCATAGTACCTGTTCCGCACGAAGGAGGCAAATGTCACTGTTCTTTACTTCAATACGAATCAAGCGCTTAATGTTGTGAATACTTTTTTACTTGAATATTATGTACAATAAACATGAATACTTTTCCATAATTTACTCAGACTATGATGTTGCACATATTAAAATAATTATTTAATTCCTACTCCTTTTAAAGAACTTTTAAACTACTTTAAACTTTCTCCTACTTTTAAACGTTAATTAGTATTCTATTTCCCTTTAGCTCTATTAGACTCATAATAACATGTGATTTCATGTATTTTAAAATTAAAAATGGCAAGTACGTCACGAATTGCTGAAATATCAATTTTTTATTATTTAATCAGATTTGAAGAAAACCGCAAAATAAAATACTATGCCAATTATGATCAAGGTCTTAATTTCTGTCATAGAAATAAGGTAACTTTCATTTTCAGTTATTAAAAATTGATATCAGCAAGATCATATAATGGCAATATTTATTTTATGTCATCCATATATGGTACAATTTACACAATTCAAGGCTAATATGATTTAAGAGCTATACAAGTCATGCGCTTGTATAGTTCTCATTACCGCATATTAAAGATAAAGCACGTCGAATAAGGCAAATATTTTTGGCTCACAAATTTTATGTTGCCCTTTGAATAATTCAGATAATTTAAATAAATATTTCACGTTATCAGGAAGTATAATGTATGGATCAAATGCTTATGAAGTTAAAAAAGCGCCTATAACACAAAAGAAAGCAATGTGAATGTTTATATTGTCGCCGAAAGGCCAAGACATAATACAAAAGTATTTTGGAAACTAAAAATATGCTGGAAATATCAATTTGAACTTATTGCACTTTCAAGTTCTCTGTTTACGCGATTTCTAGAAGCGGTTAAACCAGAATGGGGCCTGGGATTTAGTTTTTCACTTTCACAAAAAAAATTTAAACACATTTTTGTATGCTTTAAAATACAAATAGAAACAAATAGATAGTTTATTTAGAAATTGTGTATATATTTTGTAGAGTAATTTCAATTCTAAAAACACAAAATATTGATTACAAGACTAGGGAGGGGGGGGGGGGGGAATAAAAGAGGAAATGTTGTTCTGGCACATGTGTTGTAGTTATGTTTTTAAGAATTTTGCCTTATATCACCTTTTACATTGTACCGTTGCAAAATAAATCAAACTGATAAAAAATAAATAAATAAATAATGAAACATTATATTATATGGCATTATAGATGATTATATTGCAATGTACCCTGGAATTAAATAATACATTTCCATATAGCAGTTTCCAACTTAACTTGTATTAAAAAATATATATTACAGGCCTCGGAGAGGTCCTTTTTTTAGCCACCACTAATTTTTAAAAATTATTTTTATGGAATATTGCCACAAGACTTTCAGTAAAAACTCACCACAAAATAGGTTGTTATGACATTTCCAAGATAAATCTAAAAAAAAAAAAAATTGTAAAGAAATAATGGTGGTAATAGTTTTGGATTAGTCTGATATGAAAATAGACTGCTCCGAGGCTTGATGTTATAATTCACATCCTCCAGTAACATTTAAGATTTTTCAATAAAATTAATCTTCAGTCTTAGTTTGGAGGCAAAGTTCGTTTACCCATAATCGAAAGCCCCTCAGAGTTGCTTAACTATTCTTGAGTCCCAAGTGAAAATGTTATTTATTCACAAATTGAAAAAAAAATGGAAAAGAAAATTGCTATTTAAGAAACAAGAATGTAGTGTAAGTTTCTTGAAGTGCAAAAAATCAGTTTGAAAAGAAATTGCATAGTTATTGTTAGGATACAAGGAGAAATATGCTACCTGGTTTTGAGGCCTTTACACGGTCAGTGTTAGTAACATAGACAAGTCATGGAATATCCCTTACCTATTGCTTTCGGTTTGAAATCCTTTTCAAGAATTAATGGAAAACTGAACTCGTGTCTTTCTGCCATAATTTTAACATGATATTTTAAAAGAATAATAGCGACTTTTGTAAATTTATGCCAGTGGCTAGGTATAAACAATATTTTTTGCTCTTTTAAACATATTTTCAGAAACATGAAAATCACGAAACATTGTCATGGAGAAGTATTTAGAAGTAATACTTATTTCTGAGTATGAAGATATTTTTAAATGAAAGAATTAATCATGAAACGATTTTAAAATGTTATTAACAATTTTCTACTGCACAATTTTGGTACCTAGCTCTGATAAGAAAATATTATGAGCTCGAAATTCAAATCTTCGGGCTTGGGTTCTGAAGAAAAAAGATACATAATAGATAAATAACAAATTTAAAGCTCCGATAAAATCAGGGGGCTCAGGCTTTGAACCACGGCTCCGTCGGTTCATGATTTAATTAGACCCTGTAGTTAATTACATCTCTAAAAAAATTATGCCAAACTTCACAATATGAAGTTTAAAACGTTTTCTGTTTTCTTAAAATTTAAACTGTTAACTTAATTGAAACAAATTTAACTTAAACTTTGAAATGAATACAACGGCATAATTAATGAAAATATTCCCTGACAATGGCTGCGGGATTGCAGTGCTAGGAATTTTAAATAAAATGTATATTTTAAACATCTGTAGAATTTATTATCTGTTACCTTTTAAGCAAACAGAAAAAAGTTTTAAAGTTCATATTGTAGAGTTTGTGATTGAATCAAAATAAAATATTGCATTTCGCCTTATGATTTTACTTATGATTTTTTATGATATTTGGAAACATATAAATTATATTTTAACTACTCGCGAATTCTCTACTTAGTCCATTTAAAAGAACATAAATTTAAATATTCCACTTCCCCTTGCGATTCGCAGCATCAGCTTTGATATTTCAAAGCTTTCCTTATGCAAATTAATTTTAATAATAGTAGTTATTATTGAGCTGTTTGATCTACAATTGCTACCCCACGTAAAAAATATTTTGCATGACCAATATTCAGAATTCAAGCGAAAGTGTAAATAATATGTTATTTGGTCTTATGACACAAAGGAAACTTTTGTATAAATAAATATTATTTGTTACATATCGCACATTTTGAATTGTAAAGTAACAATTAAAAAATTCCCTGCCGGCTCGGGCCTACAGGCAGAGGTAGATTTCGAAGTTAAGTACTAAATTCACCAACAAAACTTAAATCAAGATTACAGATAAACCCAGTTTCTTCACTAAGAGTGAGCTGTAGGGAGCTAAACTTTTATTGAAAATTATAATATACACGAATACACTCACGCATGTATATGGAATAGGTTTAAAAATGGATACAAAAAATTCAGAGAACCTTACAGTGTTAAAATGTTAATATTTCCATAGTCGGGTTTTTATCATGTTTTAATACGTTTCTTCAAACTCACATTACGCAACATATTCACCTGCTGAGGTCTGTTATACTTCCAATATGAAGCAATATACATATTTTTTTAATTCGTCAAACTATTTATTTTATTTTGAGTTTTCATGCGGAAATCTTGCTCTAGAAAACTTATGACGTAATATTCAATTTGTTTTCAATTTGTCAAACTATTTAATTTTTCACGTGAAAATTTTGCAATAGAAAAGTAACTGTTGTGGTAATAATTTTATTTATTTTTTATTGTTGGCAACTGCTATAACGAAAAATGTTTATTTTTTCCTGTCATTCTTGTGTAAGAGCTGGTTTTATCAGAATCATGTTAAGACAGTATTCAAAATTTTGAACCCTCCCCATTTCCATCCCTTTGGGCCGATTTCGCCCATTTTCAATCCCCGCCGAGATATTAGCCTTATCAAAGTTGTTGGCGAATTTGAGGACGATCCGTGCATAATTGAGCCTTTTATCGTGCGGACAAAATTTAGTACATACATACATACATACATACATACATACATACATACATACATACATACATAAACTTTTTAGATGGCGGTGGTTTTGGGTTTTTTGGGGTCATATAATGAAAAGTTTTGAAGGAATTTTACAAAACTCGCACCATGGTAACGACTGCAATAGGTAGTATTTCTTACGAAATCTACCTAAAAAAAAAATCCAAAATAGGCAGTAAACGTTCCCAAGCGTGAAAATGAATTGCGTAAGTTGTTTATTTAAAACGGATAAGAAAATACAAAATTTTTACATAGAGAGTCAAAGTAGCTTACAGTAGAACTCCATTTATAAAAACCCCGATTATCCGAACCGCGATTTTTCTTTGTTTCTTGTTTTTTGGCGTATACATTTTTTAAAAAGGATTCATAGATTGTTAAGTATTTTACTTTTATCACTTTTCTTGGAAATGGAAAGAAAACAATTAACCATAAAAAATAATGTTTCGAGAAGTCTGTCTTTCAATCTATTATATGATGTCGAATTTAGTGTTCTGTCGTCAAGGTAAATTTCCTAACTCTGCTTCTTTTGCTTGTGAGAATGTCAGGAAATAGATGCTGCTATTCACTTCTAAATATTTTCAAAAACTCTTCGATTCCCTGAACATCTAAACATAAAATTTATTGCCGAAACGTCAGTGAAGGCTTACTGTGGAGACACGAAAAGTTTTGGTTTCTGTTAGTCTGTCTGTCTGTTCTGCGATAACTGCCGCAAAAAGCATCCGATCGGCTTGAAATTCACTGGGCATGTTGATGAGGTACCCGAACTTAGCTGTATAGTTTTTGGTTAAATTTGGTTCATTCGTTCGGGAAATATGGAACATTTTATTTTGCTCTATAATGCTTTTCAATGGCAAGTCAGACGATTTTCAGATTTTCATTTGTTGAAAGAAATGGCTCATATGAAAAATGAGTTTAAATGGTAAATTTTGATGCTGAAATTTTTAAATAACATTAATAAATTATTCCAATAAATTATGTCAATATATTTGCGAGATTTTTTTAATTAGGTTTATAATATTGGGGAGAATTTTATGCATGTTTTCCAATAATATAAAGGATTTTGTTTTATCAAATTGACATAATGCATATTTCATTTTTTTTCCTTTTCTTTCTCTGTTGCCTAACAACGTATTTGGTCCTAATAATATTAGTATAATTGCATGTATAATGCTTGAGTAAAGCCAACGTCAAAACAGATGAATTAATGCATTTGTATCTTTGCATATAGAATGATTTTAGCCCAGAAATAAAAATAGGCAATATTTCATTTATTTTATTTATTTTATTCAAATATTTTGCTTAAAAATACAAAAGTTCATTATTTTCATAGAGAATAACGTAACATTTTCTCATAACATTTACCAATATTTCTTTAATTGTTGCCAAGAAAATCAAAACCCGGAATAATAGTTTCTTTTAAACAATTTTCAATTGAAATGTTTTGTCGTGAAACAGGAAAATGAAAAATAAAATTAAGAATAGAAAAATTAATATGGCGGCATATTAAAAATAAAAAGAAAACTGTCGAGTATTTCTTAATAGAACACGATAAAAAGTTTTGAGTAAGAACGCATAGCAGGTGAATTAGACGTCATTTATCGAAAACAAAGATGCTGGAATTAAAAGATCTTGGGTAAAATAAAATTAACTATTATTCACGGAGGAAAGAGATAGATGGAGATGCAGTATGCCGTAAAAACAGTTTGCAATACGATATGCGTTATCGCTCAGATTTAAATGCCCTCATTCGGCCCAAACAAAACAAGCACGTGGAACAGGGACCAAATTCTTTGACTTCATCCTTTTTTTTTTTTTTTTCTTTTTTTTTTTTTCTTTTAAGCACGTCGTTGTGTTGTGCCAAATGTAGCGGATTTTAGGGTTACATTTTTGCCGTCACTTCAAGATTTATTGTCTGTGTACGGTTAACATGAATATTTTATTTTAAATTTAAATTTTATTAATTTATAAAAAAACTTATGCTTATCCTTATAAATCACAGCATAAAAAAAATCTAAGATATACTATAACCATCCGCACAATCAATAAAAAATTACGAATGTAAATTTAAATAGACTACGGGGGGTTCAGGGGGGCAGAGCCCCCCTGAAGAAATGCAATTTTTGATTTAAAAAGTTACCAGAATAAGTAGCTCATCAGAATTTCAGAACATCAAAGTACAACCACTTGTTTAACACTTTTAATTTCTGAAACTTTACGAAGTATCTTGTATGCTCATAAATATTTATGTAATTTGAAAACTTTAAAAAGCGATTTGTAGGAAGTTGAATATTATGCAATGAGTGTTAAAAAACAATGACTTGCAAAGATGACATTGAGGCTCCTGATCTGCAGATTTACTAGTAGTAATTTACTTGGTTAAGGAAGATCTTGAGACAAAATTTTAGACCAGTGAAGAATGGTAGTGTATGCTGAATTAGAAATAATCTAGAAATTGAACACTTTTATAACGAAAAGTGTGACTATGACTGTCAGGTTTCTGACGCTAATGAGCGTGTAAATAATTAAGATTACTGTTATCTGATACTATCTTTTACTTATTTATTGTCATATGTTTCATTTTCTGCGTATGTTGGTTTAAGGTAATATTTTTCCTTATATTGAAGTTGATTTAAGCTATTTAAGTTAGATAGTTTGGTATGGACACGCTCCATCATTATATTGAGGGATTCCAATTTCCCTTTCTATTCAAGAACGCATATCTCAGATAAAGTGAACAAAGAAGAAGGAAGATTGTTGAAAGTGATAGAACACTTGTCTGATGTGTCAATCTCAAAATTTCTTCTATGTCATACATGTTAATTCTTCAAAAAGCATAGCTTTTTTAACCATGCATTTTAAAACAAAAAATCTTGCTTATTACAAGTATGCAATTTTTTCCCCAACAGTCACCGAAAATCGAACAAAATTAACTATCAGAACCTTCAGTCCAATTTTATACAAACTTCGGACTATTATATCTAAATATAAAAGTTCGTCAAAAAAGATTCCTAAATTCTTCACTTAAACTGCAAAAAATCGTGAAAATTGCATAAAAATCATTTTCACAGCATTCGCATCTGGGAGAATATCCCTATTTTAAACTGGGACCTGACGTCCGTAATCAAAAACATACATATGAAGTTTGGTTCAATTCTATGCATAACTTCGTACACTTTCCGATGATACAAAATAAATATCTCATTAAAACTGCTATCGCAGCGTCTCCTTCAGGATTAATATCCCCCATTTCAACTGAGACCTGACGGGCATAGTCAAAAACATAATATGAAGTTTGGTTCAACTCTATGCATAACTTCATACACTTTCCGGTGATACAGTAAGGAAAATGGCACAAAAATCGCTATCACAACCTATTCGCATCTCGTTCCGACGCATTGCTTGTTTACTGTAGATTGAATTAAGTAGAGAATTTATGCTATTGAGATATACATGTATCTTTGAAAAGTGATGATTAAAATTCATAGGAAAAAAGAAATCCGATAAAATGTGGAAATAGTACTTTTGTCACGATTGCCAGTATAATTTCCGTATTTTAATGATTTTTTTTTTTCTTTTAGAGTGTAATTATTTAGATTATACAGGTTCTGAGCATAAATTGCGACTTTAGGACTCCAAAGCAACTACTCTAACAAAAAAGATGGAATTCAGTAAATATAATTTCAGACGATCATGTTACTTGGAAATTAAGAGTATACTGTGTTAGGATCTTAAAACACATCTACTATAAAGAGAACAAACACACTTTGTTCTTCATGCAATCTTGTTTTGAGACAATAAAAACATTTAATTCACAATTTACGTTTTAAACTATGAGGTTAAACTATGTACACAAAAATATATCGTTTTTGTGTATTATGCAATTTGCCCATTAAACTGTATTTCAGAGTTATCTGATAACTTTTTACACATTTCAGAAGTTTAAAGTGTTATCAAAATACACAGGACTATGTGTATTTTATAGATACATCAGGTGAGTATTTGGCAATTTACTCGCCACTTTACACATACAGACAAATCGTTTTTGTATCAGCAGTATACCTGTTTTAATGTGTAAATTTACGCCTTTAATTTTTAGAGTTGTATGTATGCTTATGAATTATGAAAATGCATTCTGCTAGAATGCATTCGTGCTGTTGAATAACGAAAATCTTATAATAGTTTTAGCTAGAGCCTAGAAGCTAATTCAGCCAATATTGAAATGATCGATGGTTATGCTCCAGAAGAAGTTAAAGATAGATTGAGTAGCAATACAGGAGACAATCCTGCATTACAAATTTTGAACGACGAAGAGATGGTTTTAAGAATCGCAAACCAGCGTGCAACATAAAAAAAACTAAGTTAAAGAAAAATCAGATGGGTGCGACGAGGAACACTATTTCCATGAAATTGTTAGAACGTGAATGATGGCGATCCCGTTCAACTGACGTGACTTCTTAAAGAATACTATATAATTACCTACGAGGATTTCAAAAACAGACTATAATAAACTATATTACTTCGAATCTACTTCGAATCAGAATTAATCACATAAATTCAATAAAATATGCAGAACGGTTTTTTGCACATTCAAAGTAAATCATAACTCAGATAATTAAATACTCGGAAAAATGAATATGAATAAGTTTTATTATGACCAAGACAATCCTGGTTCAGATTAGATATAGTGCTGATCACTCGCTTCCAAATTTAATTACATCTACATTAAAACAAAAATGAAAAACAGTAAGGTAAAAAAGGGTTGCAATAATTCTTGGCGATTACTCTTTTTCTCCAAGTCAAACAGGAAAAAGAGGGTTTTAACACACTGACCCCGCTTCAACAATTACTGTTTTTCATCATTCAAATTAGATTTTTATCAAAAATTTCAAACTACATTAATAAGACAATTAAAAGTTAGAACATACAATAATGAGGATTACAAATAATTCTATTTTCACAGGAACAAATACTGAAACTAAAACATACAAAATAATTGGATTAGAAAAGTTTAAAAAATGAAATTGTAAACAAAGTGTTCATTATACATGAAAAGTCAATAATCAGTTCATAATGTCTAGTTCCAGTTTATGTATCAATTGGACTGGTCTTTTTATCATACCGGATACAGTTTGAATTGCACAAGATCTAACTTTCTAATCTCTTCCTAAAAAGAGCTCTGTAATTCGACCGCATTTCCATATGTGCCTTGGAGTTTTATCTTCATTAATCAATACAACATCACCAATTTCGAATTTAGTCGGAGCTTTGACTGGAACTGAAAAATTGGCATAACGAAGTTCTAGCAAATATTCCTGCCTCCAACGTTTTCAGAAATGATTTAAAACTTGATCTCGATATTTTAATATTTTTGTTAACGCTAACTTTATTCAATTTAAGTTCAGTAACACAATGAAAGTCTGGTAGAGAATTTATTCGCTTGCCGATCAGGAAATGTGAAGGTGTAAGCGGAAGCGGTTCACTGTTTTCATCATACTCGTACGTTAATGGACGACCATTAATCATAGCTTCGATTTCAGTTAAAGTGGTTTGGATTTCTTCATATGAGAGACAGGATCTCTCGAGAACTTTCTTCAAAGGAATTTAAATGGAACGTAACATGCGTTCCCAAAAACCGCCCCATCAACTGGCTCTTGGAACAATAAATTTCCAAACAATGCTATTTTTATTAAAATATCGTAAAACTTCCTCTTTCGATATTCGGCTCCAAACTTCTCTAAGTAAATTATCAGTTTTGATAAACGTTTTCGCATTATCACTGTAGATAATTCTACAAATTCCACTACGAGATATAAACCTTTTAAATGATAAAAGGAAGGTTTCTGTAGTTAAACTGGTACACAGTTCAAGATGCACAGCTCTAGTGACTGCGCACGTGAAAAGAACTATATATGCCTTTTCTTGGCCATTTTTTGACATAAATAGGACCTGCAAAATCCACAGCACAGGTATAGAAAGGTGGTGATTCTGTAATACGATCTTTTGGTAATGGTGCAATTTCTTGCTTCCCAAGAGAGTCTTTAAATTTTGTACAAATAAGGCAATGTTTCAGTACAGAATTTATAAATTTTCGTCCTCTGATTATAAAATATTTTTCTCGTAAATGAGCTAAAGTTGTTGCAATTCCATAATGGAAAACCTTTTCATAAGCATTCTGAATCAACAATTTGGTATAAGCACTCCCATTTGGAAGTATAAAAGGGTGCTTTTCCCTTTGAGATAATTCTGAAAAGTGTAATCTTCCAGATAAAATTAACAAATCATTCTCATCCAATTTTGGGTTCAGACTATACAAGGCTGAATCTTTATCAATGGGTTTTCCCCTTTTCAATAAATCAATTTCACTATTACAAACAGATAACTAGGTTTGTTTTAACCAATAAAATTCTGCCTTTTCAATTTCTGGAGCTGCGAGCTCACCTGAAATTTTAGTTTTTATTTTGTTGATATTATTTAGGAATCTTAAGATCCAGGCTGTGATGTTAAGTAATTTGGAAAGAGAACTAAAATTTTATAATTTTAACAACGACTCTGGAGGTACAACACCTACTGTACAAGATACCTGAGCAGAACTCAAATTTGATGATTTTCTTTCATTCAAAATATTTTCATTAAATGGTATCTTTTCAGGTTTCAGCCAACTGTCCTTTGGTAATGACAATCATTCAGGACCGTAATACCATAATTTATTTTCCAGGAGGTTATGTAAATTCTCGCTTCTAGTAAGAAGATCACTCGGATTATCCTTACCCGGAATATACTTCCATATTTTAGGATCAGTCAAAGATTGTATTTCTACAACCCTATTAGCTACAAAAGGCTTCCGCCAATCCATGGCTGATCCCTTAATCCAATATAACGTAATAGTGGAATCTGACCAGATATGAATTTCCAAATTTTGAAAATTAAATGCATTTTTCAGATATTTAGACATCCTTGCAGCTATTAATGCCCCCATTAATTCAAGACGAGGGATTGTTAAACATTTAATCGGGGCGACTCTACATTTTGCCCAAAGAAGACTAGTCATAATTTCATTATCACTTGTGATACACCGAAAATAAGCTACGGCCCCATATGCCTTAGGACTGGCATCGGAAAAAATATGAATTTCGATTGGGTCAGAAACTTCTAGGCCCCGTGGAAAATATTTGCGGGGTACCTCAAATTTATGTAAATGTTCGATTTCTGAACACCAATTTTCCCATTCAATTTTTAAATCATTAGGGAATTTTTCATCCCATTCCAAACCCCTTTTCCATGTTTCCTGTAGCAAACTTTTCATACGAATAGAAAATGGTGTGATGAATCCAATAGGATCAAAGAATTGTAACATGGCTTTAAGAACAACGCGTTTCCATGGATTAACCTTCCAATCATCAGGAAAGGACTGTACTTCAAAACGTAACATATCCCAATTAGTATCCCATAATAATCCCAAATTTTTTAAAGAATTATTCAAATTTTCTTCTGAGTCACATAATTTATTTTCCTTCCATAATTTTCTAAATTTAACAGAATTAGTATCGAATTTTCTCAAATTCGTGCTAGCTTCTTCAAAAATATGTGAAGCTGTTTCGGATAGATAATAAGAGTCTTTATCAGATTTTGACCCCGTTATCAAATCATCTACATAAAAAGAAGAGTCCAAAATCTTAACCACTTCAGGATGATCAACATATTTACGTATACGGGATTTAATCGTTGCAGGCAAAAGAAAGGGACTGCAAATTACCTTAAAAGCAGCTCGTGTAAATCTAAAAAAAATTAAATCATCCTTTTCGTCACCAAACCACAAAAATTTTAAATAATCCCGATCTTCCTCTGTTCTCCCAATTTGCAAAAACACTTTCTCTAAGTCGGCGGAAAATGCAACATTAAATTTTCTGAAATTAAATATTACATTAAGTATGTTCGGATTAAGATTAGGACCTGGATATAAACAATCATTTAGAGAATTTAAATGTTTGTCTTTAGAAGAAGCATAGAAAACCATCCTTACTTTGATAGTTAATTTATCCTCTCATAAAACCGGTCTGTGCGGCATAAAATATCCACTTTCAATTATTTTATCAGGACATTCTTCTACAATTCCTACAGTCATTTGTTCTAATACAATAGCTTTATAATTTTTACATAAGTCATTATCCTTCTCGAGTTTACGATTTAAATTCTCAAAGTGACTTCTAGCTACTCTAAAATTATTCCCGACTTTATTTTTCTCATCCTTCCACAATAAACCCGTTTCATACCTATTATTTACGAATTTTAAGTTATTCTCAAATTTATTCACGATTTTCTTATCTACATTAGAAATATTATCATTTGATTGATTACCCAAAGATTAAATTTCCCAATAATACCCAAAGATTAAATTTTCCATAAAAATTTCATATCTTCCCCAAATGGAGTTGCAACGGACAGATTTAAAACAGAAGCACTTTTCATTTTTCTTTTTTCATCTTCATAAAATCCACAAAGCGGATAACCGAATAAATTATCACATAAAAAGAGAGATTTATTTTTATTTCCCCACGGTAACAGATTTGATAAAAATAATCCACCTTAGTAAGAACATTATATATTTATTTCAGAATCGCATGATACAACAACATTCGACAATTTAAAAGGCGTCAGTTTATTTCTTATCTGTTTGGAGAGAAGGGGGGATAAATCGTAGAGTTAGAAATTACACCAGTGACTAATGCCTCAATAAATATGAAACGCGATTTATTTTCAATATGGAATAATTTAAATTGCACAACGTCAAATGTTTTTATTTGTGGTTTAACAGCTGCAAAGGAATAAATTTGAAATTTTTCTTGTCGAATAATTCGAGGATTTAATTTTGAAACTAATTGCTTTGTAACAAACGACCTTTGACTTCCTAAATCATATAAACATAATGAAAGCTCGGAATTTATTCCGTATTCCATATTGACGCAAGTTGTTTGTAAAATATCTTCTTTAAAGGAATTTTCATTTGAATGGGCTTTACAGTGATATATATATATATATATATCGAACTAATAACAGAGTCAGCTGATTTTATTTCTTTGATTAGAATTTTTTTAAACAAATCGAAGAGTGATGATAATTTCCATTACAAAATTTACAATGTCCTGAATTAAATTTACAATTAGCCGACAGGTGGAATCTCCGGAAACAGGTGAAACAACGTCCCTGTATGCGCAATTTATCCCGTTTTTGAGGAATAGTACATTTTTTTACACATTTTTGGGTCATGTTCATTTTCGCAAAATATACAAACATTTTTTACATTAGTAGTCAATGCAGAGGCTGAAGGAATATCGCGTTTATAATTGCTAAAATGTTTATAATTGTTATTATATTTATTCTTTTCTTTTTTAGCACTAAAACTATTTTCAGTGTTCTGGAGTGCCATCGTAGATTCTCGCGATTGAACTTCGGTTTTAATGAAGGAAAGAAGCTCTTTGCCCTCCATTTTTTTACCATCGGTTCTTTTACGATTAAAATCTAACGCCATTTCAGAAGGTACCAACTTTAATAAAATAGGACACAGGGGATGACCATAACTTCCTGCTGTAGCACCGAAGGAATTTAAATTTCTAATTTGCATTTCACAGCTATCATACAGTTCCCGAAGTTCTCTAACATTAAAAGCATTATTTACCTGTTTTAAATTTAATAATTTGCTAATATGTGCATTGATGACTAGGTCGTCACGACCGTAGCGAGCTTTTAACAAATCAACTGCAGCTTTAAAATTTTCCTCCGAAAGTGAAAAACCTGCAACAGCATTATATGCACTACCTCCAAGAAGCGAGTTTAAGTAGACAAATTTATCAACAGGAATTAAATTAGAATTCTTTTCGATTGCATTGGAATATTGCCCCCCAAAATTCCAACCAGGAACTGCTGTCACCAAAAAATTTGTTTATAGGCTATTAGGCAATTTCATAGATCTCTCTAAATTTCCGTTTTGAGAACCGGATTCATTTTTCATAAAATTTTGAAAAGCGTTATTTTGTTTCTGGGAGTTATGTTCATTTAACAACTTCGTTATCTTATAACGCGATTCAATTATTTTCTCACTATAGCTTTCAGAACTTTCGATTTCTTTCTCGAAATCGTCGTCAGCAATAACATCTTGAATATCGGAATTTAATTTTTTTAATGTTTCATATTTATCGTTTAACTGATCTTTAGAAATATTTAATAAATCAAATTTATTTTCTAATGGCATAGAATCATCTTCAAGCGTTGTGCATATTTTTGTACACAACTTTGTCGTTTGAGTGCGTAAACCTGCTCTTTTCTTTTTTAATGTTTCAACATTAGGGTTAGTCGACATATTTTATTTTCAATCAATCAACAATAAAAAAAAAGATAAAAAAGAAAACAAAAAACTATTAAATATGCCAAAGATTTTTGAGATAGTGCTGCTAGTTCTAAGCTTAAAGAGTTGAAGAGAGTTGAAATGCAGATAGAAACATTTAAACTAAATTTTAAACATCAGTCCAATTATACTGATTTTTGATTGTTCGAACCTCCTTGAGTCCCGAGAAGTTCGGATAATCGAAATTCAGCTATATTTCCTTTAGTATGAACCACGTTACATCCGATTATCTGAAGACTTGTAAAGTTGCAAAATGTAAAAAGCGAAAAATGAAAAAAAATGCTTAAATTCGATCATTTTTAAAGATATTTAAACGTTCTTTTACTGCCTGATTTTGATGTTTGATAGTAGCTCATAGTAATATCTCACAAATTATGTTTTTTTGAGTTGCGTCAATCAGTGGCTCAGAGAGGAGAAAAGGTGAGGGAAAAGGACCGGGGACCCGTTCGTCCCATAACTTTTGTAGTACAATTTTATGACAAGAATATTTTTTAAAACTTGAAAAGTTTAAATCCTATTTTGGGGTAAAACAGGAATTTAAAAAAATACACTGCTTAAAACTGCAAATTTATAAATTCATTCCGATTTAAAACGGTCCGTTTCAAGATTCAAGGGTTATACGAGCCTCTCAAGAAAACATTCCAAATAAAAATAATGTAGCGCATCGTATACAATACTTTCCTCAGAGTTGATGTGGAAAATTACATCCACTTTGCCTCTATACCTCAAAATATAAACATCCAAGAACATATGCATATTACTATCAAAACAGTAATTTGCATACAAATCACAAATAGTACATAATTGAAGCGTTGACATGGGAAGCAGTGTTGCCAGATTGACTTCTTTTTTTTTAAATCAGATTCTTGATTGGCACCACTTTTTTGAAATGGTAAAATGCGCCTTATTTAATGACATATCAATTAAGGTGAAAACAAAGGGAATTTTACAGTTTCAAAAAACTGGTGCCAATCAAGAAATCTGAATTAAAAAAAGTAGTCCACTGGCAACACTGATAGGAAGGGGAATAAGTGCAAAAATGAAATTTTACAGGAGAGACTACCTTTTCCATGCCGAAGGCATTGGAGTTACTATCTGAGCCATCTTGCGGCCATCATAAGAAATAAAATAAACGGGATATGTACTTGCTCTCTTTCCTATGCTATTGGCCTTGACTGTGATGTAGTAATCACATTATTTATTTTTTTAAATTGTAATGCAGCATTATTATCTCACGTTTTAAACTATTTATTTTCAACGCAAGACATTGTTCAAATCGCTTTTTTTTCTTTACTTTTTACCGCAAGTAACAGAACATTTTATTTCAGATTTTCCCCTTCCTCTGTTCTATTTTTAGAATCAGCGTGACGTCGCCCGCGTCATATTGGGGTGTGTCTTCGCTTGGCGAATTAGAGCTTCATTCTCTCCCTGTAAAGTTTCGTTTTTCTTTTCTCTAGTTTCATACGATTTAACCATAATACGTAAATTTAATTTAACAAATAGATTTAAATCATTTCTGCATGTAGTTTTGTAAACCCCTTTTATGTAGTATATATATCAATGCAGCCAGTTTTTTAACATATTTTAAGATTTTTAAGATTTACGAAAGTTTTAATATGTATTATTTTTGACAATGTGATTTGTCGTTTGAATTTCGGGCCTTTGCGCCTAAATTCAAAGAGTGATGTTCTTCAATAGCTATATCTCGATATCTAAAAGTTTATCTTCGGTCTCTGGCTTTTTAATTTAACGCATATTTGATTTCGGACTTTTTATTATCAAGACCTTCTTTAAAAAGTGATTTTAACCAGCATTCATCTTTATCGTGGAATTACTTCAAGTTTTTAATAATTCTACGTGGAACGTTCTTCTGATGTGTACGGTGACCTACCTACTCCTAATTGCCTTCCACCTCTCAAATGAATCAACGAATAAAGAAGATTTTTTTATAACTGCTGTCTCTTCAATGTGTCTACTGTCGTCATTTAAGTAAGACTATTCCTTTTATTTTTACTGCAAGTCAACTTTATCATCTTAGCTATACGATCACTCTATTTACGGCACTCCAGATTGTTTATTTTATCCAACGGCAAATTAAACTCTTTTTATTTACTTAATTCTCCTCAACATATTAACTTCGTCACATTTGGTTTCCGTGACAAAAAAGAACATTTCGGCGTTGTTGCTTTTTGATTACAACGTAATGCCTTAGAAAAAATAACTTAATGACTTTTTTTTGACGATTGATGCATTCTTTTTAAAGAAAATTTTTGTTCTCAAATAGAAGAACTGCTCTTTTTAATGAAATTCTGAAAATGTTTTAGCATTATAATTGCTGTTATTCTTTTTTTCAATATTTTCTGTTCTTATAAAAAGAAAACGTAAGTTTTTATCTTAGAAGAAATTTTGTTCCTGACTGAACTTTCTTTTGCATAAAATTTTGAAGATTTGTTACTTTTATAGAAATATACTGACATAAATTCAAATAAATTGTTTTAAAATTATTATTTTTTAATACAGAATTTTAAGAAAATTATAATATTCTGCTGTTCTCAGATGGAACATTTTGCTTTTTTTAACGGCTGAAGATCGATCAAACATCGTAATGAAAATTTTGTTCTCAAGTTTTATTTGTGATTCCATGATTTAAAATTTGTGAGCATAGTATAATTTAAAAAAAAATTCCTTTACTGGTTTTCATTTTGAGATATGTCTTGACAAAATTATTGCTGTTTTTAAATTATTGAAAAATGAAATATTATTTTAAAAATCAAGAAATTTAATTATTTATTCTCTAATTTATTTATTCTTATGGTGCATTAAAAGATATTTATCATAGAAAATCTTTGATGAATTTTGAAATTCTGAAATGAATTCTAAAAATTGTTCTTAGATTTTAAGAACAAATTTATTTAACAAGAGGCTATGGTTTTTATACTTATTCTTATATTGGTTTTTTTAATTTTATTTTATGGCACTTATATATTGAAATAAAATATTTAATGAATTTGAAGATATATTATGAAAATTAAGATATTTATTGAAGCAAATTATTTTTTTCCCTTGGAATCTGTGATAATTATTGAAGTTTAAATTATTTTACTGAAATTGTTCTCATCTATTACTTGCAAAGAAGCTGAAGTTCTTCATGAAATTCGTAGCTGTAAAATATCCTGCATGATTTTATGAAGTCTTCTCTGCTTTTAAATATATCAATTTATAATTTTTGTTCCAAAAATACCTTCATTAACTTTTTATAAAAAATATATATGTATAACGTGTTCTTGTACCACCTGCCACTTTTATTCTCAAGATATTTTTGTCATCTAGTACACGATTTGACTGCTAATATCGATTTTGGTGTTTGGTGAGTGCAGTGTTCTTTTACTAATTTAAATTTCAAGAACTCTGTTTGCTTTCTACAAACTGTTCTCATCGTAACTCTCAGTGCTTCAATTTTCCAGAATTATGTAGCTTCATCAAAATTTAATGACATATTTTTTTTGCTTAAAGAAGAAATTTAAAAAAAACATCCTATATCATCCTCATGTCTGAAATAGTTTGATAAAATTTTATTCCGATTTAAAACTTTCTTGCTCACATTTACTTACCTGCTGAAGTTGCCTTCAAGAGTGTTGTTATTAATCCATTTTTTGAAACGCTTCTCTGGTGTATGGAAATGTTGTTCTGAAAGTACTGAAAATATTATTAAAAAAAATTGTTCCTCATTTACAGCAATCACTTAAAGATTTGTGCTCCATTTTCAGCTTTGATGTTCCTGGTGAATTATCAGTAATTTATGTAGTAAAAAATCCATTCATCTCTGATCGTCTCCAGTGTGTTTTGGAAGTTATTTGTGAAGCTAAATCAATACATATTATTTTTTCATAAACAATAGAATTTCCCAGTCAATGTTTACTTGTGAGCGGAAAATTTTCATCCTTACGTAGGAATAAGCGGCGAAGTTTCATCCTCGCATTGGAAGTGTTTGACTTCTACATCATACCATATTCTACAACTATTTATAAAATTTACTGTTATTTGAATTACAGAAAATGTTTAAGCTCAAGAATGTTTGTTTATTTGCTTATTTCTGAAGATTTTTATATGTCAATTATTATTATAGTGCCTTTTCCTTATTTCATAACCCAACTGCTTCAAAATTTTTAATCTGCCATATGCCTCTCTTTTCCAATTTTATGTAAGAAATTATTTTAAATTGATCATGAAGATATATTTTTTTTTAAATGAAGAAAATTTTTATTTGCACCTTTTATACGAAGAAAAGCACTAGTTCTTAGTGAACATATTTACCAGCGCATCCTTTTTTGAAGTATTCGTCAGTGAATCTTCAACAATTCTCTAAGAATCATAAGTAAAAAGTGCTTCTTGACTACCGATTTTGTCTACCTGATCTTGTCCTCTACTCATCATGGTGTATGTGTTTATATCATCCTTAAGTGCAGTGTTACTCCTAAATGTACCACCATGGATTGTCTTCTCTTTTGCCAGCAGTGTCTATCTTTTTCCTTCAAAGTATAATTATTCACCATATTCTGCTAAATATTCATAATTGGTGATGTGTTGTTGTGCTAACTGTGCCTTTTTTCAACAAAATAGAAGTGCTTGAATAGTTCACAGTACTATTCATATCCAACCATTTGTGGTTTATACCAAGAGTTTCTTTACATCTGTAAAATACACTATTTTTTTTCTTTTTCTATGCTGAATTATTTAATTAATTATCTTGCACAAGATCTCAGAAGTCTCTTATAGAGATTGGATCCAGCTGTAGTTTTGTGTTTTGATATAGATATCCTTTACAGGGTTCCTGAATGTGTCCACTGGCCATGGTATCATGAAGGATTGTCTGTTTACTCTACAATATTTTTTTTAATTTTTGCAGCTCTTTAATTTAATTTCAACTGTTGTTTAAAGTTAATTTAATATAATTTTTCTTTACAAGCATAAAAATTTAAATTTTACTATTAAATTATTGAAGGAATTAAACTAAGTATTTTTATGGTACACTTGTTTGGTAATTAAAAATTTTTTCCTGATTATGACAATTTTTTTTTAAACTATTATTATGATTAATGAAATTTAAGTCCTAGGTTGTCGGAATATACAAGTAAAATATTCTCGACTCTCTCATTGCAATTTATTTTTATAAATATGCAAAAAATTGAATAGTAGAAATTATTTTTTTTTTCATTTTGAAGTTTTCAATATTATGAGAAAATTGATTAGTAGAAATGATTTTTCATTTCGAATGTTTCAATTTATGATTTATTTTCCTAGGCAGTCAGAGTATTCAGAGAGGGTACTTCTGACTTTATGTTGCTTTACTTTTGCAACTTTATAAATTTTGATTCATAAGTGTACCTTATTTTTATCTTATTGAATTAAAAAAAAATTTTTGTGGTCTCTTTTGGCTAAAAATTTATTTAGCTTTTGGATTTATTATTGATTTTTAAATGTTATATAGGATAATATTTTAATTTATAGAGATCATTTTACACAGGAAGGTGCACTTCTTTGCCTGTGATTGCAATGGGGCTTAATATTATTGTATACTATCATGTTATGTATACTATTGAAATTTGAATGTACTACTTGATGTATATTCTTTTTCTTTCTCTTTAGGTCACTGTACATGTACGTTCCCTATATGTGCACATGCACTTAAAATTTTTATTATGACTTTTAAATTTTAACTTAAATTTTATTCTAGATTTTTTTTGCTCCTTGGCTTTTAAAATTTTGTTTTCCCTTTGTTGAAAAAGCTCTTTCAAGATTTACCTTTTTCACCTTTTGGTCATCCAAAATTTTGTTCGGCAAATGGAGGTAATGTGATGTAGTAATCACATTTATTATTTATTTTTTTAAATTGTAATGCAGCATTATTATCTCACGTTTTAAACTATTTATTTTCAACGCAAAACATCGTTCAAATCGCTTTTTTTTCTTTCCTTTTTACCGTAAGTAACAGAACATTTTATTTCAGATTTTTCCCTTCCTCTGTTCTATTTTTAGAATCAGCGTGACGTCGCCCGCGTCATATTGGGGTGTGTCTTCGCCTGGCGAATTAGAGCTTCATTCTCTCCCTGTAAAGTTTCGTTTTTCTTTTCTCTAGTTTCATACGATTTAATCATAATACGTAAATTTAATTTAACAAATAGATTTAAATCATTTCTGCATGTAGTTTTGTAAACCCCTTTTATGTAGTATATATATCAATGCAGCCAGTTTTTTAACATATTTTAAGATTTTTAAGATTTACGAAAGTTTTAATATGTATTATTTTTGACAATGTGATTTGTCGTTTGAATTTCGGGCCTTTGCGCCTAAATTCAAAGAGTGATGTTCTTCAATAGCTATATCTCGATATCTAAAAGTTTATCTTCGGTCTCTGGTTTTTTAATTTAACGCATATTTGATTTCGGACTTTTTATTATCAAGACCTTCTTTAAAAAGTGATTTTAACCAGCATTCATCTTTATCATGGAATTACTTCAAGTTTTTAATAATTCTACGTGGAACATTCTTCTGATGTGTACGGTGACCTACCTACTCCTAATTGCCTTCCACCTCTCAAATGAATCAACGAATAAAGAAGATTTTTTTATAACTTCTGTCTCTTCAATGTGTCTACTGTTGTCATTTAAGTAAGACTATTCCTTTTATTTTTACTGCAAGTCAACCTTATCATCTTAGCTATACGATCACTCTATTTACGGCACTCCAGATTGTTTATTTTATACAACGGCAAATTAAACTCTTCTTATTTATTTAAAGTTTCATATTATTTCTACTGCAACAATCATAAATAAATATACTTCGTTACATTGACATTTACTATCTTATGAATGAAAAAACGGAAAATTGGATTTTTTGGCACTTAGTCCCCGTCCCATGTCAATGCCTCAATTATCAAACATTAATTCCATTTGAAAATGAAATTAATTAAAATTATTAATTGAAATTAATTGAAACAAAAATGTTGTGCCCGAAATTATACTGACATTTTACCGTGAAATAATGTGTCTAATTTGCATATTTTTCATGTTTTTCTAATAACTTTTCTTAACGTCCAAAAGTTTCTACCGCATGAATACGCTAATATGTTTCTAAGCCATTTTTTTGTGCTGCTTTCAAATCCGGTATTAGTTTTTTTTCCATCACGTCCAGTTTTTGAAAAAAGTGAAATTTTATTTTTTGTTTATTATTTAAATTTTATTTGTAAATTTTATTTTTTGAAATTTTAAATTTAAATAAATTAAATTTTATTTTGTATATTTTTACTTTAAAAGTGAAATTTTATTTTTATTAATTAGTGAAATTTTTATATTTTATTTTTTGAAACAAACCAGTCTGACATTTAATGTATATAAAATTTGCATAAATTAGCAGAAAAAAAGCTTAAATTTACATAAATTAAAATATGCAAATATGTCAAAAATCTAAACGTGCTGGAGAAAATTTCGGAATCAGCGCAAGAAACTGAAAAAGTAACTAATTTCAGTCATGTGACAAAACCATTGTTGTCCAGTGTTATTGTTTGGCAAGAAAAACTTATGAGAAGCCGGACTCGTCATTATTAGAAAGAGATAATTTAACCACAACTCTGTGCCAATCAAATACGTTAAGATTCATTCCCCAAGGTAATAAAAAATATGTTTGACAAAAAACGAGATTCTGTCTGCCGCACCTTGAACTGGTGAGTTTTGAAACGCGTCCAGTCACCTCCGATTCCGTATCAAAGAACTTATAATATATTCAATAATTTATTCAGCGAACTGAATAATATATTCAGTTCAAGTAACACTGATTTGATCAAGAAATACTGTATAATAGATGCGATTGGATTAGGTGTTAATACTGAATATTTTGGTGCAAAAATAAAATTTTTAATACATTAAAAGTAATTTGAAAATTACGAAATCTGGAAGGTGTCAGTTGGTGTTCTCTCCCGAGTTGTTTTTTCAAATACAAACGGATAAATGTTTGACCAAGGGTAAACACAAGGCCAAAAAAATTGACCTTTGTTTAAGTCGTTTTGTCCTTAATGTTAGGTAGATTTGAAATGATCCAACTCGCAGTGTCGGATAATAATGTTACGAACAGAAAAAATATGATGTTTTAAAAAAGTTTATTGTTCGATTCTCTTGTTTTATCGAATGAAATTGTACACAATGATGAAATTGTAATTTGACTCTCTTATTGTTTGACTTTGAAGATACAATTCTATGTACGAAATTCGCAAATAGGGAAAAAGATCATCCTTTTATAAGCTGATGAGCAAGCACTAAATGCTTAAAATTAAATGCTTAGATCGAAAACCTTAAGCTATGTAAAAATCAGCTTTAAAAATATTTAATATTTGGAGCTGTACATATATAACGTTATCAACTTTTTAGAAATTTTGCTCCCCCCCCCCCCCCCTTTACGATATCATATCACGAAAACTCCGTTCCTCCCTCATGCATGCTATCGTTATCAATGTCTAAAAATTAATTATGATTTTTGCAATTTTTTTCTTTTGTTTGCAATGATATACCAGATATGGTTATACATTTATTATTTCGCATACTTTATTGATTCAAATGAAGATAAGTTAATAAAATATCACTACTATATATATAAAGTAACTTTATATCAAATAACACTTAAAAGAAATAGCTGCTATTTAAAAGTATTTAATAATAGCTTTTTGTTACATAATGCATTCAACAATAATATATCTTCTTGAACTTGCCTAAGCACGGTGGCGGAGTACAGGCAGAATTTCTTATCAACAAAATAGATAGACTAGACGGTAGACAACATTCTTTCACTTTACTAGTAAACACGCAAGTGTAATTTCAAACATATTTCGGGGGTAGTTTCGCGAACAGTGGATATTATATTAGCATAAGCATATGACAGAAAATACCAAACGTTGGAGTCTTCCAGATTTTAGAATTAAATAATTTTATGATCAATTAATGATTTTAATAATAACTTTGTATTTGCGTATAAAAGACTATTTTAATATAAAGAACAGTTACAAATAAAAAGAGAAACTTTTTGTTGGATCAAAAATTATAACGATCTCAAAACACAATTCTCCCCTCCCCCTAGAGATCTTACGATATGATGTGCGTGACCTCCGTAAAGTGATAGTGTTATATATGTACGACCTCTTTTAAACCAGTCAACTAATATTTTAAAGTGCAAGGGGTAGGGGAGGGTAGTACACAGTGAGACGAAAATTATTATTACTTAACAAACAGCGATGATTTTTATTCTTTTGAAAAAAATTTTGCTGCATCTTAAAGCTACACAAATACGCTACATATTAATGTATAAATTGTTTTAAAAAAGCTATTTATAAAAGCACAGAAGCAGCACAAAGGAGTGTCAAAAATTGTCTCACTGTGTACCACAGGTGGTACACAGTGAGACAATGTATATATTTTCATAAATCCTACATTTTTACACTATCAATAATTTTCTACAGTTTATGATTTCTAATTAATATTTCTAGATTTTCAAAATATTAAAAATATAAGCCTCGGGTGGACAATGGTTGACCTTGGGCTACCTTCATGCAAATTTTCAGCCTCTTACGTTTAGTAGATTTCCCTAGCCATCTCACGCCCAAACACACACGCAGAAAGAGAGAGACAGAAGAAAACCTTCTTTTATTAATAAATAACTTTTTTTAACATCAGAACCACATAGTAGGTACACAGTGAGACACGTCTCACTGTGTACTTTCGTTACGTTCTAACAAAATGGATACCACATGTGTTACATCAATTTCATCGCTTTAAAAATATTATGGCGTTTTGTCGAAATAGTCTATTATTAGATATAGCTAGGTTTGGTTAAGTAAATATATGTCATCTTGAAGGAAACAAACTCTAAAATAGACGTTTATGTAACTCTAACCACTATAAAATAAAGAATTATTTTTTATTTTGTCGGACGAGTAACTGAAGTGCCGAAACTACATCTACGTGTTGCATAAGAGGAGGTCGTTATGTGCGTGTGCCAGCTTGGAGAAAAAGTTACAACTATATGTCAAAGTGGCTGCTGTCTCACTGTGTACTATTCTCCCCTATACAGTTAAAACTAACTAAAATACCAAAGCTTTAAATCAGGCCTGTCCAACCTTTCACTAAGCAGGGGCGCATTTCAGCATGACAAACAATGAAGGGCGCCATTATTAATAGGGCTCAAAACATGCAACAAAATTATCTTGTTGTTAGTAGCGATACACACATGCAAATGCATATTGCAGTAGAAGACAAAGCCCTATGAATCTGGAGCTCCGTGTAAAAAGTAAAAATCAAATTGTAGTAAATTTCGAATTATACATTTTCTGCGAGGGGCTATCTCAAAAATTTGTGTAGTGGGAGCCAGAAACTTTAATCTCGCTTATAAATTAAAACAAAATGGTAATCAGATATATTATTAGGGTTTTTTTTAGGACGCAAAAATACTCCTTGATTTATTTTGAAGGCTGAAATATGCCGTTATAAAAAGTACAAAAACAAAGACAGGTATATTAGTGGCGCCAATCCATGTGGTTTCAAAGAGGTAGCCTGGAAAAGCTTTCTTTGATGGAAATCCCTTCGCATGATTTTATAGATTTTTAAACAAAATAAGAAAAAATACCTAAAATTTTAAAGGTCTTTGAGAGATAATGACACCCCTTTATACCCGTATTATAAAACAGCAATGCGCAGTGTAACAACATCAACAACAACAACAAAAAAAAAAGGCTGAACCTTCATGCACGAAGGAGGGAATGTGTGCTTATTTTAACTACATTTCACGTCTTAACATATTAAAAAAGTTATTGCCACTTTTACCAATTTCCATCGTCATAATTTCCATAACATTTTTTATAAAGAGTAACTATAAATTAGTGAAGAAACGACAGGTTCAAAAAAGAAGAAGAAACACACATAATTAAATTTCGAAAGTAAGTTTTCCTTTTTGATGCGTGAAACACATTTAGAAGTTTTAAATGTATCTCTCAAGCAAATAACAAAGATTTTAAATAAACCATACTTTTAAATGGAATTTTATTTTTAAAAAATACTAGTAACAGGAAATCTTCAAAAGGGCGCCAGAAAAACATTAAAAGGGCGCCCGCGGCGTTGGACAGCTCTGCTTTAAACATTACCTTTATTTCTGGATACATAGATTATGGTTAGCGTTAGACAAATAATTATTCTGTATATTTTCCATCCCAACTGACGATTCACAAAATTTTTTTAAGTGCTCTTCAGTAAAGTTACACTTTTATAATCGGGTATTTTTTCAAAAGCTGATCCGATTTCACCTTCCTTCCTTATTTTTAACACTTTCCAAAATAGTTGAAAAGTGTTTATGAATTCGGTCCGTCTGACCGCGCTCTAACTCGCGTAAATAGATCCCGTTTTTCATGCAATTGATATAGGTTAATGATGTTTAACATGGCATGTCCTACATTTAATATGAAGTTTGTAGCATTAATAGTCCATTTACAGGAGCACTCAAAAGAACTCCTTGACATTATGCTCAATAGGGAAAATTCGTTTGCAGTGTATTTTAATGACATTATGCTATATCAAATGTATTGATATTGATATAAATCACTGAATTTCACTACAAGATGATTACTACAGAATAGGGCATTCATGGCATTTATCGTTCCTTTACAGAGACACACACAAAAAAAAAATCTAATACAGTACTGTGTTTGCATAATAATTGCTGGAAGTACGTTTTCAATTTCGTTATGCGTTTTTAAAATTTAAGTAATTTTTTGCATGTTACTTCCTTGTGTATAAATTCTATACCTCACCTGCACAAAAGAATTCACGCACCATTCTCCTTATTAGCCGAAATTGCGGAAGAGGAATTTTGAACTGTGGTGTGTATTTCTTAACTGAACTAAATTTTTGCATGCATGCAGTTTATAGATGTAAATCTATATATCATATACAGGGGTGCTGAAATAAATCGGACATTTTTTCGACTGTAGATGGGAATTGCTGAAATTGGATTTTCAAATGTATTATGCCTTTTCAAATGGTTCAATTTGATATCATACTTAACTTATTAAACGGCGAAGTTTTGTTACATTATTTTGAATGAGTTGGAAAGGGTTTCATAAGCTTGACGCATGATTTTTCTTTCTTGTCTTAATCTTTCAATCAGTTCATATTACAATGGTGTGTAATTTGATTGTTCAGAATGCGAAAACCGCATTACGAATGTAATTATATTATTAAGAGCCATTATTTTGAAAAGCAGACAAGTGTGATTGTTGTATTTTTTGTTTTGCTTGATTTTTTTTATATTGAAGTAGATCACATTTAATGAATAATGTGCAATTTTGAAGCCCTGAAAAATTTTTCCCTTCCCTGTAGAAAATGTCAAAGTTCAAGGTTGTGACCGTCATTTTTCATGAAAAGTGAAATGCGAGTATGTTTGCAGTGCTAAAGCTTGGGAAAGCAACGACATCCCAAAATTCTTTTGTGATGAAATATTAGTATAACACTACCTGCTTAGTAGACTATATTCGTTTCCATGGGACATTGTTATTTTACATTGTTATGTTGCCTCAAAATGCAATGAAAATGACGTTTTTGTGCGTTTTCCGCACGTATTTTCTTATTTAAGCAATAGTACTTCATTTTTTTTTCTTATAGAATATCAAAGTGTACTACTAGGACAAGCTAAGTAATATAAAACCTTACCGGAATATTGCTGCTGTTAGCAGGAATAGTCTGTTAAATATTCAAAAATTTCAAAATAGGCAGCATTTCAATTAGTCTTTTCTCAAAACAGCATCACGGTTCAATAAAACAAAATATATCACGTAGTAGTTGGAAGTATGT
This sequence comes from Maratus speciosus, assembly GCA_963932465.1. NCBI lineage: Eukaryota > Metazoa > Arthropoda > Arachnida > Araneae > Salticidae > Maratus > Maratus speciosus. The sequence continues at coordinate 150,270,512 of OZ010793.1, read as the reverse complement.
ACAAACACATGGAAAAGAAAAAAAAAGTGGGGTCTCGTCATATTTGTATTTAAAAAAAATGTCAAAAGTCACAAAAAAGACTGTCATTTATCATACTTTTTCCCTATCAGAAAACGAAACATCCCGTTTCTCGTTCCGCTAGCTATTTTTTTTTCCCTATGAGAAAATGGAATATCCCTTTCTCTTTCCCCTTTCTTGTTCTAAATGGAAAAAAGGGAAATTTAAACGGGATATTGTGACTGTGAATTTTTGTAAATTTTGATATTTAAAAAAAAAAAAATATGACGAGGCCCCACTTTTTTTTTCTTTTCCATGTGTTTGTACATACTTCCAACTGCTACGTGATATATTTTGTTTTATTGAACCGTGATGCTGTTTTGAGAAAAGACTAATTGAAATGCTGCCTATTTTGAAATTTTTGAATATTTAACAGACTATTCCTGCTAACAGCAGCAATATTCCGGTAAAGTTTTATATTATTTAGCTTGTCCTAGTAGTACACTTTGATATTCTATAAGAAAAAAAATTGGGGAAAACGCACAAAAACCATTTCATTGCATTTTGAGGCAACATAACAATGTAAAATAACAATGCCCCATGGAAACGAATATAGTCTACTAAGCAGGTAGTGTTATACTAATATTTCATCACAAAAGAATTTTGGGATGTCGTTGCTTTCCCAAGCTTTAGCACTGCAAACATACTCGCATTTCACTTTTCATGAAAAATGACGGTCACAACCTTGAACTTTGACATTTCCTACAGGGAAGGGAAAAATTTTTCAGGGCTTCAAAATTGCACATTATTCATTAAATGTGATCTACTTCAACATAAAAAAAAAATCAAGCAAAACAAAAAATACAACAATCACACTTGTCTGATTTTCAAAATAATAGCTCTTAAAATATCAACTGAAAACGTATTTTTGACATTATTATAAAAAATAAAATTCCTTTAATAACAAAAAGGATCTAATAATATGTATTCAGTTTTGAAATAAAAACTTAGACATTTTTTAATATATTTAGCTATTCCTGGGAGAACAACAACAACAAAAAAAAATTTAGCCACCTGACAAAAAAATCCTTGATTCGTTTTATTCTTAGTGTTTAAGTATTTTAAATCACTTGAGAAGAATAATATTCTATTAATTTTTTTTTTCAAAATCATCAGGGTATTAAAAATCTAGTAAATTAATTCTGAAAATCTAGGAAAAAGCAATTGTCCTCCCTTCACCCCCACTCATATACGTGGGTGCCCATGGTACTCTTTGTGACGCAGGTTCCTAAAAACGAAGGATTTTCAGTGCTATTTAAAATAGAAGTAATTTTAAAATGTAAAATTATTCATTTAGCTCAATTACTGACGCGCAAATAAAACACATTAATAAGAAGTTTCTCCCCCCCCCCACCCCCGACACATACACACATATTCTTATACTTTATTTTAGATCACCGCCGAAACAATGACAATTTTTTCATTACGCTACACGTTATCGTACTTTTAACGAGATGGTGCAATGTTATATAATTAAATATTAATAAATAATAGATATGGTATTTCATCATAGTGTTTCCAATTTTCCGCTTCGGCAATTTAACATAGTGTCACTGGTTATCGCATCGCATCGCATGGTAGGATTTCCCTTTCTCCAAGAATCCAGTGAAAAATGGATACACGCTGCTAGATAAGATTATCGTTGACAGTTTCAAAGAATTGTTTGCCATGCTACATTCAACAAAATTCTCATTTAAGTAGTAATTTCCAATTTTCAGTGATTTCCGACGTGCGAAAAAAAAAAAAGAAAAGAAAGAAAGAAAGAGTAAAATAAACTACTTTTGTCAATCTGGAAGTCTGTTATTCTGTGAAACAAGTTTTTTCCTTGGTTAAGTATAAATCTGGAACCTGTTAATACGTATGAGGACGTGCGGTTCAAAACTCGCCTTCTCCAGAAAATCAAATTTCGGGAAATCGCGAAAAACCTCTGACTGCATCCATTGGTTTCCATTGTAAAAACAAGATTTTACAATGCCAGAAATACACGATAAAATTAGCTTTTTTCCAGATTTTAGTGTTTTTCAGATACAGGTTCACCAATAGAACAGATTGACAGAGAAAACTCGTGTTTTTTACCCGACTGCCAAGAAGGGTTATGTGTTTCACGCGTATCTGGGTATGTGGATTTCTTTATACCCTCACAACGGCTGGATGGATTTTAACGACTGCGGTCTATTATCGATTCGTCTCAATCGTCCGATGGCTATAGGCTATGTTTTGTTTTTATAAATTCAAAATGGCGGCCGTAAAATACAAAATGGCTGTAGAGACGAAAAAAAATTTACGCACCCTATTGAGTGGTATATCATTGGATAGGTCTTTCAAAATGAAGACGAGGTTTCATTGACTATTTTACAGTCAGAAACTCCGTTTAAATATTACACAACCTGGAAGTTGTGTAGGTAGGATCTCTAGCCTTACTGCAGCTCTAACCATCATAGACATCTATAGGCCTCATCAAAACAGTTTTAGGTAGCTTTCTTTACAAAAAAGCTACCTATTGCAGCCGTTCGGAGGAAAGCGATTTCAAAAAATTTTGGTATATTTTCATCGATCATGACCCCCAGACCCCGAAACCACCCTCCGTTCAAAATTGATATATATATATATATATATATATATATATATATATATATCTGACCTATGTCACACTGTAACTCCCGTAATTATGAACCGATTTCGATGTAATTCGGTGTGTACATAGTACATACCAATGTCTCGACCGAGTTCGTTGGCCAGCTTCATCCGCCGTTTTGTTTCAAAATGGCGGCCATTTAAAATTTTTAAAAAAATTTAAAACTTGAAATGTGGTACCAAAAAATTAAAAATGGAAAAATATTTTTTTCTTATGTATTTGACCTTTATACAAAGATTCCGGAGCAGTTTTTGTTTCGTCTATATCTTAAAAAATGGCTGAGTTATAGCATTTTGAATTTCTAGCGTGGCTGACATTTTGAAACGTCCTGAATTTTGTCACGCGATAAAAGGCGTATTTATGAACCGATTTGGATGTAATTCGTTGTGTACATAGTACATACCAATCTCTCGACCGAGTTCGTTGGCCAGCTTCATCCGCCATTTTGTTTCAAAATGGCGGCCATTTAAAATTTTTAAAAAAATTTAAAACTTGAAATGTGGTACCAAAAAATTAAAAATGGAAAAATATTTTTTTCTTATGTATTTGACCTTTATACAAAGATTCCGGAGCAGTTTTTGTTTCGTCTATATCTTAAAAAATGGCTGAGTTATAGCATTTTGAATTTCTAGCGTGGCTGACATTTTGAAACGTCCTGAATTTTGTCACGCGATAAAAGGCGTATTTATGAACCGATTTGGATGTAACTTCGTTTATACATAGTACATACCAATGTCTCGACCGGGTTCGTTGGCCAGCTTCACCCGCCATCTTGTTTAAAAATGGCGGCCATTTAAATTTTTAAGAAAAATTTAAATTTGAAATGTGGTACCAAAAATTGAAAATTGAAAAAATATTTTCTTCTTATGTGTTTGACCTTGATAAAAAGATTCGGGAGCAGTTTTTGTTTCGTCTATATCTTAAGAAATGGCTGAGTTATAGTATTTTGAATTTCTAGCGTGGCTGACATTTTGAAACGTTCTGATTTTTCTCACGTAATAACAGGCGTATTTATGAACCGACTTGGATGTACCTTGGTGTGTACATAGTACATACAAATATCTCGACCGAGTTCGTTGGCCAGCTTCATCCGCCATCTTGTTTCAAAATGGCGGCCATTTGAAAAAATAAAACAATAAAATATTTAAATGAGATACCAAAAAATTGGAAAATGAAAAAGATTTTTTTTTGTATGTGTTTGACCTTAATACAAAGATTCCGGAACAGTTTTTCTTTCGTCTATATCTAAAAAAAAATGGCTGAGTAATAGCATTTTGAATTTCTCTTGTGGCTGACATTTTAAAACGACCTGATTTTTGTCACGCGATAACAGGCGTATTTATGAACCTATTTGGATGTAACTTGGTCTGTACATAGTACATACCAATGTCTCGACCGAGTTCGTTGGCCAGCTTCATTCGCCATCTTGTTTCAAAAGGGTTGCCATTTAAAAAAAAATTAAATTTAAAATTCAAAATGAGGTATTAAAAAATTGGAAAATGAAAAAGATTTTTTTTTTTTTTATGTGTTTGGCCTTGATACAAAGATTCCGGAGCAGTTTTTGTTTCTGAAAATTTGTTCTTTTGCTTATATCTTAAAAAATGGTTGATTTATAGCACTTTGAATTTCTAGCATGGCTAACATTTTGAAACGATCTTGTATTTGTCACGCGATAACACACGTATTCGCCTATTTCGATGTAAGAAGGCATGTGGATAGTATACATCAACACCTCGACCAAGTTCGCTGGCCAGATTCATCAGCCATCTAGTTTCAAAATGGCGGCCATTAAATTAAAATATATAGATATATTTAAAGTGAGGTGCAAAAAAATTAGAAATTGAAAAAGGTTTCTTTCTTAAGTATTTGATCTTGATATAAGGATTCAGGAACATTTTTTGTTTGTCTTTACCTTAAAAAATGGCTCAGATATAGCAGTTTCAATTTCTATTGTGGGTGACATTTTGAAAAATCTGACTTTTTGCATGCGACAGCACTCCTATATATTAACCGATTCCGATGTGAGTGAGCATGTGCACAACAATTACTAAGGTCTCGACCAAGTTCACTGCTTAGCCTCATCCTCCATGTTGTCTTAAAATGACAGGCACTCTAAGAAATTGCCGAATTTGGCAGCCAAATATAAGTTACTTTAAAGAAAAGCAGCTTGGATAAAGCTGACTAATTTCGCGAAATTTTCATTCATTATATTGATAAAAATTAGTATTGAATCTCATATATTCGGTTTCCACTAAATTGAGCTTCGTGTGTTTGCATGATATAAGTTGGCTTTTTTTAAATAAGGATTATGAAAGCTACCTCTTCCTCCCGGCACTGGCCGGAAGGACTTTTTAAATAGGAACCAACAATTAAACACAACTTAAAAGTCATCAATACAAGTAAATAAAAAAAAATAGGCAAGTAATATAAAAAAATATTTTCACATTGAGGAGAAATAATTAATTCGCTTTTTACGCAGTCGGGTTTTTTGATTTTTTTAATTTAATTTACTTATTTTCTTTTTTGGATAAAGCGAGTTTTGAAACTCGCGTCCTCATATACAGTCGGATCTTTATTTAGCGAACCTCATTTTGTCAATTCCTCTATTTTACGAACTTTTCTTCGGAATGAAAAACATTTCACAAATTTCTTTGTAAAATAACTTTCAAATAGCGACGTGCACTTCATACTTAGAGAACTTTTTTTTTGTCATTTAATATTATTTTCTACCTGTTTCTCAAAATATAGCTGGACATTTCAAAATTAATCTTTCTTTTTACAAATTTTACACACACTAAAATATAATAATAATAAATGCATTAATTTTAAATGAAAAATTTTCTTAAACAACAAACACGGTGTATTTCTGCACAGTAGTGTCGTTTTATTATTATTTTTCTCAACAAAATATTTTATTTATTTAAAAAAAAATAAAATGACTAAAACAAATTGGTATAATTTATTTTTTAAAAGAGGTATACTTTTTCATATGAGATTTAGTGTTTATGAATTAAACATTTGTATTTATGTATTTTAAAACAACGTATGAATTTTTATTTTACGAATTTTCCATATACCGGTTTTTTTAACGACTTTTCGAGAGTATATCTCTAAGCAATTTGTTTCTTATGTATATAAATAATATACAAATTCGCAGGATGTACGCAGGAGGTGAATGGGAGGGCGCGACCACCTATTTTCCTCCAAATCTTGGAAAGAGTTTTAAAAATATATCGAGAGAATATAAGCGTAAAAAGCTGTATTTCAACTTATTACTGCATGATCGCAGTAACCCCTTATTTCCATATTTTATTTATGCGACAGTAGTTTAGCTAAGAGCACTATACCCTATGCGATTCAATCTTAGAAGATTTAATTTCATAGCATTTTTTTCGGATTTTTAAGACTCCAAGCCATGAAATATTAATTAACGATATTGATATTAATGATAACCCGGACATTTAGATTTACTCTAGATTAATTTTAACACAAACAATTCCAACTGGGCGATTGTTTTTCGCCCAGTTGGAAATTTACATCTAATATGATTTAGATTTACTTACAGATAATGATTTAGATTATCTGATCTCATGATTTAGATGATTTAGATTTACTTACAGACTCTTAAAAAAAAAAAAATCAATATAGTTTACATGGGCACAGTCAGAAAGTAATCTGAGGAGGGATATTTTGGAATGAACGTGCCTGTACTACGCATCTCAGGGCGCTTTTCAAAAATGAAGAATGTAAAGATCTAAAAAAAGGCTGAAACAAGTATTTTTTGTCCGAACAAGACAATTTTTAAGCATATCGGCATTCATACGGAACAATTATGAAGGCTCTGCCTCTTCAGAGAACTTGGCTCCTGAAGCCCCTGTTCAAAATAAATTTGAAACACAAACGTGAAAAGATAAACATAATTAAAAATTGTCTTCCACAGGTGGTTCAGGGCGTAGAGATACATGCCGAAAAATTCTCAGCAGTTGTTTCTCTTTAATTATTTTATGTCACTTACAAAGTATAAATTTTAATAATTTTTTTTCTGTATTTAATTGCATTTCAAAATCCAAGGATGGACAATGGCCCAGTCTCCCCCATCCCCGGTCTTCCTGCCAACGCATATGATAGTTTAAAATTTAAAAAAAAAAAAAAAAAAAAAAAAAAAAGGATTTCAAAATATCACAATCTCAAAACTCTACAAAGAAAAGCAAATAAAAAAATATCCATGTAATTTATTAAACAGAATTAATTTAAATATAGCAGAGAACAGTTATCCAAAAGTTTTTTTTTTTAAGACATAGAATATAACAAATTTTTAGCTTATGTATTTACGGTATAGCATCTGTCCGATATCTTACACTGCCCGAGGATAATAAAGCCTATACTTGCCCCGTCTCGAATCCAATGAAACAAATCTGATCCGGCCTGACTCGTGTTTCGGCCCGGACCCATAATGACCTCTAAATTCATCTCTCCAAGGCCGTTTCGTTGGCATTTTATTTTGTAAAAATTATGATAATGCTCTATGTTTGTTTAGCGAAATCTTTAGAAATTTAATTTGGTTTTATAAATTAGAGAGATTTTTTTTTTAATCTACCTTTTTCTTTCTAGAGCTTTAAAAAATATGATTTTTTTTTTTAATCTTTTTCTTTTATTCTAAACTATGCTGATGTTTCTTACTGAATCTTCATTTGAATGTAATTATGTCATTATTTTTAAATCAGTGCTTATGTAATGTAATTGTTTAAGTGTTTATTAATATTATTGATATTTTGTATTCCATGCATTTCGAACATAATCGGAAAATAAAATCTATGGATAAGTAAGAATGCTTTATGAATAATTTTAATTGTTGGATAATGTTGCTTCAGAAATATTTCATATTTTGCAGTCGGGCAGAATTTTTAGCTGTTATACACCGGGCCGAGATTTTATATCAGGCCGGGTTTTATACTGGAACGGGCCTGTATTTTTTTTATTTTTTTTTTTTTTTTTTTTTTTTTTTTTTTTTTTTTTTTTAAATGGCTGGGAAGTTCAGAAAACTTTTACCTTTTATACCAGAACTTTCTTTTTTTACACAACTCCGCGTGTGCAGACCTCTAATTTCAATAAAAATTGCCTGAAACAAAAATATTCAACTATTTCCAGATTTAAAAAAATATAACGGATACCAGAAACTTTACGTAGAATAGTGCAATTAAAAAAAAAGTCTGACAAATGTTATTACGTTCCTTATGTATTCGTATGTAAGTTGTTCATGATAGATAAACCATCTTGAAGATGGTTTCTTGCTTTTTGGAATTGGGGGAAAATAAAAAGTGCTTTTATAGCAAATTTTACTTTGGTACCAGAATGGTTAAGATTAATAAATACTTTATTTTAAATTTATTTTCAAGATGAATATTCCATACTTAATACGTTTTGTCCATACTTACATACAGGGCTCGAAATGTACCGGAGTAAACCGGAACGATGTTCCGGTTCGTGGAATTATTAAAAAATATTACGGTTTCATACATATAGCTGTGGATGTGGCTTGCGCTTTCCAAAACATCCTGACCGCAACAAGAGGGTGCAGCTAATTCCCATGAGAACTAACAAAGCTTGCAAATTTCAAAAGACAATAAACTTTATGACTTAGTGATTTTGCACCTCCAGTCTGAGAACCGAAGGTTAAAATTCACTTCAGAGTTCTTTCTCGAAAGTTGTTCATGATAGATAAACCATCTTGAAGATGGTTTCTTGCTTTTTGGAATTGGGGAAAATAAAAAGTGCTTTTATAGCAAATTTTACTTTGGTACCAGAATGGTTAAGATTAATAAATACTTTATTTTAAATTTATTTTCAAGATGAATATTCCATACTTAATACGTTTTGTCCATACTTACATACAGGGCTCGAAATGTACCGGAGTAAACCGGAACGATGTTCCGGTTCGTGGAATTATTAAAAAATATTACGGTTTCATACATATAGCTGTGGATGTGGCTTGCGCTTTCCAAAACATCCTGACCGCAACAAGAGGGTGCAGCTAATTCCCATGAGAACTAACAAAGCTTGCAAATTTCAAAAGACAATAAACTTTATGACTTAGTGATTTTGCACCTCCAGTCTGAGAACCGAAGGTTAAAATTCACTTCAGAGTTCTTTCTCGAAAGTTGTTCATGATAGATAAACCATCTTGAAGATGGTTTCTTGCTTTTTGGAATTGGGGAAAATAAAAAGTGCTTTTATAGCAAATTTTACTTTGGTACCAGAATGGTTAAGATTAATAAATACTTTATTTTAAATTTATTTTCAAGATGAATATTCCATACTTAATACGTTTTGTCCATACTTACATACAGGGCTCGAAATGTACCGGAGCAAACCGGAACGATGTTCCGGTTCGTGGAATTATTAAAAAATATTACGGTTTCATACATATAGCTGTGGATGTGGCTTGCGCTTTCCAAAACATCCTGACCGCAACAAGAGGGTGCAGCTAATTCTCATGAGAACTTACAAAGCTTGCAAATTTCAAAAGACAATAAACTTGATGACTTAGTGATTTTGCATCTCCAGTCTGAGAACCGAAGGTTAAAATTCACTTCAGAGTTCTTTCTCGAGCTGGCATGGTAAGACGTCCTAGCCAGGCTCGGATAGCGCGCCGTAGTATTGACGGCCGGTAAATCTCAGCGAAAGCCCTTTCCCCTCCTAAAATTGTAAATATTAATTGAATATAGATTTTATTGAAGTCTTTAACATTAGTCTAGATCTGCATTAAAGTCTTATATTTGCTATGAATTGAGTCTGTCCCTTCTCGCATGTTCTCATATAGCTTACTATGCTCTCTGTAACGTTTTTCTTCTAATTGTTTAGAAACTTGAATGCACTTTTAAAATTAGCTATATAGTAAAGTCCCTATTATCCGAGTTATGGACCAAACGCAACTCGGATTAACTGGATTGGCATAAATCGTCACCAATTAAGGAGATGAAATATAAATTTCTACTTAATTCATTAATTTTTATGGTACTAGTAACATTTCTTTGATGTACATTTCCGTTACTTTTTCAAAAAAAAAAAAAAAAAAAAAAATATGGTCATTTTTTCCCCATTCATTTTCCCTTTCTGAGTTCTAACTTTTTGTGTCTGCTCTTTCATCTTCACCTAACACTTCATTTATAATTGCTGTTTCATAATAATGGAAGCCATCAGTCCATCAGAAGAAAATAACTCGGTTAAGCGGGACTTTACTAGACATAAAAAAAATAGTCAACAATAATTTTGAAATACCGTTCCGGTTCGTGGATTTTTCCATTTCGAGCCCTGCTTAGTGCTTACATACAGTGACTCACAAGTATACATAACAAAATTGAAAAATATATTTTTTTATGTTCAGAAATTTGAATACAGTACAGTATCCCGAATTTCAGGGAAAGAGAAAAAAATTAGACTTAAACAAGTCGGAAATTGTACGTCAAACGGTGCAAATGAGATGCGGTCGTACTATAACTAGTTCTATAAATAATCAGATCTTGGTGCAATAGCTGTTGCACTCTTATGCAAAAATGCATGAATACAAAATTTATTACGATTATATATATTAAATTCAGTAATACGGAAATAATAGGACGTAATTACCATTGCAACCTAGAACCATTACCTATCATGGGATATCATTGAATTTATTACGTATGATAGGATTTAATAGAATAAAGAACACTTTTAATTAGTGGTGTACCGAATAGTGCTTTGGCCGAGTAGCCGAGTACCCGGCCGAGTACCGAGTACCGAATACCGAGTACCAAGTAGTTGGGTAATAAGGAAAAAAATGCTGATCTGAGCTTAGGTGTACATATGTGTGTACATATATATAGTATATATAAATTAACTAATTAAATTTGAAATTTATTTGTGCACCTTTTAAAGACAATTTTTGACAATTCAAAACAGTAGCAAAAAAAGGAGAATTGACACATAACAAGTACAATTATTAACCAATATAAAATTAAAACATTCTTCAACCCTCTAATTTATCCCAATACCTGAAATCTGTCTATCAAAAATAAAAATGTTTATTGGTTACTGTAACAATTCATTGAATAATGCAAAACATTTCATATTTATTTTGTAACTGTACCTTATTTTCTTTTGATTAAAAGTAAAAGAGAGAAAAATACAATGAGAGGTACAAAAAGCGATACAGGATTTCTTAACAGAAGACTTATGTAAAACTGACACTCCATTTGCATGGTGGTGGGGGGGGAGGGGGGGGAGAGAGAACTTTTCCGATTATGTGCAACCTTGCAAAAAAAATTCTTATGTGCACCTTCAACCACTGTTTATTCTGAACATATATTTTCAGAGGTAGGCCAAATTTATAGTATTAAAAGAAATCCCCTGTCTACTGATAATGTAGAACATTTGGTGTTTTTGTACCATTATTTGAAATACAATAAATTTAATTATTAATTTTTTTATTACATTTATTGTATTTTCAGTTTCTTTATCTAAAATAATAGTATTTTCTGTTTTCCTATATAGGTAAAAATAACTTATTTTTCTTTGTATAAATGTGAAACTAAATTTTAATCTGTAATTATTTTATGAGGGTTTTTGTTCTTAAGAGTTTCATTGTGTATTCTATATATCGAAATTTTTGTTTTCGCGTCAAGCAAAGTTGATTTTCTTATTTTTGTAAAAAGTGTCCCATTCCTCCTCACTCCCCCCTATGTCTCTTAACACGTTGAATGCCATGTCAGTCACCGGTGATCGACACTGATCTTTCCGTTTAGGCCGCGTCAGTAATCGGTGACTGACACTTATAGATTCTGTAACGGGAGTCTTATTTTGTGGCCTAAATGGAAAGACAGACAAAATAGACTTGACATTCAACGTGTTAAATACAGTGCAAAAAATAAATTGTTTATTTTACAGTATTATACTGGAAGCTGGAGTGTTAGTAAAATACTGTAAAATCAACCATTATGCCGTTAAATAGCAATAATAAACCGTAAAATAAACAGCAATATATGGCATATTTCTGCATTTTCATTTATAAAACGGTATACTAATGTTTATTTACGGTTTATTACTGTTGATTTTACAGTATAATACTGGCACCCCATCAGCTGCCAGTATTACACTGTAAAATCAACAATTATTTATTACAGTGATTGGCTATGAATTTCAACGAACTTTCTGATATCCTCGTGCGAAACATAGTTCAGCATCGGTAAAACCAATGTTGTTTTAAACCACTGCTTTATAAATTTTTAACTACTAAGATTTCAAATGCAGTCAAGAATAATATCAATGTGAAATTCTTATCAAAGTCTTGTCAGAAAAATTACTAACATACGCAAATTTCATATTTTTATACTTATTAAATCAAGTTTTGTGTTACTCTGTGAGAAGAGTTGAACCACGGCTTTTCTCAAATCTCAAGGTAACTCTAGTTTATACCTTTAAATGCCATCTTTCCCGCGATAGTCTTAATATATATATATATATATATATATATATAGTTTATGTTAAATTACTTTCGCTAACGAGAATAATAATTGAAGGGATGTAATGTCCAGGTACTGATTGATGTATAGGAAAGACCGGGGAATGGCAACACCTTAAGGGAATTTAAATTTTTTCACCTCAAAAAAATGTTTATTTTTTCATAGTAAAAATTCTAAAGCTGAATCATTATTTTTAGTATCTGTAAATTTAACTGTAAAGTAAGCACCCCCCCCCCCCCCAAAAAAAAAAAAAAAAAAAAAAAATATTTCAACCGCTGTACAGCGGCGGGATTACCCAGGAAACTGGGTTAATTCCGCCATTGTATCGGGGTAATGACGCCATTCTTTAATGACCTAGTAAATACATGAAATGGATACTAGGTAACACATAACCTAATGAAAATATTTAGAAAGCAATAATTTACTAAAATAATGAATAATTACAATGTTCCGTTAAGCTAGATTTATTAATATGCTAAGCTTACAATTTAACCCAAATTCGAAAAGTCACCCTCTGCCATGGTGGCGGAATTACGCCGAGAGGACTATATAGCGGAAATCCTCCTGCAAAGCCGAAAGAAGAACCGAACTTGTTCAACAAATTGCATCAAAATGTCGGTGAATACATGTAGATTTCGGGTTGTTACAATAAAAGGTGCTTACCTCTACTCATTTGAAGCTACAAAATAAGAAGCAACTAGATGAAAACTAAATTTTTCACTAGAACAAGCGAACAACGTACAACAAAATCATTCTCACTCTAGGTGCTGTTTTTATTGTTGGCCGCTATAGTACAGGCGCATTCACTATCTCAAACTGACGTTAGTTTTTAAACTAGGTCGGGTGGCGGCATAACCCCGAGTGACGCCATTCCCCCGGTCTCCCTTAAGGAATGGGCGGGATTACAACTTTGTATGACAAATATAGTAGGTATTATTTCTTTTTCTAACCTAAAATTAATATTACAAATTTTACAAATATTTCTGGTTTTGAATAATTATTTATAAAAAATCTTACCTATAAAAACAAATTAAGATAAACATAACTGATTATTTGGTACAATATGAACTCCAGTTTATCGATTTACTGTATTCCATATATTTTTCATATTATCTACTCATCAAGATATAGAAGAGCTCAGATGATAAAGGTGGTATGTGACAAAAAAAAAAGTTAAGCATGTGACTGGAGATAATCAGTGGTCATCTACCATCTGTTAAATTAATATTTGAAAAAACCTAAAACTCAGATATTTTAATTAATAAAATACTAGACATTTGCGAATAAACGCAAATAAAGATTTGGAACTTTACAGATCATTTCTCAAAATTATGATTGTATAACTTAACACCTTTATAATCTGAGCTCTTCATATACTATTAAACGCAAAACATGAGGTTGTTATAAGCAACAGATATATTTGCCTAAATATGTATTTATATCATGCAATGTCCTAAGACATGAAGTGTTTCATTTTCGGCGACATTATAGGATGGGGTTTCCAAATTATGGCTCTGATTCCCCCCCCCCCCTTTGTCTTGTCCGACTTTGGTACAGACATCAACCAAAATATGAACAGATCATTTAAAACAGGGGTTCCCAAATTTTCACACTGGCGTACCACTAAATCGAAATTCATAATTTGGGCTCAGCATCATTAATAACGGTAACCCTAACATTTAAAAAAATTAAATATATTACTCCATTAATACTGCAATTACCTTCTTTTATGGCCATTCAAATAAAAAGTAATTTTATGGTAATATTTTAAACAAGATTCATTCAATAAATAGGTTAAAAAAATGGATACAAAAAGAAAAAAAAAAAACCCGGTAAAGTTGAGTACAATATTTTCAAAATATTTATTGATTTATGTTTTTTTAAAGAGAAAATCATAGTATTCAGGGCCCGACTAGCAAGTTTCTGTGCCCAGGGCACTTTCAATTTTTCATGCCCCCTTAGATTGGTTGATTTTTCCACACTAGTTTTTTTTTTTTTTTTTTTTTTTTTTTTTTTTTTATGTGTTACACACTTAAAAGTGTCAACTCAAAAAATTAAGTTTTTCGGAAAATAGAAAAGTGGTTCCAAGAATAAAAATAAAATATTTTTTCTATTATTTATTCAAATGGATTTTTAACCATATATTGTGATATATTTTTGTCATTTCATAGTATTAATATCTCAAATATCACATTTTTCACAATTATTTTACTTTTTAATGGAAAGTTAGATAAAATTATGAAAATTTTCGTGCCCCTCAGAAATTTCGTGCCCAGGGCATGGGCCCCGTGTGCCCGTGCGATAGTCAGGGCCTGATAGTATTCATAACTTATTAGCATGCATTCTCATAATCACCAGGTGGGATGTCGGGGATCCCTAAATTCAAAATCACGATTGCAAAAGGTTCTTTAAAAATCATCGTTAAATCGGGAAAGAAAGCACTATTAAAAACACTCAAAATATATTTATCCTAAAATTCTACTTGGAAATACAACACAAATGTCGGTTTACAATAAAGGAGATAGCTTTGTGTTTGAAGTTAAATAATATTGTTTACTTGTCCACTAATATTCATAAACATACCTATATAAATATTATTATCAGCTTTTTTACAATACCCACAAGTAAAAAATTGCTACAGAAAGAATTGGTTAAATAAATTAGATAAATTAAAACGGCATAAAAGTTGGTTACTATATTTTTTTTATTATTTTCCTACCGCTAACTAATAATTTAACTATACATGTTTTCCTTTTGTCGCATTAAATACACACTTTTAAAAATTATAAATTATTGATAATTGTTTTGCTTTTATCTGAAATTAAACCGATGACATGGATTTTCCCTGTTATCTCTAAATTATTACACACAACACAAAATATATCAAAACTCATTTTTAAAAAGTTGGGGGGGGGGGGAGAAATCGCTAAGTCTAATCAAGTATTTTGCGTAAACACGGGTTAGGTTCCCTTAGAAAGACCCCCACGGAGGGCATTCCCCCTCGGGCCTATATCCCTCGTGCAGGTAATCGGCCGCCATAAATAACACACCTAACACACTAATCAAGTATTCCATTCATTTAAAGTAATTTTCGAGATTGTATCATTCCATGTGCCAGAATCAGAGTAAGTTTGCTTGTTTTTATTAATAAAATTCTTAAGTGGGGGGAGATTACCTTAAAACTTTCTAAAAAGTCAATTTTGTTGTTGTTGTTGTCTATTATGAAAGAATAACATGTTACCAAACTTAAATTATGACGATACTCCGATTAAAACAGATTTTATGATAAAATATGTGAAGCGATACCAATCCAAATCAAGGCAAGTTTTGAACTTTAAAGTCAATTTTCACAAATCAGATATTTTTTACATTGCGCGCTTAATATTTCCAAAACTAAGTTGCATGCGAAACTTAAAATTTTGTATTATATTGTATTTTATATACCTTTATAACCTCTAACTATTTTTAAGCAAGTACCTGTAATTTATTTATTTATTTTATCATTGATTTTGCGTTTTATATTTTAATTGCCTGAAAAAAATATTTTCATCTGTAAACTTGATTATTATTTTAGGCTGAAGTGAAAATACGATATTGCAAGAATATATATATGTAATATTAAGCGGATCTATCGAATATATTTTTTATAATCCTGCGCGCAACACATATATATCATGGAAAATGCTTAATTAGTATGTCTTAATTAAATTCTAATTATGTACCATTAAAATTATTTAAAGGAATGCGTAAACGAAGATTTGATTAATTTATTCTAAAAAAAATTGTTTAATTTGAAGAAATATTTAAAGCTCCAAAATTTTTTAATATTGTGTTAAAATAAAGCAATATATTCTTCTGGAGGTAATCTCGCCCCACTTATCTGTGTTTCAAATTTCTATAAATCAAACTCTTTATAATCACAAAATTGATATACAACAGAGAGAAAGCCTGACAATTCTTGTTAATAAAAAAAGGGGGAGGATGTTTAAAATCATCAAAATTACCGGTAAATCGGGGGAAAACTATGTCGTTAAAACGTCATAAATCAGCATAGAAATTACTACATGTGAATTCGAGCCATTAAAATTCATCATTAAATTAGCGAAATCGTTAATCGTAAAATAGAGGTTATACTATTTTGTAAAAAATAAATTATAAATTTAATTTAAAATAATTAAAAGAAAATGCAAGAAAAACTCACCTCCATTGTATATTCATCGTCACTAATTTTCTCTTCAATTCTCAGCCTCTCCGATCGCTTTGGATGAGCGATGTAAACAAAGATTTTTCAACAGGTGAAAAGCTTTCAAAGTAACTTAGCACGCATCACCAACCATCTTTCAGATAATGTTGTTTCTCCCAGTAATTTGTATCAGGAAAAACTACGACTTTAGACCAATCAGAGGTTACTCCGGACAATGACGTCATAATCACAACAGGACTTAGGGACAAGATTCACTTTTTTTTTCATTTTGTTTGTCTCATTCAGTAAAATTGACTGCTTTTTATGCATTGTGTATGTCTTTTTAATTGAATGTGTCTGCTGGTCTTTAAGCGTAACTTGTTGACGGATGCTGATAGTGTCAAAAACTTTTCAATTCATAATTTATTAACCTTTTTTATTTATTTATTTTTTTTAATTAGAAAGGGATTTTTATTATAGTTAAATATCCAGTCTGTTCGATTACGCACAATCTATCTATAAAATGTTAATATAAAAAAAATTAATATGTTTTTAAGAAATCGACAGCATTACGAACATAACTTTTTTTACATAAATTAAACCAATGAATTTGGAAGAGCGTTGAATTCAGACACTTTTCTCCGGGAAGGTTCGGAAGAGGGGGGGGGGGGGATTATAGAGTTCCGGGGATTGCACTTTTTGACCATTAAAAACACGAAATCTCAAATCTTCCAAGGGGGGGGGGGGGGACATCTCATTGACCGGGCCATCCCCTAAATTCCACACTAATTTGGAACATACGGTATTGTACCTCGGTATAATCTGCATGATGGCTAGTGTTGGCAGTTGTCCCGTTTTCCGATGGGTGTCTTAATTTTTAGGGATTACACGCTAAAAGTCCCGATTTTCCAGAATGTATATATATATGTTACCGGCCAAACCCGATTTTAGGCCATACTAGACTGGCCTAGGCCAAACTAGTTTGTTCTAACGCGCGGCGGATAAACTAGTTTTTCCTAGGCCAAACTAGTTTATCCTAACGTCCATAGGATAAACTAGTTTTTCCTAGGCCAAACTAGTTTATCCTAACGTCCATAGGATAAACTAGTTTTTCTTAGGCCAAACTAGTTTGGCCTAATGCTCACAGGATAAACTAGTGTTTAGCCTGCTATTAATTCGTCTGAACTAGTTTATCCTAGGACAATTCAATCTGGCGTGCTTTTAATGATCCCAACGACCGCTTCGGTGCCAGCCTTCTCTTTTATCCTAGTACAATCTAGTTTATCCTAGGCCAATTTGATTTGACATGTTTTATTAGATGCTAACAAGTGTTGAGCACACTCACAAAAAAATAAATAAATAAATAAATAAACGAACTAATTGAAACTCCAATTTTTTTTCAAAAATGAGTGAAGTTCACGCTCAAATTCAAAATTTTTCAAACGTATCCGCTCAACTCAAACACATGTATGGAAGTAAGCGAAGTTCACTAAAAAGTCGTTTTTTTATTATTTTCTTAAATATAATAGAAGTTTAGCGTCCAAATTTTCAAAATTTTGTGAGCTAGTCTTTTGGTTATTCGATGTAAGGATGTTTACGGGTCCGCCCAATTTTCACCCGGATTCTCTGTCCGGGCTTGGTTTTGGGATTACTTTTTTCAAGAGGTTCGGACCGAGATGGACCGGGACTCAATTTGTTTTTCGGCTAAGTCGGGACTGAACTGCGTTCTTCTTGAGGTCTGCACCGGCAGAAATTTTCCGTCCAAAGTCCAACCCCGCTCATATGAAAATCATTTGAACCGGCAGGATCTCTGGTCTGTGGCGGTAAAAAATATCAGTAACATTTGGCCCGTCCAACTTATTTTTTTATATATACGCATTTTTAAATCGAGATTATTCCACAATTAAAATTTATATATTTATTATTATTTTTTATTTTTTAAGATAAGTAGATGCATTTTTAGGTAATAAAATTAAAGTACTATAAAACCTGAAAAAAATAACCTGCCTATGACGGAATCCCATATTTAACAAAAAAAAATCTATGATCTATGTAAAATTAGGATATTAGTACTTGTAAAAAGAATATAATGCATTTACAACAGACGATATACCTTCTAATAAAGGAACCTGCCTATAACGGATATTTCTTCTTTGCTATGCAATTCCATCTTAGATGATTTTATTGTAAAGAATTTTTAAATTTTTAAATCCCCAAGCCATAGAATGTGGATTAACGATAGTAATGATTCTGTTGTAAACTGTATTGATTTTTTAATGAATCTCTATTTGTATGTAAATATTTAAATAATTACTAATACTATTAACTTTTTTACACCGCTTGGAGACTTGAAAATCTGAAATTTTTTATATAGAAAACCTTCTAAGACGTAATCACATAGGAGAGAAAAAACTTCGTTATAGTTAAGTTCTTTTTTTTCAGGTTCGTCGTCTCTATAGCAAATGCATTATGTTTTTTCAAACAGATTATTATATCCAATTTGCACTGATTAAAAAAAAAAAAATTCCTTTTAAAACAGAATTTTGTCATACGAAGATTCTTCTAACAGGTTTTACAGTTCTGTATCCCCAATCGTATAAATGTATGTGTACTATTCTTTAATGAGAATTTTAATTGTTGAATAATGGTAGCTTAAAAATATACGTATTTAGGCCAAACTGGGACCGGGACTTCGCCGAATTTTTGAAAATTCCAGATTTCTGAAAGAATATCAAGTGTACTTCTGATATTTTTAATGGTGCATTTATTCATAATTAATTCAAAGTCAAGTGATATTTATGTGAGAAAAAAAATAAATATTTTAAAAAATCAATATTTTTTAATATTTATTTTTTCCTTCACATGCCTATCTATCATTTGGCTTTGAATTAATTATGAATAAATGCACCATTAAGAATAGCAGAAGTAAATTTGATATTCTTTCAGAAATCTGGAACTTTCAAAAATCCGGCGAAGTCCCGGTCCCGACAGTGCCGGATTTTCGGGGTTATACTGTACTTTAGTAACCAATGCTCTAAATTCTTCCTCTCCTAAATTTTATGATAACCTCTCATCCCATCCTTAGATCCTCAAGCACACAATTTGTCAAATGGAACATATTTTGCAATTACCGACGGCGCAGAGAAGCAGAAGGACAGCATCCTACTCCCCATCGAATAAAATATATTATATAGGGATGACGGCAATACTATTTTGCACAAGGTTGGCGCCGGAGCGGTAATTCGGATCAATAAAAGCACGCCAAATTGCACCGGCCTATTATAAACTAGAAGGTTGGCGCCAGGGCGGTCTTTGGGATCAATAAAATAATGCCAAATTGAATTGGTCTAGGATAAACTAAATAGGCCTAGGATAAGCTAGTTCGGACCAATAAATAGCAGGCTAAACTAGTTTATCCTATGAGCGTTAGGCCAAACTAGTTTGGCCTAGGAAAAACTAGTTTATCCGATGAGCATTAGGATAAACTAGTTTGGCCTAAAATCGGGTTTGGCCGGTAACATATATATATTTTTCTTTCTATCTTTTGTCGAGCGTACATATGCTGTACTATTGAGCTCTTAAGAAAAGGAAATTTTTACCAAAAAATAAGGTAAACGGTCAAGTGCGAGTATTACTCGAGCTCAGAGGGTTCTGTACAATAAATATATGAATTATTAACTGTAAAAAAATCGTTGCTAAAAGAATAATAAGATTTTGTAAAAAACTATACTGTGTGGGGTTGGTTATAGCTGTATATAGTAGAAAAGTATGAATGAGTATACCATAAAGGTTCAAAGAGATATGAAGTCTAAATAATACCAAATATTGCTATTCTGTATAACTCTTTTTTTACTTTCTTCTATCTTTAAAGAAGAAAGTATTGGATTCGTAAAAATTTTCGACTTCCGGTTTTCGACGGATTTACACGTTTTAGAGATCAGACATTCCAAAAAACATGTTTTTACAAAATGTCTGTCTGTGAGCCTGTCTGTCTGTATGTATATGTATGTGACACAAATTTTGTGAGCGCTCTATCTCAAGAACTAATGCACGGAATTTAATAAAAATTTATATTCAAGTAGTCCCTAATATAAATTGGTGCTGATTAGTCTTTGGTGTAAATCGCCCAACAGGTGGCGCTGCTATGCTGCATTTTTTGCGATTTCTGCACTAGCTCTATCTCAAGAACTAATGCACGGATTTTCATCAAACTTCAGATTCAGTTAATCCTTGATATGAATTGGTGCTGGTAACTTTTGGTGTAAATCGCCCAACAGATGGTGCTGCTATGCTGCATTTTGCAGCATTTACACGATTTTCGTAATAGCTGTATCTCAAGAAATATTGCACGCATTTTCATCAAACTTCAGATTTAGTTAGTGCTTGACATGAATTGACGTTTTTCACCTTGTGGTGTAAATCGCTCAACAGGTGGCGCTGCTATGCTGCATTTTTTGTGATTTCCGCAATAGCTCTATCTCAAGAACTAATGCTTGGGTTTTCAATAAACTTCAGATTCAGGTATACCTGGATATGAATTAGTGCTCTTTATGTTTTGGTGTAAATCGCTCCACAGGTGACGCTGCTATGCAGCATTTTTCACGATTTCCACAATAGCTCAATGCCCAGAACTAATGCACGGATTTTCATCAAACTTCAGATTCAGTTAGTCCTTGACATGAATTGATGTTTTGTACCTTTTGGTGTAAATCGCTCATTAGGTGGCGCTGCTGTGCTGCATTTTTTGTGATTTCCATAATAGCTCTAGCTCCAGAACTAATGCGCGGATTTTCATCAAACTTCAGATTCCGGTATACCTTAATATGAATTGGTGCTGTTTGTCTTTTGGTGCAAATCGCTCAACAGGTGGCGCTGCTATGCTGCATTTTTCGGAATTTTCCCTACAGCTCTATCTCAGTAACTAATGCACAAATTTTCATCAAACTTCAAATTCAGGTATATTTTGAGATGAATTGGTTTTAAATTGATGTAATTTCTTTTACTATTTAAATGATTTAATTGACGTGATTTATATAGAAGAAAATTTTGTGATGGCCACAACATACTAGTTTAATCTTATCCTAATCTGTTTATGATGAACTTAATTCGGTACTGACAATAAAGTAGTGCATGTTTAAACTTCATTTGGCTTTTCATACAACTAAATTCAGCATAGTAATAATCCTTTTACAGTGTATCTAAAACAAAACCCTTGTTCAGAGTTTAAACTTAGCATTGAGCTAAGGGCGCTTCGAAAGGAGGTCTCAAAAATTGCAACACCGCCGCATTTTTCCAGATAGGTTTTTAATTAACTTTTAAAGACACCGGACGCGTATTGGGAGATCCACTCCATGCAAACGAGTCGCGAATCCCATAGTATTTATGTGATTAACTCGAATTAAATTAGTCTGTTTTTAACAATTTGACTATTTGATTTATACTGCTACTAGGCATTGCATTACACAAATATATCATTAAATTGTTATCTGTGCTTTAAAAGCTGTTGGTACATAGAATACGCCACCCAGTCATTATGTATGTCCAAACCGTCCGTGTCTTTAAGGGTTAATATCTCGGTTAATTACCGACGATTTTTTTCGAAAATCATTATCAACAATGATTTCACACTTTTGCTACAATAGGTACCTCCAGCGCTCCTCAACAACTTTGCTGAATGCCCACAAATCAGAATTTGTGTGTAACGGAAAAACGCGATTTTCTCAAAAACTATATGATCAAGGGTGATCTCTATAATTTTCCTACAAGGTTTAAATTAACCTCTACTTCCCCTAATTGTTTTATAAATTAATTTCAGTAGATTCAAAAATAGAGGGGTGGGGGTATTTTTGCACTACATTTTTGATGATATCTCTGAACATATAATACCTAAAATTAAAATAAATATATTTTTGATTTCAGCGTTACGAAAGCTTTCACACGATATCCCACACTATATAAAAAAAAAGCCTTTTTTTTTTTCAAGTAACTTCATTAGCCCCTCTACGTTTTTACTAAATATATTTGTTAATGTTTAATAATCTGAAAATATGTGGGTCAATAGTCTTTATTACTTCCCTCAATTTGGACTTTCCACGTTCCATAGTTTACGAGTAAAATGGCTGTGACAGACAGGCACAGGAGTGTTCTTATAATGGTTCCGTTTTTACTTTTTAAGTACGGAAACGGAACCTTAAAAAAATATTTAATTTACCAAGAATACATTTTCGTGTGTATTATATTTCTAAAGGGATTAAAGCAGGATTTTTGTTATAAACTGTTATGGTTATTATTTTCTAAACATGCTTAAATGGGATTTATGAATCCATAAAACTACAAATACTTACGTATGAATCGTTTTAATAATATTATGAAGAAATTTTCTGCTGTACTTGGAGGGAAGTGAGAAGAGGCAAGACACGCTCTCCAACGCGCGTGTATTAAATTTATTATTATTATTATTATTATTATTTTTAATCTGAAAAGATACATTTTCCCGGTGATCCCATATAAATTTATTGAGACTGGTGGACAAATATTTAATTTTAAAGAAGAAAATCTACTAATCATCTTTCTGTTATTTAACTTACATAAAATATGCCTTTCCCACGATATTTAAATATGTTGTTCAAGCAGTTTATTCCTTATTGAAAATAGTTATTCTTTTGTCCATGTAGAGTCATAAAAAATTGGAATATATATTTTAATCGATAGTTCCTATAAATATTTTAAAACTTCTTCGGTATTTGAATTGTTCATTCATTCTAGTCTAATGCTTTACAGGCAGAAAAAAAAAAAAAATCCAACGTGATATTTAAAAATTGATTAACATAAAAGTATTTGTTAAAGATTCCAAAAACTACACTGGTCAACAAATTTGAACTTTTGCTCTGTCCTAAAACAGAAATTAGTTGTTTTTTATGCGGTTTTTTGTGCTGATTCCGAATCTAGTTTTAGATTTACTCGAGCACGTCAAGTTTGAGAGATATTTGCATACTTCAATTTATGCAAATTTAGTAAATTTTATACAATTATTTGCAAATTTGAGGTATAAAGCAATATCAGACAGGGTTTTTCGTTTTATGTTATGATTACTACCTAATTTACTTCACAAAAACGTTGTTTCTGAGATTATACTGACATGTGACTGTGAAATATTGTACCTAATTTGCATGTTTTTCATGTTTTTCTAATAATGTTTCTCGACGTTCAAATATTTCTGCCGCACGAGTACACTAATATGTTTCTAAACCAGTTTTTTGAGCTGATTTCAAATCTTGTATCTGTTTTCTTCTATCACGTCTAGTTTTTGAAAAAAGTGAAATTTTAGTTTTTGGTCAAAAAAGCCAGAAATAGCTTTTTATGATACTTTGTATGATAAACTTCAACTAGTTAGGACAGATTCTACTACTTATTTTTTTTTTCGATTACAGTAAAACCTGTAAAGTTGACCACCCTTGTAAGTTGACCACCTGTCTATGTTGACCTCTGTTGTCAGGAACCAAATTTATCCTATACAAAACTATAAGACAAACCCTTTGTAACTTGACCACCTGTCTATCTTGTATCTTGACCACTGAAATTATACAAATTTGACTAGAACTATTATAAAATGCACATCAAAACCCTTTATAACTTGACCATCCAAAAAGCTAACAAATCATAAACAGAAAAAAAGTAACTGTCCACGAAATTTTCTGTTTTTTTTTTTTTTTTTTTTTTTTTTTGAACTAGAATTTCTAAAAGGGTGAAATAGTTCTTAGCCTGGGAAATGCTTTTAGCAGTGATACGTGTAGGTAAATAATTCAAGGCTTATCTATTGTTACATTGTTGCTCTTGTGTCCTCCCCCTCCATTCTTTGATTCTAGATTTCTTTCTTCTATTTCCCATTCTCTTATCATTCCTTCCCTTCTTTCAATAACCCCAGATGCTACTTGATAAGCAGAAATATTTTTTTTAATGTTTTTTTATAAATTATGTGTAATAACTAGTATAGTTTGAAGAATCACTAATTGGCTGTATATTGATTGTTTGTTTTTTTTAAAAATAAATAATAGTAATACTAAGTGTTTTAAAATTGGTACAAAACTATTAATTCATTCTTGTAGTTAATCGTTTCTTTTATAAGGTGTTAGAAATATGCATGGTAATACAATATTATTTTAAAGTCTGTCAATAAATAAAATTTTTGTGGGAAAAAATGATATGGTATGAATATTACGTAAAAAAAGAGTAAATTTATCATCACCTTTTATAAGTTGACCATTGATGCGCGGCACCGCAAGTGGTCAACTTACACAGGTTTTACTGTATATAAATTTTTGTTTATGTCTCTGATATGAATCTGACCCTGTTCACCTTCTTGTCAATGAAAAAAAGCATCTTATATCAAACCTGTGTTAATGCCGTGCAAAAGTAGAAATTCATCTTACTCAAAAACTAGACATGACATAAGAAAACAGATTGCAGATTTGAAATCAGCATAAAAATCTAGTCTAGAAAAACATTCCGTCAATTCTGTGGCAACTATTTTAAAGTTGATAGCGATGTAAACATTACACCATTGAAAAATATGCAAATTAGGCTTAATAACTGATAAATAAATGTTAAGAATATGCAAATCGTGACATTTATCTGAAACAAATAGTCAAGTAGTCATTATCTATAAAACATAATTAGATGTGACATATATTGTATCTAAAATTTGCATAAAATAGCACAAAAGAGCTTAAATTTGCATAAATTTAAATATGCAAATTTTTCAAAACCTGGACCACCTAGAGATAAACGGAAAGCATATTCGGAATCAGCGCCAAAAACTGATTTAGAATAAACTAATTTTAATTCCAGGACAAAACCACTGTTGTATAGTGCTATTTATTTTTAAATAACGTCCCTCCGTTATTGGTGTTTGCTCTATTGATATTAATTGTCTGAGCGAAGCGAAGGTTAATACTCAGCGAAATATTACTGTCCGGACACATTACAGCTACGATGGATATTACCGCCATGCCCTACTAAAAAAAAAAGCCTAATAAAAACCTTTCGTCAAGCATAACTCAAAAAATATTTGTCGGATTTCGTTTCTGATTGCACCAGAAGGTACCTATTAGGGCCACCTACTGAATGCACTTATTATAAAAAATAAGTTCCAAACCGTTTAAAAATTATATTAAAAAAATTGATAAAAAGCACAATTTATCTGCATACGTCACAGAAATTTGGTGTGCGTCACTTTCACCGGTGGATGTTTTCGTAGACAACTGGTTTGAACACATGGAGCAAAAAAAAAATACGCACGCAGTAATATTGAATAGATCAGTTTCAATCACGTGATCACAAACCTTGCAACAAACCGTCGCAACCAGTTTTGGTGGGCAAACAAATTATAATACAGTACTCCGTAACACACTGACCGTTTTTAGCCTGTTGTGTAAAATCTCGTCTGTTGTATGACATACAACAGGCTAAATCCGGCTAAAAACTCAGGCTAAAAGATAGTTGTCAGTCTATCCACTGGAAATTAACAGATTTTTTTAATACTCGTATAACGAAATTTAGAAACGATTGTGGATGATTAAAACAAAAGACATGAGTGTTTATTGCTCCGGGAGGTTATCTTTCTCTGGATGTCTGTCTGTCTATCATACAGCATGCAATTTTCTTGTAAAGGATGATATTATTATGCAGTAAAACCTCCATAACAGACACACCCGATTAGTGGACACCTCTATTTAGCTGGCATTTTTTTCGATTACCAACCCTCAAATAACTGCACATTTTTTACTCTCAGTAGCGGACACCTCCAAATAGAGGACAAATTCTGCCCTCCCGAGGTGTTCGCTATTCAGAGGTTTTACTGGTAAAACCTCCATAACGGACACACCCGATTATCGGATACCTCTATTTAGCGGACATTTTTTCGATTACCAACACTTAAATAACTGTACATGTTTTACTCTCAGTAGCGGACACCTCCAAATAGAGGACAAATTCTGCATTCTCGAGGTGTCCGCTATTCAGAGGTTTTACTGTATATATTATTGATAGTTATTTTACAGAGCCGCACAAATGAATAAGAATATATGAAACGAATATAAACTAAATTCGGGATTGGTAGATCGCTTAGGGTAATGTAATTTTATGATGTTGCTACAGTCATCCCCAGCATGTTTTTAGAGTTTCGTTCATCTAACGAAACCCTACATGCCTCACTCCTTTGTCTGTCTGTCTGTCTGTCCGTCTGTCACAGAGCCCGTTTTCAGAAACTATATATGTCGTAGACTTGAAAATTTGCATACTTGTAGCTGAACACCACACATCAAACGACAAATAATTAAATTTTGAAAAAGTCTAATATTTAACCCTCTGGGCTCTAACTTGTATATTTTAAACATTTTTTCTAACTCAACCCCTAATTAAGTTGGAGACATGAAATTTTGTATACTTATAGCTGAACACCTCACATCAAATGACAAATAATAAAATTTTGAAAAATCTCTAATATTTAACCCTCTGGGCTCTAACTTGTGTATTTTAAGCAATTTTTCTAACTCAGCCCCTAATTAAGTTGGAGACATGAAATTTTGCATACTTATAGCTAAACACCTCACACCAAACGACAAATAATAAAATATTGAAATAGGTCTAATATTTAACCCTCTGGGCTCTAACTTGTGTATCTTAAACAATTTTTCTAACTCAGCCCCTAATTAAGTTGGAGACATGAAATTTTGCATACTTATATCTGAACACCTCACATCAAACGGCAAATAATAAAATTTTGATAAAGGTCTAATATTTAACCCTCTGGGCTCTAACTTGTGTATCTTAAACAATTTTTCTAACTCAGCCCCTAATTAAGTTGGAGACATGAAATTTTGCATACTTATAGATGAACACCTCACATCAAACGACAAATAATAAAATTTTGAAAAAGTCTAATATTTAACCTCTAATATTTTGTCTCGCGCAATTTTTAAATTTAATCTGTTTTGCAATATTATTTTTTGTTCATTTTGCATAATAAGTGTAATGTGACGTAATTTCTTCTATTTAAGACTTCTAACGCATGTTAATGAATTTATTTTACAATATCCTTTCTCTTTTAAAATTCACATGTAAATATAGTTTTTATGACGTAATTTCCAATAAGTGCCTGCTTTTTATACCTAATTATTCAATTCTAATTTGAAGGTTTTTTTCTGTTTATAATAGTAACGTGTAAATATTTTATTTTATTTGAAGCAAACATCATTGTTTGCGCTGTTTATACAGTTGGCAACAGTTTAAATTAATACCATTTTCTAAAATATGTAAAAAATATCTCTCGAAATGCTGAATATTTGAATTTAAAATAGAAATAAAACCTCAAAAAAAATGAGTCAAATTAAAAAAATTAATGGAATCTGCACACCGGGATCTTCTATTGAATAAAATGATCTAAAAATGATTAAATTCCCATGTATAGTTTTTGCTGCTATAAAACTTTTTAATGGGACGATTTTGTCCAACTTTAGCATTAAATATCTCTTTAAATAATTCTTCGATTTCAAAACTGTATGCATCAGCGTGTTGTTCAAACATTTTTCTATAATACCACCGATTTTCATATTTTTGTATGCATTATTTTTCTTAATATTAACGAAGAAAGACCTCCGGTCACAAAAAATTCAAAACCGGCTGCGGCGGCGGTGACAGCGTTAGTTACTTTTTCTAGAATAGAGAGATATATAAAAATGAAAACTTGTCTATCTGTCTGTTTGTAATTCTATAAAAATCCACAATTTGGAAGCCAAAATTGTGAAAAGATACGTACATGTGTATTAAACCATGACCGAGGCAACTAAAGTAATTCGGAATCGAAATAATTTATAGTTTATTAGTAGTATAGAAAAGGGTGTTCGAAAGAGACGGTGGGTGGAGTGTGGAGGAGGAAATCGTACTATAGTACGAGAGGGTTTGAGAAGAGTGTTAAGTTCTTATCAGTCGGAAAGGAGATAAGATAGAATAGTGAGATAAGATAATCTGATAGTGAGATAAGAGTAAAGTGTGGAAAGATCATGCTATAGTAGGGTGGTATTAGTTTAGAAGAAACTTATAGATAGT
Source organism: Maratus speciosus (assembly GCA_963932465.1). Taxonomy (NCBI): domain Eukaryota; kingdom Metazoa; phylum Arthropoda; class Arachnida; order Araneae; family Salticidae; genus Maratus; species Maratus speciosus. The sequence goes on along the minus strand of OZ010793.1, from coordinate 150,242,035 downwards.
TTTCGAGCGTAAGGAGTCGATCTAGATCATACTATAGTATGATAGGGTAGAAGGGGACTAAATTTTTAGACCGGGGCTTAATTTTTCGTAGCATCTTAGGTTTTAAACGAATGTCCATATAAGGTATTGTTATACTGTAACATAAGGGGTTAGGTCTTTTTGAGAGGAAGCTTATTTTTGGAATCGACTTAGAATTTGGACATGAAAATGCTAGGTGGCGCCCTCTACCGGCAGGAATTGGAAACTATTGTAATTGGGTTTTTTCATAAAAATTTCACTTGGAATCGAACCTGTAACAAAATAGTCTCTTGACTTGATAATTTGAAGTAGGTTTAACTGATCAAGCCAAGAAACTATACCTGTAAGTCGAGATTTTACATGTTTCAAGGCAAAAATTGTGGCCCTCTCATTTATGTGCGTTGGTTTGTCGGTTACTTAAGATAAGTCAACAGTACCTATTTTAACTACTACTGCACTTTGAGAATTACTTTAATGTATAAGATTTTATCGATTTTGCATGCGAGAGTAGAGTCATTCTACCATCCCTTAGTTTCGAACTTCATAACAAATTTCATTTTTTGTAACTGATATGCTATGCACTATTTGAGAATTACTTTAATGTATACAATTTTCATTTTTAGTTTTAACATATTTTATCGATTCTGCGCGTGAGAGTAGGTTCATTTTACCAAACCCTGGTTTCGAACCTATGAACTATGAATCAAATTTCATTTTTTGTGGGTGATACGCTATCCACTGGGCAAACCGTGCCCCAACATTTACTAACATACTTTTGAACACTATCTTTTCTAAATACTTATCGTTTTATTATGCTTTCGTTTAATATTAATTTAACTTAACGAGAGTTATAATTGCATCACAACATTTAACATTCTGATAGTTTTTAATTTTCTATTTTAATGTCCTTGTAGCGCAATTGGATAGCGCATATGGCTGTTAACCATGGGGTTACCGGTTCGAGTCCGGTCAAGGGCGAACTATTATTTTTTCTTAATAAGTTTAGAGATTTCAAGGACCCATTTGTGGCATTAGTAATTTTCAAAGTGTTTAACTGTAACCGACACCGATTTTTAACATATATTAGGAGATAGGCTGTTTGCGAATATTCAGTTATCAATTGATTTTTGTTCTAACTTCATCTAATGCTACCTTTATTTTTGAATATGGGCTCTATAGTAAATATGTTAAAAAGATCTTGCGATAAAGTGGTTACTACTTCAAAGTATCAACGTTTAGAAGAACCCAATGAATCTACTTGTGTAAGTGAATTAAATATATCAAGATTGGAAGTTCCTAATATACTGAACACTGACACCATGACAATATCATGTGATTTACCTACTACTGATTACTCACCGAATGTGAAATCTGAAGTCGATATGAATTTTTCTATCCCTACCTTTGGTGATGATACAACATCTTTCGAGAATTCATGCCAAGAGTCAATTTCTGCTAAAAACTATTTGAATATATTTTTCAAAGACATGAATTTTGAATCTGCCTTAACCTCGACCCCAGTTAGTAAATTAACTTCCCAAGACGAATCCCTTCAAGAACCTACTATTAGACGAGAGATGTCTGACTTACAAGCAAGCAAGCTTTATCAAGCAAGTGATGAAATACAAAATGCCACCCCACTCACGAATATCATTTCACAATCTAAAAATATCAAATCCAGTAATCCTATTATATTTCGAGAAGAACTCACTGACTGTATCTTTTTAATTTTAAAATTTCATAATAGACAATTTTATATTCATATTAGAGAGTTTAAACGTAGCGGGATTACTAGTGAAGAAATTTTAACGAAAAATGGAGTTATTATGGATGTTAATAGCTGGTACGAATTCTACAATAAAAGTTTTTCATTTAATTTGAGGTATAAAAGTTCATCATTTGTCGCCAACAACATAATATTAGTGTTAAATTTTAATAATTCTATCATGCGAATTAAAAATTTAAAGAATTATTCTCATATTGACTTAAATGAGTACCAATTAGTGAAATTAAAAGAAAAAGCACATGATTTGAATAAGGAACTTCATCGGCATATATATGAAAAGCATATACCAAGCTTAATTAGACAGAAATGTATTATTAGTCATATATCTCTGGAAAATGAACTCATGTTACAGTCTAAGCTTATAACATGTATTGAGAATAATATATTGACTATACTAAACCATATTTTTAAATGTGGTGGATGTATTTTTAATCACAAATCTCAAGGCCTTCATTCCTGTTTTATGTTAAATAATCGACAAAAATTTAAAGAACTAGGAGAGATGTTATTAACACTTATAGATCTCGATTTTGTGATTTCCTCGTTTTTAAACGGGGTGGATTGTGTTAATGAAAACTTTTTATCTAACATTCATGTGGAAACAATTCAAAACGAATTGTTTAAAATAATAAAATAAAATGTATTACTATCCTTTCTAATATGTGTGTTTATTCTTTCAAAGTGTATGTTTACTTTGTTATGCCTTTTAGAACTTTTAATAGAGTGTTAGAGTATAATTTGCATATGTATAACTTAAGAAATCAACAATTCTTTAATAATTAAAAAATATAACAGGAGTTTAAAATATTAAAACTAATAATCTTAATACTTTTAAAAATAAGAAACTTAAAAAAGTTTTTCAAAATTAAAAAAATTAAACTTAAAAAAAGTTTTAAAAATTAAGTTGTCAAAATTAAAAAAATATTTTAAAAAACTTCATAAATTAAGTTTGCAAAAGCAAGTTTACCTGGTTGTACATGTATATGACTTTCATTATGTTATAGTTTAATGATATGTATCCTCTTTTTATTATATAAAAGCATTAAATTAATAAATATATATATATATATACTTAATAAAAATATTTATAAGTAAAAAGAATAAAAATAAATTTATATAATTAAAGCTTTGAGAAAAAAAAATAATAATAATAATAAATAAAAATTAAATAAATAATAAAAAAAATTAAATAAAAATTGAATTAAAAAAATTAAATTAAAAAATAAAAATAAAAAGTTTACAAAATTAAAAAATAAAAATAAAAAGTTTACAAAATTAAAAAATAAAAATAAAAAGTTTACAAAATTAAAAAATTAAAACTTTGAAAAAATAAGTTATCAAAAAATATTTAAGAAAACCTCATAAATTAAGTTTGCAAAAGTGAGTTTACCTGCCTATGCTATGCATGTAAATGACTTACACTCGGCTTTCAGTTTATACATCATCTTATCAAAATGCATAAATGAAAACTTTGTCTAAACATATAAATTGATTTGAATATCTATACCTTTTAAAAATCATTTATCTTTCTATAACTATTGAAATTTATTAATAAATATATTATGTAAGTGAAACATATTTTGTGTGTTTTTTTTATTCTAAAACCATTTAAATTTTATCTAAGAAATTGTATTCCATTAAAAAATTAGTTACTATGTATTCATATGATATTTTACTAAAAAGAAAATACTCATTGGTTATTAAACAGCATTTTATGCATATCCATACTATAAAGAGGGCGCGACCAGAATTAGTTACCGAAAGGAGCGCCAACTTGGCGATATCTCTAATATTTCGCCAAATTCCTGTAGACATTCATTGAGAACCAATAAAAAATTACTTGCTTACAGAAAATCAACAAATTGACAAATTTTGTCTAAGTAATTATTATATGCAATTAAATAATAGTTACTAAGTATTCAACTAATATTGTCTAAGTATTCAACTAATATTATACTAAAAATAAAAAATATATAATATTTCAAATTTTGCCTAAGCAATTGTATTCAATTAAGTAAACATTTACTAAGTATTCATATAATATTATACTAAAAAGAAAAATATATATAATATTTCAAATTTTGTTTAAGTTATTGTATTCGATTAAGTAAATAATTACTAAGTATTCATATAATATTATACTAAAAAGAAAAAATAAATATAATATTTCAAATTTTGTCTAAGAAATTGTATTCAATTAAGTAAATAGTTACTAAGTATTCATATAATATTATACTACATCGAAAAATAAATTTCATATTTCAAATTTTATCTAAGTAATTGTATTCAATTAAGTAAATATTTATTAAGTATTCATATAATATTAAACTAAATAGAAAAAAATAAATACAATATTTCAAATTTTTGTCTAAGAAATTATATTCAATTAAGTAAATATTTATTAAGTATTCATATAATATTATACTAAAAAGAAAAAAAATATATAATATTTCAAATTTTGTCTAAGTAATTGTTTTCAATTAAATAATATTTACTAAGTATTCATATAATATCCTTCTATATATAAAAAAAAGTTTTGATTTGGAAATGGACCAATGAACATCTGCGTAGATATTCCGGGTTGATCCGCATCCAATTTGAATGCTTAAGCATGGCCTTTCATCGTTAATATTAAGAAAACTGTTGCATACAAAAATATGAAAATCGGTGGTATTATAGAAAAATGTTTGATAAGCACGCTGATGCAGACAGTTTTCAAATCGAAGAATTATTTTAAGAGATATTTAATGCTAAAGTTGGACAAAGTCGTTCCATTAAAAAAGTTTTATTTGAGCAAAAAACTATGCATGAGAATTTAATCATTTTTAGATCATTTTATACGTTATAAGTTCCCAATGCGCAGATTGCATTTATTTTTCTTATTTGACGCATTTTTTGAGGTTTTATTTCTATTTTTAATTCAAATTTTCAGCATTTCGAGAGATGTTTTTTACAAATTTTAGAAAATGTCATTAATTTAAACTGTTGCCAATTGTATAAACAGCGAAACAAATTATCATATCAAATATTTCTTCAAATTAAAAATTTATTTACACGTGACTATTACAAGCAGAAAAAAACCTTTAAAATTAGAATTAAAGGATTACATGTTAAAAGCAGGAAAATTACGTCATAAGAACCATATTTACACTTGAATTTTACGTCATATTTAAAATGCCCCAAAAATATGGTAAAACAATTTAAATTGAAAAATATATTTGCAAGAGATATTTTGAGATAATCTTTTCAACTATTATCGTGAAATCGAAGACAGCGCAAATAATATTTCCTTCTAACAGCAAAAGTATTTTTACGTGAATATTAATAAGAGAAATAAAACTTTGGTGTAAATTACGTCAAATTTGAAACGATACATTTAAAATGAATTATTTAAAAGAACTATCTTATAGCGCTGCTAAAAAATACCGGGAGACAATGACACTGTTTACTTAATTCGTTTTACATTAGCTTATTTTCAAATAACTATAATGTGTTTAATTAAATACGAAAACAGCCATTGTATCTCTTAACAGCAACAGATTTGGTCTTAAAAATCCCCAATCCAAGAAAAACGAATGGAAACCCGTTTACAGAGAGATCGCTACTGTTTTTTTTTTTTTTAATTTTAATTCAATATTTTTAAAGCCGATCAAATGCGTGCAATTAGCGTGCTTTTTGGATTTTGGTGTGCCTGAACGGGGGTTGGCGAGCGTAGCTCGTAGGGGGCAGATCCCCCTAGTTATACTAAACAGAAGAAAATATATAATATTTCAAATTTTGTCTGAGTTGTTCAATTAAATAATATTTACTAAGTATTCATATAACATTTTTACTAAAAATTGTATTCAATTAAGTAAACTATTACTAAGTATTCATATAATACTATACTAAAAAAGAAAAAATATATAATATTTCAAATTTTATCTAAGTAACGGTGTTCAATTAAATAATATTTACTTATCATCCACCCTGTATATAAAAACTGTTAGCTTGTGTTAGCACACAATTCTTCAAAAAAGGATAAAACCACCATTCAAAATGAATTTTTAAAAATAATAAAATAAAATATTTTGCTATACTCTTTTAACCTATGTGTTTATTTTTTCAAAGTGATAGAGTGTGGTACCCCCTATTACAAATTTTAATGAAATGTTATATTCGTATGTTTATAACTAAAGAAATAAACAATCATATAATAATTAAAAATATATATCATGTTTATAAAATATCAAACTAAAAATCTTAATACTATGATTCATACTTTTCAAAAATTAAAAACAGTTAATACCACGGTACTTAGAATACACGGTAGGGTCCATGAGCGATATGCGCAGTAGATCGTCCAGTTCGTGACGTCACTGGCACCCATCGTTCAAGCTCTCCCTGTGTTTTTCCATTTATTCACATTGCTCTCTTTGTCTCTTTCTCTTTTCCTGACAATAAATGTTATTATTACTATTTTTTTTCATATAATCATTTTGTGTCTTATTTTTATTGTTAGTTTTTTAAAAGGATTTGACATTAAAATAATTAGCAACGCATTAATTCTTCTAGATATTCCAAAGGAATTTCATTCTAAACAAATCTTTTAAAACATCTTTTTAAACAAATACTATAGCATGAAAACCATTTGCTGCACGCATGCAAGAGATCAGATAATTTTTGCATTTATTATTCAAGAGAATTTTCAATTTACTTTAAAGAAACAGATTTGTAAAAGAATTTAAAAGCAAAACAGCTTAATTTTAAACCAAACCAAATTGTAAGATATAAATCAGTTTCCACATAAAAATTTCCAGCTCTACTACTACTTTAGTGTTACTTTTCACTAATGATATTGCTGAAAAATTAAAGAGAGGAGAATGAGTTGTCGAGATACATGAAAGGAAATAAACTTTTTCTTAAATAAAAATGAATGTGATCAGCAAGATAAATCCAATCCTGATTTATTTCTTCTCTCTTAATAAGAACAGTACAGTCACTCATATATCGCTGATAAATCATTCAGATATTAGATGAATTTAAATAAGAAAATTAAACTAAATTAAATAAAAAATATGTGTATATCAGCTGGTTAGGGGGGGGGGGGGGATTGTGCGATGTAGTACGTAAAAAATCAGAAAATTCTCGTTGTAAAGAAGTTATGAAACAATATAAATTCCAGTTTTCTCAAAATTCTATTTTAAAAATAAAGTTGCATATTCAGAAGAGGTGTATGTAAGAGGTGAATTTAAATATTCTTCGCCTAGTGAAATCGCTGTGTTATAATTCCTGAAATTTATGGAAATTAGCTTTAGTTTTGAGTACTGATATAGTTAAATGTACTCAAAACTAAAGAAAAATAAAATAAACACTGTAGTTTTTTTTTTTCGATGAAATGTAAGGGTTTGTAAGCAATATGGGACCTTAAATCAAAAACTTATATCAGATTAATAAACAGGCATGGATCTAAAATTTTCAAAAATGCATATTGTGAGAAAAAAATATGTTGGTATCGCAATAGAATAAAAACTCAATTTTTATTTGAAAATATATTCCATAATTTTTATTTATTTTAAAGTATTGAGATAATCCATATAAAATAATATTCCACTCACAATTTGTAATTTAAATTTTTCCTGATAATACTTTAGTGCGTACTAAAAATTTAAGGATGTATATAGATATATTAATCATAAAAAAAATATTTGATTGTTTAAAAATTTTTAACCGTAATATCGTAATATAATACCTTTTTTTTTTTTTTTTTTTTTTTTTTTTTTCAAATTTTGAATGTTATACAACCTAGTTTTTGTTTGGCTTTGAGAGTTAGACAGTTGATATTTACTGAACCGGAAGCCCAATACCTAGATTATAACTTAGACTTGACATCGTGTTAGTTAGTCGCAGAATCTTGTGTGCGATGATTATTCTGTTCCTAAAGTTAAAAGTTGTACGGACCTATATTTATTAATATTTTGATACCGATTTTAACTTATTTTCTAATTATTTGTAAATAAAGTAAATCGTTGATTTAAAAAAAAAAAAAAAAAGTTGTTCTTTCAGAAATTGCGCTACCCTTTCTCTCATAAGAGTGGACGTAACAATATGTTCTCTAGAAGACTATCTAGAAAGCCTGTTCTTCCGATATTTTCAATAATTTTATAATTTAAATTTCTGTATTAGTGTATACAAAAAATTTAAAGAGTTTCTTTTTTTAATTATCTATAAAACGTTATTTAAGCTATTACGGCTATTTAAGAAGTTTTTTGTTTACTTTGTTTACTCGTTTTGTTATTACACATTTTTTTTTTTAAATATTTATAAATTCGAAAAAATCCCAAGTATCAATTCAAAAAAGCTTTTCTTACATTTATCTAAAGTTGCCCTGAAAATGCTATTAATATTTTTCAATGCCTGCGTTTTAAAGTACATAGTACTATAGAGTTTTTCAGAGTTATACTCGTAACTTTTAAAAACATTATTAGATCCGTTTTGTGTTTTTAGAACATTAAATAGGGATTTAAAAAATGTATAAAATTATAAATTTTAATAGCATATAACTTTATGAGTGTATAATATATATATTTGAAAATATACAACATAATTATAAGTGCATTTTTTCCAAAGTTTTATGAATTGAAGCAAACATTTTCCGAGTTTTCTCAAAGTATTTTGGATTAAAGCGAAATTGCAAAAATGTTATGAAAAGACGGTGTCTAAAATATTGAAATACAACAGAGCAGGTAAGAAAACTGCTTTTTTTACATATGTGTTTAAATAAAATAATGATAATTGCGGCGAAAGTTAATACTTCCAAATAACCAAATGAAAACAGAAGATTCAGGCTTTAGAAAACTCTAAAAAATAAAGGCATGCACGTATATAAACTTTGAATTTGAAAAATGTTTAATTAGTAGATGTTCCAAGTGTCACGCACCTCAGTAATATCATACACTGGATAATAAACAAATGTTGAATATCTTTTTATGAAACGGAAAGCTTTATACAATGCGAAAAGTGCGTTACCCAAGGCTGGACTTGGGTGCCAGTGACGTCAGAGGGAGAAACGAAACCTGCGCGTGAACCCTACCGAGTGTTCTACTTACCGTGGTTAATACTATTCTTCAAAAAGGAATAAAACCATTAGCATTATATATATCACCCCATCACTTGTATAAACAACCGTTATTCGCTTATTAATAATGAATATTATCATATGTTACCATGCAATTCTTCAAAAAAGGATAAAACCATTAACATAATATATCATTCACCCTGTATATAAAAACTATTACCTTGTGTTACCATACTATTCTTCAAAAAAGGATAAAACCATTAACATAATATATATATCATTCACCCTGTATATAAAAATTGTTATCATACAATTCTTCAAAAAGGATAAAACCGCCATCCAAAATGAATTGTCTAAAACAAAATGTATTTCTATCCTCTTTAATCTGTGTGTTTATTTTTTCAATGTGCCCGAGTATGGTATCCCTATTACAACTTTTAATGGAATGTTATAATTTGTACATGTATAACTAAAGAAATAAACAATCCTATAACAATTTAAAATGTATAACATATCTATAAAATATCACACTAAAAGTCTTAATACGATGACTCATACTTTTCATAAATTATAAAAGTTAATACTATTCTCCAAAAAAGAATAAAACCAATAACATAATAGATATCATATCAATCATATCAATCACATCAATACTAATATGTGTGTTTATTTTTCCAAAATGTATGTTCATTTTGCTATATATTTTAGAACTTTAAATAGAGTGTTAGAGTATAATTTGTATATGTATAACTTAAGAAATCAACAATTCTTTAATAATTAAAAAATATAATACAAGTTTAAAATTTTAAGCTAATAATCTTAATACTATAATTTATACTTTTTTTAAAATTTGAAAAAAAAACTTCATAAAATTTAAAAATTAAAACTTTGAAAAAAAAAACTTTATAAAAATTGAAAATTAAAACTTCGGAAAAAAAATTAAAAATTAAAAAATTAAAACTTTGAAAAAAAAACTTTAAAAAAATGGAAAATTAAAACTTCGAAAAAAAATTTAAAATTAAAAAATTAAAACTTTGGGAAAAAATTAAAACTTTGAAAAAAAAATTAAAAACTTAAAAAAAATAAAAAAATAAAAAATGAAAAAATAAAAAATAGAAAGTTTACAAAATTAAAAAATTAAAACTTTGAAAAAGTTTAAATAATTAAGTTATCAAAATAATATTTAAATAAACTACATAAATTAAGTTTGCAAAAGCGAGTTTACCTTCCTGTACATATACATGACTTTCAATATGTTATAGTTTAATAATATATAGCATCTTTTTTGTCGTATAAAAGCAATAGATTAATATATATATATACATACATATATATATATATATACATACATATATATATATATATATATATATACATACATATATATATATATATATATATATACACTTAATAAAAATATTTGTAAGTAAAAAGAAAAAAGTTATCATATTTAAAATTAAAAAATAAATAAATAAAAAAGTTTTTCGAAATTTAAAAAATAAAAATTCAGTTAAAAAAAAAATAAATAAAAAATTTTTAATTAAAAACTTTTCAAAAATATTTTTTAAAAGTTCAATTAGATTTCAAATAAAAGTATTCAATCATATCAACCAACCAATCAAGATTTCAAATACAATCAATCATATTAATTCAAATTCAAGTATTACAAGTTAGTAGAAAAAATTACAATTTATAAAAAGCGAGTTTGCGTATCTATCTATATATGACTTTAAAACTTTCACCATGTTTTCGTTTAGTATATATGTATGTAACTTTTCATAATGCTTTAGTTAAATAATTATAAATCTTCTTTATGTTATCATACTATCTTCATACTATCCTATAGTTATACACTTCGAAACATTAAAAGCAATATATTAATAAGTTCTTCATTTTAAAATATTATAAATATTTTAAAAATTAACTTAATAAGTAATCAAAAATACTATAAGATAGCAAAAATTTGGTATATGCATACCAAAAAATAATAAACTTGCCATGCCTGAACTACGAAAATAAACGTTTTAACTTATCGCATTGCAGATAGAGACGTAATCGACACTACATGTCCCCCCTACATACCTTCTGAATGATGCTAAAGTATAATCATCCATTCTTTAACTGGATAATAATATATTTAGAAGTAACTTAAATTTCCTATAAAAGCGAAGTTTTTTATTACATCATTGATAGAATGCAAGTATGAGTATTAACCAAGTTTTATATATTATAATAGGCTATACCATCCCTATACCAACATTGCAAAACTTTAAAAAAAAACAACTATACTTAAACATTCATATAAAAAGCAACAAATTATATATTCATACAGCATATTATTATTCGATATATGCATATCGAAAAATAGTGGGACTTACCGTATTTAGAGTCAGAAAAGAAATTCTCAGTTTATCAGATTGCAGATTATGACGTAATCGATAAGATATCACGTGCTTCCACCATGCCTTCGGGAAGGTTCAATGTACAATCAGACTATGTTATCAAGTCACGAGGTCTAACTGATATGAGTTGTTAACACGACGTCAGCCATTTTCAATTTTGTTCTTGAATATTTAGGTTGGATATTTTCTTCAGTCTTACTTTTGGAAATCTTAAGTACCAGGATATCACGTATTTGCAAACAAAAATCCTATTAAAAACTTTCTCACTATTGTGAACAATGATTGATTTTCATAGTATTAAAGTATAATCATTGATAATATTTGATTGATTACTTAACCGTTATTAATATTATTAATATTAAATATAAAAGCGGAAGCTTTTATTGCACCATTCATAGAATTCAAGTTTGAATATTAACCAAGTTTTATATACTTATAAAAACTATATACATATATACATATACTATATACATAGTATATACATAGTATAAATTATATAATATATATAAAAACTATTTATACTAGGATATATACTAGTATACTAGTATATACATAGTATAAATTATATAAGTCTTGAGGCGGCTTTGTATCAATAAATAAATAAATATTGCAGTCTCGTTGGTGTCTTTGACTGGACCTTTGTGTAGTGCACACCCGACACTCTTTTCCTTTTAATTAGTAACATTACTTATTTCAGTAATTAAAAAAAATTGTCGTTAACTTTACAATAATAAAAATTAGCAAAGTCAAATTTCTAAATATTTTTCAAAATATTCATATAATTTTCTTTTTTAACACTTTCCAACAAAGTTGAAAAGTGTGTATGACTTCGGTTTGTCTGGCCGTCTGTCCACGGTCTAACTCTCGTAAATATGCTCGGATCGTTCTGAAAATTTTGGATGGCCTTTACCGTAGCATGTTCCCTATTTCAAATGAAGTTTGTAACATGTTTAGTTCATTTACAGGGGCAGTCAAAAGTTTTCCGTTACATTACGGCAATGGGAAAAAACCGTTTCAAATGATTTTTAATGGTGTTACACTCTTTCAAACATAGTAAAATTGATATTCATTTATGAAGCCCACTAAAATATACATTCTGTTGAGTATGCGGTGCAAAGAATAGTTATTGTTCATTTACAGAGCCACACAAAAGAATTCCGTTCATAATGGTATAGGGAAAATTGTTTGCGGAGCATTTGAAAAGATTTCAGATACTATATTGCATCCGAATTACTGTATATTAGTAATGATTGTTCGAAATGCATTTTTAATTATGATATGCGCTTTTTTAGGGTTTCGTTCATCTGACGAAACCCTATTCGTCTCGCTCCTCTGTCTGTCTGTCTGCCCGTCTGTCACAGAGTCCGTTCTCGGAAACTATAAATGTTGAAATTTTGCATACTTATAGCTGAACACCACACATCATACGACAAATCATAAAATTTTGAAAAAGTCGTACATTTAACCCTTTGGGCGCCCACATGTGTATTTTAAACAATTCATTCTAAGTGAGCCCCTATTTAGGTTGGAGGCGTGAAATTTTGCATACTTATAGCTGAACACCTCGCATCAAATGACAGACCATAAAATTTTGAAAAAGCCGTACATTTAACCATTTGAGCTCCCACATGTGTATTTTAAACAATTCTTTCTAAGTGAGCCCCTATTTAGGTTGGAGGCGTGAAATTTTGCATACTTATAGCTGAACACCACATATCATACGAAAAATAATAAAATTTTGAAAAAATCGTACATTTAACCCTTTGGGCTCCCACATGCGTATTTTAAGCAATTCTTTCTAACTGAGCCCCTTATTAAATTGGAGATTTAAAATTTTGCATACTTATAGCAGAACACCTGAGGCCAGGCGACAAATCATATAAAATCTTGAAAAAGTCTTTCGTTTAACCCTTTAAGCTACCACATATGTATTTTAAGCATTTCTTTCTAAGAGAGCCCCTAATTAAGTTGGAGACATGAATTTTTGCATACGTATAGCTGAATACCTCAGACCACACGGCAAATCATAAAATTTTCAAAAAGTCTTATATTATTTACTCCTCCAGGCTCTAACTTGTGTATTTTAAGCAATTTTTCTAACCTCCGCCCTTTTCACCCGGGGAGCACTTTTCCAACTTTTGACGACACCCCTTTGACCATTCTTTCATATTATGCACCATAGCCTTACATATTTTAGTTCCACTTTTTACGCCAGGGCGCCTATTTATCTCGGGTGCTATCGGCCCAATCACCTCGACTAATATATACGGATTATATACTTTTACTAGCGGGCGTGACCTAGCTAAACTCGGTCAAAATTTGCCTTGTGTTCGATTCAATATTTCATTCCCTTGTATAAATTTTGCTGTTTAGATAAAATTGGCATGTTCCTAAGCCATAGGGACCCACTAATGGACATTTTTCGAACACACGACCTAACCAAGGCTCTTCTCGAACCTGAAAACGATATAATACAAAATTTAGTCAAAATCGCTAAAGTCATTTTATAGATAAAATTAGCTTGGTCCACTGTAACCCAAAATGGACCTACTAATCTAAATTTATCAAACATCTGACCTATCCCAATAGCCTTCTCGTGCTAGGAAACAGTGTAATAAGAAATTTAGTCAAAATCGTTTGGACCATTTTTTAGATAAAATTAGCTAAACCTTGACCCATAGTGACCCAAAATGACTGGTTAATCGAATTTTCTTGAGCATGCGACCAAGACCAATGGTCTTCTGGAACCCGAAAACGATAGAAAACAAAATTTAATCAAAATCGTTAAAGCTGTTTTCTAGATAAAATTAACTTGACCCACAGTGACACAAAAATGACCCATTAATCAAATTTTCTCAAACATGTGACCTAACCCAATGACCTTCTAGTGTCCGGAAACAGTATAATAAGTATAATACAAAATTTTGTCAAAATCGTTTGAGCCTTTTTTAAAAATAGAATTAGCTTGAACCACAGTGACCCAAAAATGACCCACTAATCGAATTTTCCTGAACATGTGACTTAGCCCAATGGTCTTCTCATGCCCCAAAACTGTATAATACAAGATTTTGACAAAATCGTTTGAGTCGTATTTTTAGTTACAAATAGCCTGGCCCACAGTGACCCAAAAATGATCCACTAATCGATTTTTCTCGAACAAGCGACTTAGCCCAATGGTCATCTCATGCCCGGAAACGGTATATTACAGAATTTTGTCAAAATGTTTTGGGCCTTTTTTTTAAAATTCCATTAGCCAGGACCCATTGTGACCCAAAATGACCCGCTAATAAAATTTTCTTGAACATGCGACCAAGCCCAATCGTATTCTCGCGCCCGAAAACGATAAAATGCAAAATTTCGTCAAAATCGTTAGAGCCGTTTTCTAGATAAACTTTGCTTGACCCACAGTGACCCAAAAATGACCCACTAATCGAATTTTCTCTGATATGTGACTTACCGCATTGGTCTTCTCGTAATCCAAAACGACAAAATACAAAATTTAGTCAAAATCGTTAGAGCCATTTTTTAGATAAAAATGGCTTGACCCATAGGGACCCAAAAATGACCCACTATCGAAATTTCTCGATCATGTGACCTAGCCCAATAGTTTTCTTCTACCAAAAAACGGTTGGATATAAAATTTAGTCAAAATCGATTGAGCCGTTTTCTAGATATAATTAGCTTGACCTTGACCCATCTGACCCAAAATGACCCACTAATCCATTTTTCTCGTACATGTGACTTAGTCCAATGGTCATCTCATGCCCGGAAACGGTATATTACAAAATTTTGTCGAAAAGTTTTGGGCCTTTTTTGGATTCAATTAACTTGACCCTGACCCATTGTGACCCAAAATGACCCACTAATCGAATTTTCTTGGACATGCGATCAAGCCCAATCGTATTCTCGTACCCGAAAACGATAGAATACAAAATTTCATCAAAATCGTTAGAGCCGTTTTCAGATAAACTTTGACCCACAGTGACCCAAAAATGACCCCCTAATCGAATTTTCTCTAATATGTGACCTATCCCATTGGTCTTCTCGTAATGGAAAACGACAAAATACAAAATTTAGTCAAAATCGTTAGAGCCGTTTTTTAGATAAAATTGACTTGACCCGTAGTGACCCAAAAATGACCCACTAATCGACATTTCTCGATTACGTGACCTAGCCCAATGGTATTCTCGTGCCCGAAACTGGTAAAATACAAAATTTCGTCAAAATCGTTTGAGCCGTTTTCTAGATAAACTTTGCTTGACCCACAGTGACCCAAAAATGACCCACTAATCGAATTTTCTCTAATATGTGACTTAGCCTATTAGTCTTCTCGTAATCCAAAACGACAGAATACAGAATTTAGTCAAAATCGTTAGAGCAGTTTTTTAGATAAAATTGGCTTGACCCATAGTGACCCCAAAATGACCCACTAATCGAAATTTCTCGAACATGTGACCTATCCCAATAGTTTCCTCGTGCCAAAAAACGGTTGGATATCAAATTTAGTCAAAATCGATTGAGCCGTTTTTTAGATATAATTAGTTTGACCTGGACCCATTACGACCCAAAATGACCCATTAATCGAATTTTCTCGAACACGTGACCTAGCCCAATGGTCTTATCATGCCCGAAAATGGTAAAATACAAAATTTCGTCAAAATCGTTAGAGCCGTTTTTAAGATAAAATTTACATACATACACACACACACACACATACTAGTACATACACACACAATTTTTGCTCGCATTATAGTATAAGATATACTACGGATAGTATATAAGACGGAGTTTCGTTCGGATAGAGGTTTGTTTAGAATGGAGTGCGCCCCTGGTTGCGAAATGTGGAACTAACAGATTTTTCAAAAGGATAAAGTGTTTTGAAAGGAATATTAAACGAAACCCTCTGTGCGATCTGTGATCACACTTACCTACTTGTTCACTATATTTATGCCTACTATAAAGTACGTATAAATGCTATAGTTCATATACAGAGCTACAGAAATGAATTCGTAAAGGTTACTGAGTAGGAGCATAAATTGCTTAAAGGTGGGTTTTAAAGGAGTTATGCATTTTTACGCTGAACTGAATTTAGTGTACTAAGAAATATTTGTAGAATATAGATAAAATTATATACAGGGCCACGCAAAGAGTTGGATACATGGCTGTCTATGGGTGATAATTTCTGGAAATGTAATTTCAGTAGTTTTAAGAGGGTTTAATTAGAATTAAATTTTAGGTAAATAGTGGCATGTAATAAAAGTACTAGGTAAACTACAGGGCTGTACAAAAGTATTTAAGTATGTTTCCCTCTATTAGTATAAGTTGCTGAAAGATGAATTTCAACCTGTTATGCATTTTCTTCTAAACTAAATTTTCCCATTATATAGTATATATATCAACATACAGATCGAATACAGGGCTGTTCAAAAGAATTGGAATACATATTTAGCTATGGGCGGTAACTACTGAAATCAGATTTTTAAATGTTTACTTAGTTATCTTATTTCCCTAAGTAACGGAGTTTCGTTAAAGCTTTCAAGGAGTGTTGGAAAGTGTTTCATAATCTATGCTGTACGCAAGATTTTTCTTACTTGCCTACTTTTCGGCCAGAAAAATTTTCAAGCTGATCATTCTGTGCATACAGTGTGAAAAACAGAATCGTCTTTTTTTTTTTGCATCCGATTGGAAAAGAAAATCATCTGTAAATTTGATTAGAAAAATAAAATCATACTTCTGTCAATCACAAGTGTAGCAAGTATTCTTGACGTTTATTTATGTTCTGTTGTGTGTTTTAATAAATAAGTGTTAGTGAGACCTTCATAAGATATTTTACAAATTTCAGAATCTAAAAATATGATATAAAACTTTGCGAAGGAGTTTTAGTTTGAAGATATTTCCTCTCGCATAATTTTCCTTTGATTGCAGTACAGTAGAACCTCGAATATCCGAAGTAATTGGGACCGACCATCTTTCGGAAAATCGAAATTTTCGGAGAATGCTTCAATTTTAAGATTAAGGAGCACATATGCAATATTTCTTATTATGGTAACAAGTGTTTAATAAAAGTACAACAGTAGCAAAATAGAAACAAGAATAAATTATAAGAATTTTAATTATGAAATTAAATACATTTTACATATACCACAAGGGTTTGAAAAAATGTTTTGTTCGTCGCAGTTTCGATTACTTTTGCTTTGAAGCTTTACCTCGGAGTTTTTTAATATTATTAGTCTCCAGTATCACAGTCTTTCTGCTGCTCCAGCCATTCCAAACCTTTTGCAAAACATTCCAAAGCTTCAGAATTGCTAGTTTGTTTTCTTCGTTCCACTCCGCAGCTTACGGGAGCTCAATTTAAATTCAAAGAAATTCTAAGAAAAGGGATCGAAAATATTTATATGTGCTCGTAGTTCGGAAAGGACCGCTTATACATAAGGAATATGACAGTTAAAAAAAAAAAAAAAAAAAAAAAAGCTTTCAAAATGGATTTTGCACACAAGTAATGTGACAGTAAAAAAAAAAAAAAAAAAAAAAAAAAGCTTTAAAAATAGATTTCGGTTAACCGAGAGTTTCGGATAAAAGAAGTTCTACTGTACTTTTTTTCAACTATTATTTTTCGATCTTTTATTTCTCAAGCCGTCTGTTGAATACAGCTTTATCGCACAAATTTAAAGTTGTAGGTTTCACTAGTGCTATGTAAAAAAAAAAAAAAAATTTATAATAAATAATTTTTCATAAAATTTTTCCGGTGCGATTCTTTTTGAAAATATCCTTTTTAAATGATGTGGTGCAACCAAAGATTGGAAAACGACAAGGAATTTTTTTTTATACTATTTCCAACTGCCTTTATCTTAATCAGACTAATACGGTTTGCTAGTTATGAAATAATACAAACTAGAAACTTCACATTTATGTTTGTTAATTCTCATAAAATTTGCCCGATTTTACAATTATTTTTTAACTTGTCCAATCGAAATCGGTTTCTCTGGTTGGATATATATAGTAATGATGAGTTCGGACTCCTTCTTTTTGAAGCCAGAGCGCGACGATTCCAAATCAAAGTCCACCCGACCCCGAAAATTTTGTGTCATCAGAGCCCGAAACCCATAACGAAAGTATGAAGTAGAAAATTGTTAATAACATATAAAAAATTTTCAAGATTCATTTCCTCATTTAAAAAATCTTCTTACATATAAATAAGTATTAATTCTAAATGCTCCCTCATGATAACGCAGGTACGCAAGGTACGCAAAAGCCATAGTTTCTTTCTCTCTTGGTGTTTAATTATTTTTGGTTACTCGAGACGAATAAATTTTATTAATTTTTTTAATCATCAGAGAAAAAGAAAATTTAGCTATTGAAATTTCAAAATTCCAGGTGGGGCAATTACCCTGCCTTTCCCCTCTTGCAGGCGCTCGCGGTTAGCTGGCATGTTCCAATCGAATACACCACATATACTTGGTTAATGAAATGTTTAAGTTGGAAACCTTATCCATTCCATCTTAAAAGCAAAATAGTGCCTACATTACATACGAACTAAATGGGCAAAATCATCTTTGCCAGGACTGCCAATTTGGCCTTCATTTTTAATCCGAAATTTCAAATTCATACCAGAAATTTCAAAGGAAGATTTTTTACTTTAAATGATCACCAATTGTCTCTCATTAAATTACGGGTGTATTCCAATCCAAACTGCTTATTTTCTGATTCATTTTAAAATTCATTTTTGATCTCAAACGCATCAAACTACGAAATTCTCTTATTTAGAAACTACATAATGTGCCGTGCTTCTCGATTTTTTAATAAGTGCAGAAAATATTGTAAAAAATGCTGTCAAAGTGGGCGTTTGGAACCGAATTTTCTGAAGCGGGAGATCTGGGAATGAAAAAAAATGGTCATACTGAGAAAATAATTGTTTAAAACTCAAATTCTAATTCATTGAGCGAAAAATGAAATTACACCGCCTCCTATCCTCTTCAAAAATCACCTCAGCAAGTTTCATGTTTTTACTTTTAAAAATGAGTCCGAAAATGCCTCAGAAAATTTCGAGCTGTTGAGGGTTGAAAAAACATCTTTATTTCTGGTAAGAACTCGAAATTTCTAATTAAAAGTGGAGGCAAAACTGGCAACCTTGATCTCTGCAATCAAAAAGAAAAAAGTTGTCTGTGAATATGATCTAAAAAAAAAAAAAAAAAAAAAAAAACATAAGTCAATCAAACACAAAAGTAGTCAGTAATCAAAACGATATTGTTCAATCAATGATGAGACGTTTCCACAGTACTAACATTTTTCTTTTAACTGTTTCCAACTATCTTGATATCTCAGTTTTGATAAAAGGGAAGTTGCTAATAATTTACTGATAAAAATGAGCAACAAAAGATTTATAATACTAGGGGGCTCTGCCCCCTACGAGCTACGCTCGTCAACCCCCGTTCAGACACCGCAGACTCTAAAAGTACGCTAATTTGATAGCCTTTAAAAAGATTTCGGAAGATTGAATTATAATTTAAAAAACAGTGGCGATCTCCCTATAAACGGATTTCTATTAATTTCTCTTTGATTGGGGAATTTTAAGGCCAAATCCGCTGCGGTACTACTTGATTATCCCGTCGACCAATTTCGCCAAATTATATGAATTGCCAAACCACTTGCCAAATTATACAAATTGACATAATTTTTGTTTTAAATAACGAAAGAACAAATAAATCAGTGCAACATTAATAAAAATACAAATCAAACGTCGAAATAAAAATAACTTGGTGACGTAGACACGTGTAACTTTCTTACAGTCAAGTTAATGTGACATTTACGATCAACCATTATTGGCATTTAATCTTATAGTTTGGCGAATGATAGATTTTTGGTCGACGGGATAACTAAGTAGTACCAAAGATACAATCGCTATTTTCGTCTTTAATTAAGTAAAATAAGTTATACATTTCATAATAAGCTACTATAAAAGGAATTAAGTAAACAGAGTCTTTGTCTCCCGGTATTTTTTAACAAAGCGAAAAGAAAGTTCTTTTAAATTAATCGCTTTTAATCTGACGTAATTTTGACCAAACTATTCTTTCTCTTTTTAATATTCACGTGAAAATACTTTTGTTAGAAATTAAATATTATTTGCGCTTTCCTAACAAAAATAGTTAAAAAGTATCCTCTCAAAATATCAAATAAATGTCGAACGCAATTTCTAAATTTAAACTGTTTTGCAATATTATTTTGTGTTCATTTTATGTAATAACTGTAATGTGACGTAAATATGACGTAATTTCTCCTATTTAAGACTTCTAATGCATGTTAATGAATTTATTATTTTACAATTTCCTTTCTTTCTTAAAATTCACGTGTAAATATAGTTTTTATGACGTAATTTTTAATAAGTTCCTGCTTTTTGTACATAATTATTTAATTTTAATTACAAATGTTTTTTTCTGTTTATAATAGTCACGTGTAAATAAATTTTTAATTTATTTACACGTATAAATATTTTTTTTTTAATTTGAAGCAAATATTATTGTTTGCGCTGTTTATACAGTTGGCAACAGTTTAAATTAATATCACTTTCTAAAATATGTAAAAAATATCTCTAGAAATGCTGAAAACTTGAATTTAAAATAGAAATAAAACCTCAAAAAATGAGTCAAATTAAAAAAAGAAATACAGTCTGCACACAGGGAACTTCAAACGTATAAAATGATCTAAAAATGATTAAATTCCCATGAATAGTTTTTGCTCCTATAAAACTTTTTTAGTGGAACGATTTTGTCCAACTTTAGCATTAAATATCTCTTTAAATAATTTTTCGATTTGAAAACTGTCTGCATCAGCGTGTTTATCAAACATTTCTGTATGATACTACCGATTTTCATATTTTTGTATGCATTATTTTTCTTAATATTAACGAAGAAAGACCTCCGGTCACAAATAATTCAAAACTTTTGGCGGCGGTGACAGCGGTAATTACTTTTTTTTAGAATAGAGAGACTATTAATTTTTTTTTAATTCACCCTGCATTGTTGTCCTTTTTTTTACCTATTCACACAAAATTGTTTTCCCCGATCGGATGTATCCGGTATGCAGATATATTCGCACCAGAAATACAGGATAAATCTGGTCAATGGAAGTTTCAAGTTGGAATTCTATCGTACATTCCATCTCGAAAATAGAATCGTTTTTGCAACCGATTTGAAGAATAAAATCATCTCGCTACTAGACCAGAAACAAAAATCGTCTGTGAATATGATTAGAAAACAAAATCATAAGTTTGTCAATCATAAAAGTAGTCAGTAACCTTAAAGATATGATTCGACCAATGAAGTGTGTTTTTCTATTATAGGACAAACACTTTCCTTTTAACTGTTTCCAACTGCCTCAATATTACGAAATAGTGAAGAATAACGCTATTAGTGATGAAACTAAAAATGCAGGTAAGCAGTTGGACGAGTTTTCATTGCTTTCCAAGGTCTCTGATTCCTGTCAAAGGTTACGGGGAAATCCAGTGATTGCTGCACCCGCAGCCCATTAGGGCAGTTTAGTTTGTTTTCCCGAGTATAAGTGGTCGGAAATCGTTCAGGTGAATATTTTTACTTGAAGAGAAAAAGGTTTTTTTACGTACCTATATAAAATTTAAATGATTTTATCAGTCCTCGTTTGGTGGAGGCTATCTGCGAATCAAACCGGCATAATTTTCTGATAACAGTGAAATTGAGACTCAAATTTAAAAAAGTGAGAGTTATTTTTCAAGCCATAAATTAATAAATTTTGTTTAAATAAGTTATTCTTCATTTGTAAATGTAAGCCAATGTTTGCTTTTCTACATATATAATAAAATTTCGTCCCACTTTTACAGAATTGTTTAGCACATTCCGACATCGTTGAAAAGTTCGTATAACTTCAGTTCGTCTATCCGTTCGTCCATCTACTTGCGAAATTAATACATGTTATTTCAGTTTACTATAGCATTTTTCCTACTGAAAATGAAGCTTGTAGTAAATAATATTTTTCGTGCAAGAATTGTTTAATTAGAAAATACGATTATACGCTGACAAAAAATCTAAAATATAGCTTAGAGTAAATTACCTTTTTTTTTTTTTTTTTTTTTTTTTTTTTTTTAACATCCTAATAATAATAATAAATAATTGGTAAAAGTGATTACTTTTCCTTCTTCCTTTGAATTTTTTCTTATTCATTTATTTAAGCGCGCAAGATATTACAAGGATAACATTAAACATTGCACTGTAATTAATCATTTAATTTGCAAAGGACATATACAAATGTGATATTTTTACGCATTCAATAAAACGTTTATGGATTCTCTCATTTTCATACAAAAAAATTAAATGATTTTACTGTCTTTGTTTGAGGCTATCTGCGAATCAAACCGGCACGGGACATAATATTCTGATAATGGTAAAATTGGGACTTAAATTTGGAAAAGTGCAAGTTAATTTTTGAACCATAAGTTAATAAATTTTGTTTAAACAAGTTATTGTTAATTGTAAATGTAAGTCAATGTTTGCTTTCCTATACATTTAATAAAATTTCGCCCTAATTTTAGAGATTTTTTTTTAACATATTCCGACATCGTTGAAAAGTTTTTATGAATTCAGTTTGTCAGTCCGTTCGTCCATCTGCTTGTGTTAATGTGCCCTAACTTTCTTAACTATAGTTTCATTCCTACGAAATTAATATATACTACACTGCTCAAAACAATTAAAGGATATTTGAAGTTTTATATAAAATAAAGATATAAACGAAATTTTTTTTGCCGAAAATAGAAGAAGAGAATCGCAAATGCAAATTTTTCTGGTTTTCAAACAGTGGAGTATGCAAATTTTGAGTTCGACGTCAAAAACGTCGCTTCAGCGGCAGCGAATGAAATTTGACTTTCAACTGGATAAAAGAGAATGAAGACAAGGATGATCGGCATTCAGTGATTGCTTTGTTTCGATGAGTACGATGTCTCAGCGAAGTCATTTGACAGATTCAGAAGCTTTGAGAATTGTTGATAGGTTAGAAGGGGGCCAAACTCAAGCCGAAGTATAGCAAGCCATTGGAGTGTCACAAAGTGTCATTTCCAGGATCTGGAACCGTTTTTTGGAGAGTGGATGTGCAGGCCGAAGAACAGGGCAAGGTCGTAGACGGGCAACAACGCCCAATGAAGATCGGTATTTAGCGTTAACAGCTCGGAGACACCGAACCATGAACGCTACTCTTCTCCAACAACACCTTCGCTCGGCTACAGGCACCACGATTTCAACTCAGACTGTCCGAAACCGGCTCCATGCTGTAGGTCTGTATGCTCGCCGACCGATGGTATGTGTTAGATTAACATCAAGGCATCGTCGCGACCGCAGGGAGTGGGCAACCGAGCATGTCAACTGGAGGAGAAATGAATGGAGCAATATTCTGTTTTCAGACGAGTCCCGTTTTTCTGTGCATCCGGATAATAGGCGTATTTTCATCTGGAGGGACCGTGGCAGTAGGAATAATCCTGCGTTCGTGCACGAAAGTGTCAGATTTGGCGGTGGAGGAGTGTTGGTGTATGGTGGCATCTCCATTGACGGGCGCACTGACCTCTACATCATTCGAGATGGAGCTCTGACTGGTCGCCGATATAGGGATGAGATCCTCAGACCTATTGTAGTCCCTTACGCTGCAGCAATCGGAGATAACTTCATTTTAATGGACGATAACTGCAGGCCACATCGTGCAAACCTGGTGGAGGATTTCCTTTTCGAGGAAGGAATCGTTCGAATGGAATGGCCAGCGTGTTCTCCAGACATGAATCCAATCGAGCACGTTTGGGACGCTCTAGGAAGACGAGTTTCTGGCCGCCAACAACCCCCACAAACTCTCCAAGAACTGGAAAGAGCTCTTCTGGAAGAGTGGGGCAGAATACCCCAACTCGTCATTAATAGCCTCATTGAGTCCATGCCTCAAAGGTGTTCAACGTTGCTGGCCGCCCGTGGAAACCATACCCCCTACTGAAAATGATTTTCTTTGAAGAAAACACCTTTTCTTATTCTTTTTTTCTCATATGCACAAATTGTGTTTTTTTCCTTTCGTACACAAATGCGCAATAAAATGCATTTTTTTCTGCCAAACATGTGTAATTTATTCTCATATAACCTACTATGTCTGTCGACCATGTATCAATCAGCTAAACAGTTTACCAGATACAAAATCCACCTAAAACTGCAATATCCTTTAATTGTTTTGAGCAGTGTATTACAGCTTACTATAGCATATTTCCTATTGAAAATTAAGTTTGTAGTAAATAATATTTTTCGTAATGATAGCTTAATTAGAAAATGCGAATATATATTGAAAAGAAATCTAAAATAGTTTAGAATAAATCAACCTTTTTTTTTCCAACATCCTAATAATAATAATTTGGTAAAAGTGATTACTTTTCAATCTTCCTTTGAATTCTTTTCTTATTCATTTATTTAAGCGCCCAAAATATTACAAGGATAATGTTAAACACTGCATTTAATTAAGGGGACAATTTACCTTAAAATTGATCAAAAATTCGATTTTTGTTTCTTAATATTAAATAAAAGCCTGTTTAATTGTGAATATTTTGACACCCCATTTTTACCCATACGGCAATTATATCGCGAGATATTGTAAATTTTGTTAATACACACCGCGCAATTAACAGCACAAATGAAAACTTTAAACGGCTTTTTCTCCATTTTCCTATTTTCTTCAATTTTGTTTTAAAAATGCTAAGGCCTTTTTTTGTATTTGAGATACAGATTTAAATTTTTTTGTACATGTTCTTTATTATATATGTGATAAATCAAAAATATATGAAGATGTGTTAGATTTCATGGTTTTACACTACATATATCAGTAAAAAAATTATATTAAACGTAATATTAGATGTATCTAAAAATCCATGTGCAGTCTTGTGTAATACAAATTTGAAAATCTAAAACAAAATAATTGGGCAAAAATATCAATATTTAAAAAAACTAGTAAAGATTTTAAAAGATTCAAATTTTAAAAAAATAAATAAAAATTTTAATTAAATATGCAGTTTTTTTTTTCTCTCTTTTCAAAATTTACTTTTAGTTGAACATTGAAATGCAATGAGTTCACCATTTGAAGCATTTTTTTTTAAATAAAAAATTGTTGAAAAGGTAAACTGTCCCCTTAAACAACGTAAAAGTACAAATACAAATGTGATATTTCAGTTTTTCTTACACATTCCATAAAACTTTCATTAAATCTCTCATTTCTATACAGTATAAATAATTAGTGCATGAACTCACTTATTGCGATAATTTAAAGTTATTTCTGAACTTACTTATTGCGATAATTTAAAGTTATTTCAATCTAAGTTCTTTAATCCTCATTATAACCTAGTTCGACTATGCTACAAAATTTAATTTTTCTGTTAAAGAGAATCTTTGAAACTTGCCTTTGTAGTTGTCGATGCCAGAGTGATTTACTGTCTATGTTTGTGTGTTTTTCAACATGTTCTTAATCTTTTCAGGAGCAAATAATTGTGTTCCTGTAAATGTTGAACTCACACCAGAATTTAGATAAATTTTATTTAGAAATAATGAAATGCAATTCTTACATATTACTGTCACTAAAAGACTAAAATTATAGAAAAGAACTATCAATCAAACATTCTGGTACAAATTATGATTAAAATTAAATACTCTAAATAATATACTACCACCCATCAAGGGATTAAACAGCTCAATTGATAAGAAGCCGAACCTATCTATACTTTCTTTCGAAAATGAACCACTCCCGATGGAAAGCCCCCTAACTAACAATAAGTATAAAAGTAAAGATAGTTTTTTTAAAAACACTTTTTTATAAGCAATCGAAGTTCATCTTGAAAATCTCGTCTAATTTTTTTTTTACTGCATTTCAAGTTTTCCCCCAAAATTTTCCGTTACAATACATTAATTTGGCGCGGGCACTGAACTTGATTATGAAAAATTTACTGCTTTTTTACGCTTGGTAGGTAGGCGCTAGAAAGTGAATTTGTTAAAAAATACATAATTCTTGCTCTTTTTTTTAAAGTAAAAAAAACAACAGTAAAAAAAAATTAAACATTTCTTAAACTATCATTGTAGGACTTCAATCTTGATTTCTTTAAGTGTAATCATGAATTAATTAATATTAAACTACTAACTGATAAAAGCATAATTTTAAAAAAAATATTAAACTCTTTGTTTTTTACTTATAATTTACTTTCTACTTTTTAGCTTTTAAAACGTTTCTTTGTTGCAGTTTCACAGCGATTTGGCACATTTTGGCGAGCTTTTATTAGCGCATAATTAAATCCATTATTTTTTTTTTAAACTCCCATACAATTATACAAGTTACAGAGAATATTCGGCGATTTTTCACCTGTGGCGGGCTAATTCAAAAATGTTTTTAAATTACTGTATTAATTTATAATTGATTTGTAAAAATATTAAAATGTTGTATTGTCCTCGGAAACGCACCTGTGTACATAATTTGTATAATTGTATCATATCAGGAAGTGAGTTAAAAATCGATTATAACCATCGATTATAACCATTTTGAGTTAAATAAAAGAGTGTAAAAAAATGTTAAGGGGACCGAGAAAGCAAAATTCAACAAAAAAATCGATTTTTACTTTTTTATATCGTTAAATAGTTTAAACTTTTATCTTTCCAACGATCTGTCACACATGTTTATATATATATATATATATATATATATACATAAAATAATAATAATAAGTGTTGAAATTATTCATTCTTTCTAAGAGTACTTCACAGCTTAATGGCCATTTAAATCTTTAATTGACTTTTTCTCAAAACTTGGATTTTTCATGTTTATGTTCCTTTTTTTCAATATCTATTAACCTTAAAAACTCGGATTTTTTTAATACTTATGTTATATTGCATACTTTAATTCAGGGATTTAATGATTTGTTGAGAAATATTTATTTTAGGCAGTGAAATCTTACCAAAAATGCTAATTTAAAAATAACTTTCAATAAATAATTAATTTTGAGTTTCACTTAAAGGTCTTTTGAGGTCTGTTAAAATACGTAAATCATGTTATTCTAACTACTCTAAAAAATCTAGACCTCTATCTGACACCATATCTGAGAAAAAGGTAAAAAAGTAAAGTTGGTGAATTTAACATGGCGGAGACAGGGCTTTCCCGGTCCCCTTTACCAAATCAAAATATGTACAAATAACAGAAAATTAAAGTCATTAGCCCTTGAAACGAAAATCGACAAAGCATACTGAAAGTTACATAATAGAGTTAAACTATTTGACTTTAGTAACACAAATTTAAAAAAAATAATAATAAAAGGTTTATTTCAATATAGCTATAATTTAGCTAATGATACATCTAACGTATCATTATTTCTTTGTAAGTTCCATCCCATTTGTAGGTCATAGAGTACTAAAGAGTAAATGATGATGGTTGGTTTGAATTCATTAATATGTAATATTTTTCAAGCTTTAGAATAAAATCCTGAATGTTCTTCCAGAATCCTTTTGAGATAGTGCGTAAGAAAGATGAGAAATTCAGTAAAATTGGATACAATATGTGACTTTTTTCGAAAACAGTAATTTTCTCTTTCAGAATTACCTAAATGTTTATCATTTCAGTCTGGGAGTGTTGAAGTTTAAATCATGGTAGCCCAGCAATTTATATTTAAATGCTAAAAGGTAAATTTTATTCATTATAGTAAAAAAGAACAAATTCCTTGTGCCCAATTTCTTATGAAAATAGTTATTTATCATACAAAACTATAAATAAACAATATTACCTTTTAGAATTGACCACAAAATTGGCTTTATAGCGCATTAAAAATAAATAATGTATCATGAATTTTTAAATCAATTTTATAGATCTAAGTAAGTGGTACAAACTAGGACTCTGACAGGCTACGGACATGATTTGTCAGACTCTTTGGAAACATTATTTATATGAATGTGTAACATTTAATTATTTACATGTACGTTCGGTTATACCACACCACATTTCATTATAATATTTTTTTACTTTCTTCTATACCAGTTGCCTTAGACCGTGATAGTAACCTTAAATAAACCTCAAGTTTGTATGATTTTATATCTTTAACACGATTTTGTATGAATTTATATTTTTAATTGAAAAATTCGCGAAAAGATATTAATATTTAGTAGTAAAAACGCTCATGAGAAGATATTTTCTTCTTTTATTACGTAGAGTCGTTTTATAATTTAAAAAATAGTTCTTCTTTTCTGAACTCTTTGAAATTTTATCGGTTATAAATATAACGGTTTTGCAGCCTGTGTACAAATTTTGTGAAAAAATATTAATATGTATTTTCAAAAAAATATGTTTTCTTCTGGCTTTTTTTTTATTTTTTTTTTATCGCGTCAGTTTTTTTAACATAACAAAAGGAAAGTTATTTTTGTCCAAACTCACTAAAATTTTAATCGGCTATAAATATAACTGTATCCTAGTCATCTTTAAAATGTCGTGAAAAATATGTATATTTAGTTGAGCATGAGCCGGAGGCGAAGCCGATTACAGCCCACATTTTAGCGTTTTCACCGAAAATTTCTTCGATTTTATTATTTTTTGAAATACTTATACTCTTCCGAACGTTTCAAAATTTCTGTAAGGTGATGTTAATATGGTCTGCCGATATGCTCTAAAAGTTTGTGTCGAAATACAGACGCTTAGTTACTTTTAGCGTAGAAAAAAATATCGTCTTCGGGAGGCGCGATGTGACCTGCATTCGTGATAAATATGAATTTTTTGCGAATCGATACCTCTAAAATCAATCACTAGGGGAGGGATGCCGAAAGGGAGAAAAAATCAACCGCGAAAATGACCCTTTTTAAAATTTTCATTCAAAGTGTTAACAATATTTTTGACTGAACTTTGACTAACAATATGTACAACTGATTGCCTCGTTTAAGACGTAAAAGTACGAAATTTAAGAGAATGTTTTCCTGTTTTTCTGTATCCCGAACAGTTCGGCCGATAAGCGTTAAGAAAAAGTTTTTTTTTTTTTTTCTACGCGCTCTGGAAAAAAGGAGTGAGCAATCGCGCTTGCGCCTGTCGATTTTTGCAAAAAAAAGATAGCTTTTTTGATGAGTGTGCAAATAATATCTCGGCTAATTAACAAAAAAATAAAAAATCTCATCCTCAGGTGCATCAGAACCTACCTTAAACTATCCTCAACCAAATTTTCATACTTCTATGTGCGCTAGATTTCGCTATCCATCATCAGTAGACACCCATCCACACATAGCGATTCTCTCTTTTATTAGTACTAGTCGAAGTACCCGGCGTTGCGCGAAATTTTAAGAATGTTTGTTTTGAAAAACCAATTTCAAATTTTAACATACAACTTTAAAAAAAAAAACAAAAAAAAAACAGTCGAAGTGTTTATACACACGAATCAAATGAAAACCCAATATAAAAATGTATAAATTTATATAACAGACGCAAAATAATACAGCTATAAATGAACTTATTTTCATTTGTCATTGGACCAATAATGTTAAAATAGGCCAATATTTCCATAATCAAGTTTTTATCATGCTTCGGTAAATTTTTTCACACTTACATGACGTTATATGTTCACCACGTCCTATATTTCCAATATGACGTAATATTCTGTTGTTGTTTTTTTATTAGCCAAATTAATTAAATAATTATAATTTTTCACATGGAAATCATAAAACAGAAAAAATATGACGTAACATTCACTTTTGTTTTTAATTCGTCAAACTATTTATTTTATTTTCATTTTTCACGTGCAAATCTTCCGGTAGAAAAGTTATGATGTAATATTTCTTTTTTTTTTAATTCATCAAACCATTTATTTCATTTTTTCACGTGGAAATCTTGCAATAGAAACGGAATTGTTGTGGTAAGAATTTTATTGCGGATTTTTAATTGTTGGCAACAGCTATAACGAAAAATATTTAAATTTGATTGGAAATTGCTGTTAAATTTGTGTTTTTTATTAATTAAAAATTGTGAAAAGGACGCACTTCTATAAAACATATTTCTGTTTTAAGAATTAAATACACGCTTTTTTTAAAAATCAAATCACGTCATTTGCATCCGCTAAAGCATTCCACTTTTACGATCCAGTCTTAAACAACATCTGTAGAAAAATATGCACATGACGTCATTATCGGGGAATAATATACAAACCCAGAAAAAGCAAT
Organism: Maratus speciosus; assembly: GCA_963932465.1. Classification (NCBI taxonomy): domain Eukaryota; kingdom Metazoa; phylum Arthropoda; class Arachnida; order Araneae; family Salticidae; genus Maratus; species Maratus speciosus. The sequence goes on along the minus strand of OZ010793.1, from coordinate 150,211,576 downwards.
AATAACTCCATGTTTTATCAGAAATCATTCATGTATATTTTTTTCAAAATTCGCAAAATGTATTCACGGAATAATAAAATTGCATTCATTCAGCTTTGTATCGTTTATAAAGTAAGTTTGCAATAAACTACAACTTATTAAATTGATAAATAAAAACGAAATAAAACCAAAATTCACCTGATTAATTAACAAGCGATATTCTTGACATAGCAAGTAATTTCAATTTTTTTCCTGTTTTTATGAGAAAATGGCAACAAAAAGATACAGTAATCTACTACTTTCCGTTTACTTTCAATATAAATGAAGTACTTCAGTTGCCACGATTACAAAATTTGTATTAAAAACTACAAAAAAATTAACATCTTAAAAATAAATTGAGATACAGCTTTCAAACAAATTACATTTAAAAGCTAATTTTTTCCCCTGTACGACGGTGTAAAAATTAAAAATGTGCGACGTTTAGAAGTTTAAAAATTTGCAGTAGCGAAAATTGCAAAACCGACATTTCATTTCAAATTTCAAAGTGTTGCCATTTGCAAAATGACGTATGCGTTACGCACATGTATGTTTGTCGTTCATAATATAGATAGATACATAAGAAGAAAGTGTTTTAATCGTGGAAATTTTCAACTTGAATAGGATTTACACGTTTTCGAATGTCCTAAACATTGTTTGAATAGTTTTGTTAAATGTCTGTCTGTATGAAATACAAATTTTGTGAGCGTTCTATACTTCTTTCTCTAGAAGTAGCCCAAAGTTAAATCAAACTTCTTATTCTGTTAGACATTGATAAAAACGTGCCGGTTTGGTTCTGTGGTAAGCACTGCTACGCTGTATTTTAACCATTTCTGAGATCTTTATATCTCGACTTCTATGAGATCAAATTTCATTAAACGTCGTATTCAGTTAAAACCTTTTCCACTGCCCCTTTTTCTGAGGAGAGAAGTGCCTTGATACATATAGGCGCTGATAAGGTTTTGGTGGAAATTGTCAAAGGAACTGAACTGACAACTGAACAGATACTTGAAAATGAAGATTCAACAGCTGTTATTTCAAACTTTTACATTATTAAACAGTACAATTTTTTATTTATTGTCTCGTAAGTTTATGCGGCTTGATGCTCCGACATTTCGGCCTGACGGATGATAGTTGTTAATTAATATATTAATTTTAAGGTATTTTTTGTTAACCGGGCGTAGGAGATAAATCGATAAATATTCTTATGGTTACAAGTGCATGCGAGTTACAATGAATGGAGATGATTACCCGCCAAACTACGCTCTCTAAAATATGACAACTGGCAGTGAAACTGCAACAATGAAATAAAATAGAAAATGTTTAAAAAGGAACTGTTACTAACTAGTTTGCGCTTTCTACAAAGCATAAATCAAAGCGCAGAATTTTCCATAATCAGGGCCCACGTCCTAGCCATCTTTAAAATTGCGTGAAAAAATGTCTATATTTAGTCGAGCATGAGCCAAAAGCCAAGCCGATAGAGTCCACATTTTCCCACAGCCCGAAAATTTCTTCGATTTTATTACTTTTTGAAATATTTATACTCTTCCGAACGTTTCAAAATTTCTTTAGGTGAAGTAAATATGGTCTGCCGATATGCTCTAAAAAGTTTGTGTCAAAATACAGACGCTTAGTTACTTTTAGCGTAGAGTATTACGTAGCGTCCTGTATTAACGTACTGTAACGGATTTTTTGTAAAACAATACGAATTTCAGTCCTGAAATTAAACGTGATTTTTAAGATGAACATTCAATGTTTATAAAAGGATGTTAAATAAAAAACTTTTTTTAGTATTATACTTATTTCATTAAAATACCTAGCAAATTAATTTTAATAAGTGAGCAAAAATAATGCTCTACATTCATTTCTATACAGGGTGTCCCAAAAACATTGACCTCGACTTTTATTACTTAAATATTGATAGACATATATTGTAAATTACAAAGTTACGTCAAAAGAAAAAATTCAGAATTTTATGGAATCGATTAAAATTTTCAAACTATTAAATTTGAAGAAATATAAAGTTTACGTTTTTATATGGCCACGTACAGAAAATTTCCCAATGAGTAAAATATGCCCCAGACACTAATAAGGTCACGTACAAAAATTCAGCTTTTTTTTTTTCATAAAAAGTCACAGAGATATTTTTAAACAAAGTTGGTGAGGGGTTAATCATAAATTAAAATGTAAATGTTTATTTATGTAATCATTGTTTTCTTTCGTAATTTGTGTACGATCCCTGGAACGTGATCATCCGACATTATTTTTCCCCTTTGCGAACTTACATATCCAGGCATCGAAAAGTGGTTTAATCCTTAAATGCCCATCGGGAACACTGATGGTATCATTTATGATACCACCAGTGTTCCCGATTAGGTGAATTTTTTTTTTATTTACATATTCCGTATTCACACCGGAAATTTAAAATGGAAGTTTTTGATTTATTTAAATACGGACATTTCGTTATTAAAATACGTGAAATTTACTATTTAGATTTTTCTGGTATGAATTCCGATTCTCTGAATTATGCAATTTCTAGAACACATTCTATCCTGGGCATTTAAGGATTAAGTCAGCATTTTTGTATTTTCATATCTCTGCGACTTTTTATGATAAAATGCTGAAATTTTGTGCAGGACCTTATTAGTGTATGGGCCACATTTTACTTATTGGGAATTTTTTTTGTACGGGGGCAGAAAAAAAAATTAAATTTTGTATTTCTTCAAATTTAATCCCCTGAAAATTTTAACCGATAATTCATAAAATTCTGTACTTTTTTTTGCGTAACTTTGTAATTTACAATATACGTCTATATTCAATATTTAAGGAATAAAAGCTGAGGTCAATGTTTTTCGAACTCCCTGTATATATAACACATTCAGGACGGGAAACGAGAATTCTCGTTTCATTCAAAAAAATATCATTGACTAAGGGCGTGGCTTCTACTTTACAGAAAATGCATTTATATCATGTTGTCCATATTTTTACTTTCTTCTATCTTCAATAGAAGAAAGTATTGTAATCGAAATTTTTTTTGACTTCCGGTTTTCGACGGATTTACATATTTTAGGGGTCAGAGATCCCAAAAAACATGTTTATAGAAAATGTCTGTCTGTCCTTGTGTCCGTCTGTCTGTCGCCATTGTACCATCAAAAAGAGCATGAAGGTATGCATAGAATTGAACCAAATTTTTATTTTAAGTTTTTGGCTATGGCAAGCAGGTCCTCCCTGAATTTGGTAAAAATTCGCCGGTAGGGGGCGCTGTAATAGCAATTTTTGTGCGATTTTGAATATTGTACCATCCAAAAGTGTATGAAGTTATGCATAGAATTGAACCAAATTTTTATTTTAAGTTTTTGAATATGGCAAGCAGGCCCTCCCTGAATTTGGTAAAAATTCGCCGGTAGGGGGCGCTGTAATAGCGATTTTGAATATTGTACCATCCAAAAGTGTATGAAGTTATGCATAGAACTGAACCAAATTTTTATTTTAAGTTTTTGGATATGGCAAGCAGGTCCTCCCTGAATTTGGAAAACATTCGCCGGTAGGGGGCGCTGTAATAGCGATTTTGAATATTGTACCATCGAAAAGTGTATGAAGTTATGCATAGAATTGAACCAAAAAATTTTTTTAAGTTCTTGGCTATGGCAAGTAGGTCCTTCCTTAATTTGTAAAAAAATTCGCCGGTAGAGGGCGCTGTAATAGCGATTTTTGTGCCATTTTGAATATTGTGCCATCGTAAAGTGTATGAAGTTATGCATAGAATTGAACCAATTTTTTTATGTTTGTTTTTGGTGATGGCACGAAGGTCCTCCCTGAATTTGGAAAAATTCTGCCGGAAGGGGGCGCTATAATTGCGATCTCTGTGCCATTTTCATTATTGTACCATCGAAAAGTGTATGAAGTTATGCATAGAATTGAACCAAATTTTTTGTGTATGTTTCTGGCTATGACAAACAAGTCCTCCTTGAATTTGAAATAAATCTGCCGGAAGGGGTCGCTGTAATAGCGATGTTTGAGCCATTTTCTTTATTGTACTATCGAAAAGTGTATAAAATTATGCATACGATAGAACCAAAATTTTTGTGCATGTTTTTGGATTTGGCCAACAGGTCCTCCTTGAATTTGGAAATATTGCGCGGTAAAGGGACTCTATGATAGCGATTTTTGTGTACTTTTCTTGATTTTTGTTGTTCTATTGTGCAGCGGCGGGAACTCGCTTCCTGCTAATCCAGCTATTCGCAAACAGCTGATAACAACAAAATAAGGAAAAACTAATAGTTTTAATAAATATCATGATATAGATTAACTCGTTTTTAGTCCGTTTAATTCATTGAAGTAGAAATTTAAGATGAAAATCAAAGTCGGTATATTGAGCTAAAGTTTTGGGATTGGCACATCCAACTAGTTTTAGATTGTAAAACATTTCAGATTAAATTCGTACATTGAAAGATATTTATCAATGCATAAACTTGCATAGCTGTCAAGTTTTACGCTTTTCCCTTACCACTAACATTTAAAAAAACGTTTTCGCTTATTAAATGGGCAAAATTTGCAATTAAATAAGTAAAAATTTTCTTTTAAATTTTAGTGGTAAGAAAAAGCGTAAAAGTTCGCAGCTATGAACTTGGGAAACCTATCTAGAACACCAATTTACAAAAGACTTAGGGAGGAGCTTCTAGTCTTTTAAAATTCAGATTTGATAAAAACTGCCCGTCGGCAATGTGTTAACTGTCATTCTTATAGTTTCATTACAACATAAATATCAAAGTCGAAATATCACAAGGTCATTATCCCCAGGATATTTCCACGTAAAAATATCTGATTTTTTATGTATGCAAGCTATTTTAAATCTCACTCTCCGATCAAAATTTCGATCGTCAAAATGAAACTTGCAACGGAAAAGCGAAACAAAAGTGCCAACTTTCGTTCTTCCGAAATCCGCTTTCCGTTTCCGGTGGAAATACTATCATCAAAATGTATCATTGCATCCATAAAAATTAAAGCAAGATATTAGGCTCGAAATTAAATTTTTATTATCAATTACTCCGGGTAGCAAGTCAGGGGCGACATTTAGGGAAGACTAGGGGATGACCCCCCCCCCCCCCTTCAAGGAATTTAATTTTTCCGAATCCAACAGTCATCATGTGCAAGAAGCAATAGCGCCAACTTTCGAAAAATATTGGATGGGCCCCCCAAAAATTTTACGATTTCCCCCCTTAGTGCGTGTGGAGACAGAGGCGGGGGAAGAGCGAACGACTAAAGATGATAGTTTGAAGTTAAATTATTTTTCTTTTAAACAAAATATAAAAATTATACTTTAATAAATTGTATTAAATTATATTCTTATAAGTTCTTCCTCATAAATAACATAAAAAGTGCTGTTTAAAGTGCAAAAAACTAAATGTCAAGAAATTTGGCCACTTAACTGCTTTATTTATCAATTCAAGGCATTAAAATAGATGGGAAAATAGGAATGAAATTTGTTTTTGAAAGCAATTTAAATATACATCCGCTGAAGGGACTTTCAGTGCTCCTGTAAGTTTAATTGATGTCCGTACTATTTTTCAAACAAAATTATTTTGAGAACGTCAATAAAACAAAATTCCATTTCAGCGATTAAAGAAATAATAAATTAAATCAATTTAACTTGGGCGGGCAGAAAGATCAAATTATTGGGTGGGCGGAAAGATCAAATTATTGGGTGGGCTCGCGCCTAACGGGTCCATATAAGTTGGCGCCCTGGCAAGAAGCAAGACTCAAAAAATCTTTTCAGAAATTGCACAAAAGCTAAAATAACTTGTCAAATTTGTGTAAAACAGACACATTACCATTAAATGATCACTTTAACGCTTTATGCCCCGACGTACTTTAAAGCAGGTCTGTCCAACCTTTCAGTTAGCAGGGGCGCACCCAGAGGCGTCGCGATGAGGGGTTATGGGGGGGAACCTCTCCCTCCCCCCCCCCCCCCCGATATATGTGAACTTGGTAAATTTGAGCTTAGAGTTGGGAAATTATAGATTTTTGAAGCATTTTTTCTATTTTTTTTAAAATAAAAAGTAAAAAGAATTTTTTTTTATTGTTTTGCTGACTACCTTTCTCAGTTCTGTAATAGTAAAATAGTTAAACTTTCAAAAGAAATACAAAATGCAGCCAGAAGCAATGTCTCATTATGTTTCTCTGTGCTACGAAAATATCACACATCTACCAGACCTGAATTTCTCTCCTGAGTCATTCCATGTCAATTCAACCAGACCTTGTAACCAGACTGACAGCGATTTGAATGAAACTTGGTGTATATACTAATTCTATCATGATATGAATAAATCAGAAAATTTTCCTTCCTAGACCTCATAGTTTGTGGGATATGGGAGGTCCAATTTTTGGAGTTTTCTCAAATCGCACATTTCTGAGTCTGTATTTTTAGACTGCAGTTCCATTTTCAAAAAATTGTTTCTCTGGATCTAAAATGCGAATCATCTTAAAAATATCACCGTAAGTACATAAAAAGATGCAGATTTTAATAAAAAAGTATTTAAAAATTTAATTTTAAATATTTAGGGTCAAAAAGTTAAACCAAAGTTGAAAGTTATGGTTATTTTTTCAAATTTTTGTAACTTTACGAAAAAGGCTCTACACAAAAAGGCACATGAAATTTCCAATTTCTTTTTGTTTTAAATAAAAGTTTACACTTTGGACTTTCTATTTATGAAATAAAAATGATGTCTTTCTCATGGCTTATGCAAAAATTTTGACTTACTTTGGGATGCTGTACCTATCAAGAGATAAAAATCTTTAACTTTGCTTATGATACCTAAATAATTGCTGCACATTTTAAATTTAAATTTATTAATCAATTTGATTTATTTTCTAAAATGAAACCTTAAAATCAGACTGATTTATTTATTTTTATAACAGTAGAAAATGGGTATAGTATTGGTACATATAACACATTATCTGAAATTGTGTTGCAAAAACTTTACTTTGTAAATAAAATAAAAGAAGCACTTACATTAAATAAATTCAACAAGTCATAAGAACCACAGTAATTATTTGCACACACAGTACCACAGTTTAAATTAGACATATTTTTTTTTTCTTGAATGGTGCAATTTCCTAAAACAGGGCAGAATTTTTACATAACCTAGGAGAAAGGCTTCATTTTTATTAAATATTTTATTTTAATTTAATATTCATTTAAATATTTTAAAAATTTAGATTGTTTTAAATTTCCCATTTCTTTTTGTTTTAAAAAACAGTTTACATTTTGGGCTTTCTAGTTATGAAATAAAAATGATGTCTTTCTCATGACTTATGCAAATTTTGTCCTGTTTTGGGAAACTGCACCAATCAAGAAAAAAAAAATCTGCCTAATTTTAGCCGTGGTAGCTAAATAACTACTGTGGTTCCTATGACTTGTTGAATATATTATTCAATGTTTCTTTCTTCCTTTATTTTGCAAAGTAAAGTTTTTGCTTTTTTTTTTCTTCTGAGTAAAAGGGCGAGAAAAGTCTGTGACTGCAGTCTATCCTCCCTCCATTAAATTTTGTGCATAATCCTTATGTTTCCTTTATTTATTCATTCATATATTTTCTTTTATTATAAGTATTTTTTTTTTATTTAAACAATCCCTTAATTTTGTTTTTACAATATAATTGTAAACAAAAAATCTTTTGTTGGTATAGAATAAGAAAATGCAATAATGACTTTTTACCAATCACATTTTCAATATGTTTTTTTTCTGCGTGTGCATGTGTGTTTGAATTAAAATACTTTATTTGTATTTAATATTTTTTTTAACTTTCTATCTTATTATCTTGAATAATTTTAATCATTTTAAATATGTTTTTTATAGTTTAAATACCTTATATTTGACTAAGCCTAGTTCATTTCTACAGGATGAAACATATTTCTACATCTGCCTTGTATAAACAAATTCTGACAAAGGTAGGATAATTTTTTTTAGTAAAGGCAGGTGTTTTCGAATCTCTTAATCAAATTATTATTAGTCTGCTGTTTCTCATAACAGAAGGGTGATCTATTTTTCCTTGTGCTGCAAAAGAAAATAATAGATGAATTTGAAGTAACTAATTATGCTGCTAGACCGTCATGTCAACTTCTGAGAGAAATAAGAATCTTGTCTATGCCAGAAATAAGAAAAGGTAATGCCACAGCCACATCTCCAGAAACAATTGAACTAACTGAAAAGTTTTATAATTTTAATGAATATTGAAGAATCATGGCTGGAAAAAAAAAAAATGTAGTTAGCATTGCTAAGAATGTACTATGCACAAAAGCGATTGATATTATGTATATCTACATGAAATGTATTCTCTTTTTAAACAGGAATTTCCAAAAAACTTGAGGATTATAACTCTAGGTATTCAATTCAGTATTAGCAGCACTGTTCCTTTAAATGAATTTGTGACAAGCTAAGTAAAATATATGGAAAATGTTATTCCACTCTTTTATAACGAAAGCTAAATTTTTCTTAAAAGAAACTAAACCAAATTTTGGCCCTCAAAAAGCTACGGTTTTGTTGGATTTCAGCAAAAATTTTACTTTTCTTACTGAAGATGAGGTTTAAAGTTACCAATGGACCAAAGAAGCTGCATTCTTGACCCAACTGTTATGTATACTCAATCTCTCAGTATTAGATTATCAGCAAGCAATATACACATTTTATCTTATGATATGCAACATGATGTCACTCTTGTATGTTTAACACAGAAGGAAGTGATATCAATTGTAAAATAGATATTTCCTGATGTAAAGAAAGTCTTTGACTTTAGTGATGGGTGCTCTGGCAATATAAAAATTGCAAATTTTCATAAACCTTTACCAAAATGAAGAGAATTTCCCCTTAAGATATTTAATATTTTTTTTCTGGGGGTGGGGGGAAGGAGGGGGGATAGCCACCAATTTTGAAATACAAAGACATTTTAGATACTAAATCACGAAAATCTTCCTAATATACCGATGTTTTGTTATGTTATTAAGTTTGGAGTCGCAGTAAGATAGGAAAATTGAAATATATATTAGTAGGTTCTCAATGTTGCTTATTCCTAATAAATATAAATTTTAAATTGCACAAAGAAAGAATGTTGAAAATAAGTCTAAGTGATACTGCAAAGTACGTCATTTATTTCTATATTTATATTTAGCTCAATTATATTTTTGAATTTCAATCTTTTAAATATAATGTTTATTCTGATTTTTTAGCTTTAAAAATTTGCATATAATTTAACAAATTCTTTATTTGTTACATAAAAAAATTACAACAATCTAAATTTTAAAAATATTTATAAGCAATTTTATTTAATGTATTAGATTTAATTAATGATTATTTCAATTTTAATAAAAATGAAGTCTTTCTCCTAGCTTATGTAAAAAATTGGCCCTTTTTTAAGTAATTGCACCATTCAAGAAAAAAAAATCTCTAATATGTCTAATTTAAACTGTTGTACTTAAATAATTACTGTGGTTCCTATAACTTGTTGAATTTATTTAATATAAGTGCTTCTTTTTTTTTATTTACAAAGTAAAGTTTTTACATTGTTTTTTCTGAGTAAAATGAGAAAAAAATCTATGATTTCAATATCCACACCCCCTCCATTAAATATTGTACATATTCTTTACATACTACCATTGTGAAAGTATTTATAGAAATACTATACCACTGAATCCAATGATAGATGTACATTTATGTGACAAACATATGCGATAAGATTGAGAACAACACAATTTCAGATAATGTGTTACATGTACCAATACTATACAAATTTTCTACTGTTATAAAAATAAATAAATCAGTCTGATTTTAAGGGTTCATTTTAGAAAATAAATCAAAATGACAAATAAATTTAAATTAAAAATGTGCAGCAATTATTTAGGTACCATAAGCAAAGTTAAAGATTTTTATCTCTTGATAGGTACAGCATCCCAAAATAAGTCAAAATTTTTGCATAAGCCATGAGAAATACATCATTTTTATTTCATAAATAGAAAGCCCAAAGTGTTAACTTTTATTTAAAACAAAAAGAAATTGGAAATTTCATTTGCCTTTTTGTGTAGAGCCTTTTTCGTAAAGTCACAAAAATTTGGAAAAATAACCATAACTTTCAACTTTGCTTCAACTTTTTGGCCCTAAATATATAAAATTAATTTTTTAAATATTTTTTTATTAAAATCTGCATCTTTTTATGTACTTACGGTGATATTTTTAAGATGATTTGCATTTTAGATCCAGAGAAACATTTTTTTTGAAAATGGAACTGCAGTCTAAAAATACAGACTCAGAAATGTGCGATTTGAGAAAAATCCAAAAATTGGACCCCCCATATCTCACAAACTATGAGGTCTAGGAAGGAAAATTTTCTGATGTATTCATATCATGATAGAATTAGTATATACACGAAGTTTCATTCAAATCGCTGTCGGTCGGGTTACAAACTATAAAAAAATTGGTTGAATTGACATGGAATGACCCTACTTTCATCTACGTCCATCAACAGTGTCTCTAATGCATTTCTCAAAAATCTAAGTACGACTATGACTCGTACACAATTGAAGACAAAAAGTTTCATTAAATGAACCAATAATTATAATTTGTATGTTTTTAGTTCCAGCATTTTTCTTTGGAAATAATTTTTTTTTTTCGTAAAAGTATCATTATCATTAAACACACATTGAACATATCATTTTAGTTGGAAAATAGAGCAGTTTGTTTCACGTTGAGAAATTTTTGAATTATAAGTTGGGAAAATTTTGAACTCTCACCCCCGAAAAGAATTTTGTAGCTACGCCCCTGGGCGCACCTCAGCTCTTGGCACTCAATGAATGACGCCATTATTCACATGATTGAAAACATGCGGCAATATTATCACACAGTATTAGTATACACACACGTCTTAACATAATACAAATGAATCTTAGCGATAGACAAAAAGGCCCTGCGGTTCTGGAATTACATGTATTAAATTTCAAATTATGCATTTTTCTATGAGAGGTCTACCTCAAAAATGCTTGTAGGGTAAGGTGCCAGAAACTGCAATCGCGCCTTTAATTACAGATATCTACGCTTTAGTTTGAAATTATTGAAATGCTTATTATTTTCATATAATAGTCAAAATTTCAGCATTTCGTTTTGATATATGGAGAGAAAAGATCTCAGAACTGTAACTGAAAGCAATGGAGTTTGATTTAAATTTCTTTTAAATTAAAACATGCTGCTTTGAACCACAATCGCAAAATATTTAGCATGAAAGTTTCAGATATCCATCTGAATCATAGATATAGATCTGATTTCAAATAAAAAAAATTTCTTTTCATACGTAAAGTAATATTTCTGTGATATACACTCTCAGGATAGATAATTTAAAACCAATTTTCATGTTATTAAGGCAGTTCTGAACCTCCCCGCTCAACAACATAAAACTTTGACACATTTTCTGACTCATTTTTAAATGTACAGGAATAAAATTGGCAGGCCTGACAATTGAAGCAATTTGGAATCGAATATAGATTTCCATTTTTGGATAAATAAATTAGTTGTAGAGTTATAAGCAATCATCTCACGTAACAGGATTTTTCCCTTTCTCGTGCTGTTGCGTCGGAAATTTGGTTCAAACTGTCAACTTTGACACTATTTTCTGCGAGATCTTCTGCCTTAACCAAAAAAATAGAAAACAACAATTCGATTAGGAAGTTTCTGAATAAGAACAACTTCCCATTTCAAAAATGAATTAGAAATGTGTCAGAAAATTGCTGTCAGAAAGAAAAGATGCGTCAGCACCTTTCGATTTGAGAACAGCCTTAAATCTATAAAAAAAGGTTTAAAATGTACTACAATTTAACTATGCTAAAATGATGCATCAAATTAAAAAGTTTCTGAAACTTTATTACACCTATGAAAAATAAAATTATTCCATGATTATGGCCCACAGTTTTTCGATAATTAGGGTAAAAAGAAATTGGTGAATTAAGGATAGTTTTCACCCATCTGCGACGAGCATCGCAAACAATCAACGAATAGATTGCATACGATCTTTAATTTTTCATACCAGTATTTTTGAAAAGTAATTTCACCACCTTATTTTAATAACAGAATTTCTTTGATTAAATTGAACAAATATTTCTATTTGGAAATACTAGTGCTGAAAATTGCGAATGGAACGGGCACAAAGAGGCCATACTGGATTTTTTTTTTGAGTTCTTTTGTTAGAAATGAAATGCTGTTCTCAGTCATCTTTTGAAAACTTTATACCATTAAAAAAGGATGCAAAATAAGATGTACATGCAAATAATATAGTCACATGCAAAATAATATGTGAAGATATTTCAGAACCAGTGGATCTGTGCAAGGATTTCGACTTCAATCTTTGAGATTATTTGTTGAGATACGATTTTTCCTTAACTTCTAATCATACAATGCGTTTTAATGAAATGCGTGTGCTCTACGTCAGTTCAAAAATCTTTCATGTGACACTTCACTCATCGTGGTACGTTTCTTTACGTGCACAGAGAACGGGATATTGACATCAGAAATAATATATATGATACGTGTATCCACATCAGGCTGTTATACTGCAGTTTTTAAAGTTATTTGCCAATATGTTTTTCTTTAATTTTTAATCAAACAATATGTTTTAACAATATATGAGTGTACTGTGTCAAAAGCCTGTTTAAAATCCTTTCGTATCATACCACATTACGTACATATCATATGTACATATCACAAAGTCATTGCTGTGTGTTTTATATGTGCATACAAAAAGGAATGTTGACATTAGAAATATATATAACACTTGGAGACCTGTGCGACGCTTTTATGTTGCAATCTTTGAATTTATTTTCTGATACATTTTTCATTAATTTAAAATTAACAACAATTTTTTTAATCAAACACTTTGTTTTAATGAAATATGAGTGTACTATGTCAAAAGCCTATTCAAAAACCTTTTCTATAATACCACCATACATCGTTGTGCGCTTTGTATGTGCATAGAAAAAAGGATGTTGACATATGCATGGATGTAAAAATATGTATGGTGATACCTTAACCTAAAAGTATAACAAAAATTCAATAGCCAATGCCAAATGTGGGCAAAAAATCCTATCCTATGATACCTCATTCATCATTGTATGCTACATATTAGTTGAATTCCTTATACAATGTCAGATGTGGGACATTCTCACAATCTTTTGACTTTTAAGTGCCAGAATAATAATTTTTATTTTAGTATATATATTCTTGTGTTTTTTTTTATTTCATATACTGGGGAACATCCCATTGCATGATTGCATAACAATATTAACGAGATAAATAAGTTTTGGGCGATGTTGGGGGTAAAAATACAAGGAAAACTCATATACCGTCCCGTGTCCCTGATGCTGATTTTTAAGTTTGGAGCTGTCTGTGTAAAATTGTTTCAATAAAAGTAATTCGATGTAATTTTTTTTCCCGAAACTGGGATTATTTTTTTATACAGTCGGACCTCTATTTAACGAACCTCTATTTTGCGAACTTTTCCTTGGAACCAAGAACATTTTGCGAATTTCTTCGTAAAATAACCTCCAAATAGCGAAGTGCATTCTCTATTTAACGAACTTTTTCTTGTGATCCAAAAAATTTTTTCTCCCCATTTCTCAAAATATTTCTGGACATTTCAAACTTATTCTTTCTTTAAACACATTTTATGATGTTCAATGGTCTTGAACTGGTTTTACCAGGCGTCTTCTTTGTCAGCAGTGAGAATTTGGTAAGTACGGAGGACGAAGACGATAATCCCTTAGAGTAACTTTTAAAAATGTGGATTCAATGAGAAATTAACCATGATGTGTTGATTGATGATTGTATTTCACTTAATTCTGAAATTGAGGCCTCGGAAACACTGTCGGAATTGGATATTTTCGACAGTGTGAAAAATAAAAACAATACAGCAATGAATTGCGATGAAGACGAATGTGATGATGATGGAAATGATCATTATGCAGGAATTAACAAAACTTCGTATGATGAAATGCTAAAATCATTTTAAACAACCGACGCGGATTATAGTTAGAAGAAATACGTATGAAGGGGTTTTTGGTGCATAGTAAAGATGCGAGACGTAATGAGATAAAGCACTTTTTTAAATAAAAAACTCAGGCAAAATTAACAGAGTTTTTCAGAAATCAAATTTAAGGACACATATGTTAATGTATGATAAAAATTATTTTTTATAATAATAATAAATGCAATAATGTCATTAAAATTCGTTAATTTTAATGTAAAACTATTTACTTTAAATAGAAAATACAGTGTATTCCCGGATAATGTTTTGTTTTCCTTGCCGATTTCAAAGATTTAAACACATAGAAAAAATAAATTGATGATGGATATTGGTGAGTAAAATAAATAAAACAAATCGATATAATTTATAAAAAAAAAATGTGATTAATTACTTTTAGTAAAAATATTTAGTGTTTATGAATTTAAAATCTGTTTTATGTAGTTTAAAGTATTTTAAAAGGTGAATCTCTATTTAACAAATTTTCCATATAACGAACTTTTTTCCGGGATTTAGCGACTTCGTTAAATACAGGTTCGACTGTATAAATATGTAGCAAAAAATTAACCTGCACACATTTTTGCAGTTATTATTTTTTAAACTCTGTCCCTGGGTTTTAGATTCCTTACCGTCCCTCTTCTAAAATTATACAGAAAATCACTTCAGATGCAGCCACAGAATTTTTTTCAAATGCAGAAGTATACTAGAGAAAGAATATATAAAATTCTTTGACAGTAAATTTACTGCAGAATTTAAATTAACATTTAAATATCAATTTCAAGCATCGTGGCTTTATAGGTAGTCTTACCGTCCCCAAGGTTTATTCCTGCACTTTTCGATGTAAATTATTATTTTATTATTATTATTATTTAATCCAATGTAAATAACTGTTTCTAAAAATCAATTAACATTGTGGCTATCACTTAGTCTTAACATGATTTGCCAAAAAATAGTGGTAATTTTCCTTGCCATCCCTTTTTTTTCATTACAGTCTCTTTTTTCCTATACCTCCCCCCCCCACCCCTTTTTTTTTTCTTCTGTCGATTCTTTAACACCCCTTTAAGACAATGTTATACCAAAATTTTGTACTAAATATACTGCATTGTTATTATTTCTTATTTGAATGTCCTGTGGCTACTATGCAAATTCATTATAAGTAAAAATTTAAAAGAAAATAGAAAGTTACAGTGCTAAAACGGTAAGGAAAATTAAACTCGCAAGTTTAACTTAAACCTCAGTTAAATAAAAAAATTTTCGCTGCTGACCATTTTTTTTTATTTTGAATCATTAAGGTCTATCAGATTAATATGTTATTTTAGCAAGTAAAAAATCCTATTCAATGATACCTCATACATTGTTGTACGCTACATATTAGTTGAGAAAAAGGGATGTAGATAACAGAAATATATTTGATCCTCTGACAAGGGGAAAGAAACCACTAGAAATTAAAAGACTCATTCTATTATTCAAATATGTTCCTTTATGCAATTAGAAATTATTTTCAGTTTTTATACAGGGTGGCCATAATTAAAGTAGAGAAATTAGAGGTCAATTGTCTGGGACCAAACTTGAAGCAAATTGAAATAATTTCAGATTTTTGTCACAAACAGCAAAAGTGGTACTTCAGATTGATTTAGAGGATCACTAATTTTGTGTAGTGAACCATACTGAAAGCTGAAGAATGGTTTATGTAGAATCGCACACCACCCCTAAACTAGTTGGATGCGCCAATCCCAAAAATGTTTTCTATCTCATATATTTTAACGTTTCAAAATGTTGTTACATATGTCAATATTTCATTTTTATTAGTTCAATACCATATCAACTCTGACTTTCATCTTAAATTTCTGCTTCAGTCAATTAATAGGAGTAAAAAAGAGTTAATCTCGTCATGATATTTATTAAAATCATGGATAGTCGGTTTATCAGGATGGGAAGTTCCCGTCGATACATGAGCCATTGGTGTACAACAGAACTACGAAAAATTAAGAAGATTACACAAAAATCGCTATTACAGCGCCCGCTTCCGGCGGAATTTTTCCACATTCAGGAAGGGCCTTCTTGCCATGACCAAAAACGTACACAAAAAATTTGGTTCAATTCTATGCATAACTACATACACTTTTCGAAGGTACAATATTGAAAATGGCACAAAAATTGCTATTGCAACACCCCTTCCGGCAGAATTTTTCCAAATTCAGGGAGGACCTTCTTGCCATGACCAAAAACATACACAAAAAATTTGGTTCAATTCTATGCATAACTTCATACATTTTCCGATGGTACAATATTTAAAATTGCACAAAATTTACTATTACAGGGGCCCATTCCAGCAGATATTTTCAAAATGAAAGAAAGCTTGCCATAGCCAAAAACTTGAAAAAAAAAAAAAAAAAAAAAATGGTTCAATTCTATGCATAACTTCATACACTTTTTATGGTACAATGGCGACAGAAACACGGACAGACAGACATTTTCTATAAGCATGTTTTTTGGGATCTCTGACCCCTAAAACATGTAAATCCATTGAAGACCGGAAGTAGAAAAAAATTTCGATTACAATACTTTCTTCTATTGAAGATAGAAGAAAGTAAAAAACACACATTGTATGTCAATGACTACAAATTTTAAGGGAATATCTAAAGGTTTCCAGTAGTTTAAGTCAGGCTGCGGAGTCGGTGGAAAAAATGGATGACTCCGACTCAGGGAATTTCAATAGATCCGATTCCGACAACGCACCCCTGCTTGTAAAATAACAGACTCCGACTCTTTCACTCAAAAATGGGCCTGACTCTGACTTCGCAGCCCTGGTTTATGTAAAGTAAGAGTTTCAAGCAGTGTTTTAAAGTGAGCAAAACTATACATAATGTGTGAACATATAAATACATATTTTTTTTATATTTCCTTTTTTTATTACTAAGTTATGATTTTTCTGCTAAAATTAACCTCTAAATTATCCTAGATTTCATTCAAAAATAAAAAATTAGAATTTTACTCAGTATTAGTATCATCACAGTACAATGCTGTTTCACTTGATTTATTTTACCTCTACTCGGTTTTTGATGTCATTCGATCTAATACAAAAAATAAATTTAAAAAAGTAACTATGTTTTACCTGCAATTAACTTTCTCAGTCATCATAAGATTCGTTATGTACATTGTCAGACATTCTTTTAATGATAAAATCTACCAGACTCTATCATTTGCACGTTATTCAACATTTTTAGTTTAGTCTATGCATTCCATTTATAATCATTATTAATAAACCATATATAATAAATAATTTATAATAAACCTATAAAAATAATTACAATAAAAAATTCTTCTTACATTGGTTATCTAACTTTTAAAACAAATAATATTTTAAACCTAAATTTACCAAAAATTTCAACTGCTTAAATTATTGAAAAATTAAACTGTATTTAGAATACGTAATCACGATGAGTAATTATGATGAAGTTATCGATTGAGGCTCTTATGTTTGTTTTTACGGTATGAAAAATCAGTAAAAAGGATTTCGCTTTGTCACATCATAAAATTTCCCCCATAAAATCTAAACTGTACGTTATTTTCACATTCTCATAATTTACATACGAACCACTCAAATTCACAATTTGAAAGTATTTTAACGCGCAATAGATTATTAATGAATGTATTTCCAAACTTAACGTCACGTTTGTCCAATACAACTTTTCATGTGAACATTCGCAATAATAAATAAGCAACTCATAATAATAAAATAATAAGTTACATGATAAAGGAGTCTTGATTCGCACAAACTTTAAGCTCTAATCTCAGTGCCTGCGGAAACGAAATTCAGAAATTTGCCTTTAGTTGTCATAGTATTGGCCATTTAGAATTGTTCAAATATTTAGTTTTATCAAAAAAAATAATCGTTTTGTTTTAAATATGACATAATTTTTACTCACTGAATTATTTTGCCTAGCGTCTGAAACTCAGTATCAGCGTAATGTAAAAATATTGAAATGTAACTGATTTATGAAGAAGAACACGTGTTTTTTTTTTTCAATGTCTGACGTCATTTTCTGTTCAAAAATTATAAAAAAAGTTACTTTTATTTGTAATTTGAAAATGGCATCAATAAGGATATAATCAATAAAAATAATAAACCATAACTATTTTCCCTTTACTTTCAATATAAATGGAGTACTTCAGTTGCCACAATTACAAAATTTGTATTAAAAACTACAAACAAATTAATATCTCAAAAATAAATTGAGATACAACTTTCAAACAAATTGCATTTAAAATAGCATTTTTTTCCTTATACGACGGTGTTAAAATTTAAAATGTGCGATGTTTAGAAGTTTAAAAATTTGCAGTAGATAATTGCAAAACCGAAATTTTATTTCAAATTTCAAAGTGTTGCCATTCGCAAAATGACATATGCATTACACACAGATATGTTTGTCCTTTATAATATAGATACAGCTTGGCATTTTGCTTGTTATGCTACTGTCTGGCAGCATGTTTGAACTTTGAAAATCTGTAGTTATGAAAGCCTAACAGATATTCTGCATAGCTCGCACACTTAGGCGTTATTCATTAATTGAGCCACTATATTTAAATGGCAGTCTGCAAAAAAATTAATTTTTAACTCAATTTCTCTTTGATTGTTATGCAGTATACTATGAGAAAATAGCTTTCTTGGGTGCCACCTATAAACAGCTTTGTACCTGGATATTTCACTAGTTGTTAATTGTGTTAATGAAAAATCTAACACCTTGTTATTTGAGCCTGGATAATATTTAAAAACAATAATTTGACTTTCGTGGCCTAAAATGCAATATTTTTTCTCAATATACTTTGCCACAACCCCAGGTCAAACCAAAATTATCTTCCCAGGTTTTGGTAGCACCCCAAGCAGAATAACATAAAAAAAAAATTAATTACAGTAAACTTCCGATTATCCGTCACTCACGGGACTGAAGGTGTGGCGGATAATCGAAATAGATAGATAATCGAAAGACAGTACCAGACCGTTACTAAAATTACATTTCTATATAAATAAGAATAATTAAAAGATTTTTTTATTTGTTGAGTACTTTTGTTTATAAAAAGAATGATAAGAAATCTATTTATGACAAATTTAGGATTTTGCTGAATAAATATGTAGTAGTAGCATCTGTTTTCATACAAAGTACTCAATTGTATTTTTATGTTTGTGTTTTGCTCGTGCTTTTACTACAGAAAAATTGTGAATTATACGTAATAAAAGTATTTGAATTGTATGTGCTTCCTGTTGCATCTCAAACCAGTTAATGCATTTAGAAAGTATGACTGACTTCTAGATGATCATTCCCGGATTCATCACATTCATCCGCTTCAAATTTCTCTGATTTCAAAACATTTTGAATAATTTCATTATCCGTTAATTCTTCATAACCAGTATCGTTCTTGTCATAATTAAGACTGTCTGTGATTTCATCTGCCAAAATACTTTCTATCAGCTGTTTATCCCGTCAGACAAGCTTTTTACTCAGAATTACACAGAATTCAGAACTCACTCGGATTTATGTGCATTTGAATTTTTGTTGTCAGTTTCTGATTTTTAAAAAATGAGAAAAGAGGATTGGCAGTTAACCGAGGGTGGCGGTTAATCGGAAGTTTACTGTATACTCAACTGCCCATGTTCAATTAATTAATGCATAAAGATGCTCATAGCATAATTTCTAAGTATCTTGAACAGAATTAGTAAAAATATGATTCCCAAAGTTCGAAAACATCTACATCATAAAATGGATCCCTTTTGGTAACTTGCAATGGATTGGTTTCAAAGTGCTTTAAAATACAGGGTGTTTATAAAGTCCCGGACCCATTTTGATGTTTAATAACTCATAAAATAATAAAGATAGATTAAAATTAATAACATAAATGGTTAGATAGACTCAAAAAGTTTCATGACCCTTGTCAATGAACTTCCACGTGTACCCCCTTCGTCACACGGAGAATATCAAGTCGATAGTCAATTTCACGCCAGGTAGCGGCAAGCATGTCGGCATCTACAGAGGCTATTGCAGTTGGTTTCCAGGAAGATGGATTGGGCGAGGAGGTCCAATTCCTTGGCCATCCAGATCACCTGATATAATGCCGCTAGACTTTTTCCTTAGGGGGTTTGTAAAGGACAATGTTTACAGGAGGAAAGTGTCGAACATTGATGACTTAAAAGCCAGAATTACAACCGCAATAGCCTCTGTGGATGCCGACATGCTTGCCGCTACCTGGCATGAAATTGACTATTGACTTGATATTCTCCGTGCAACGAAGGGGGCACATGTGGAAGTTCACTGACAACGGTCATGAAACTTTTTGAGTCTATCTAACCATTTATGTTATTAATTTTAATCAATCTTTATTATTTTATGAGTTATTAAACATCAAAATGGGTCCGGGACTTTATAAACACCCTATATATTTCATTTCTTACAGAAAGGTAATATTCATAAAATAAAAAAATTTATTTTAAAATATTAGCACAAATCATTGACATGATGGAATATCAATTCAAATGAAGGAATTAAAATTTATTCACAGTAGTAGCTTTAAACAGTATGCAAATGCATTTATAAGCAATTCTACATCACAGGATTCATAAAAGAAGTTTATGTACTAACTCTAGTAATAGCTTTGGATGACTTAAAAAATCACAATTGTAGTGTATCTAACTATAGAAGATATTCGTTATCAGATGAGAAATTAATTTAGATTGTTGAAATAATTTAGCCCACATACAAGGACACCAGCAAGACAAAATCGCCAGGGAATTGGGAGATTTTGGAAGAACAGATATGCTTATGGTCTGCTTCTGCAACCTTGGTCACTTTTATCAAAATAGAGAATGTAAGGGGGGAGGGAGATTCTTCCCCTGAACCACCCTTTTAAGGCAAATGTTAAATTAATGTAAAAAGAAAAGCAGAACTAAAACTTCATTTCGAGAAAGGTTAGGGGTGTCCTACTTTCTTAAAATTTTTAATTTCTCTTTCCCTTTATTATTTTTAATATTTAAAGTCATTTGTAAAAAATAAATAGTACTATATCAAAGTCCAGGCCTCCTTATACAGTAATGGTCATCCTTTGATGATAGAAATGCCCAGATAACATCTTTCTACAAATTATCTGGTTAGCAGGAAAAAGGCATACTGAATATCTATAAACTTTAATATGACTATAATCAATTGTAACACACATCCACACACAATGTATAGTTCAGGATAAAGTCAAGTATATGAAATTGAATTAATTATCTTGAACTCCCTAGTAAATGTGAATGTTTGTGAGATGTAAAAATAAATTAACTTTAAATACTGTAATTTAAAAAGGCTGTTCACTCATCTTCTGATTTGTCCTCACTAATGTAAAGTCTATGGGCATTTGATGCATTCGCATATTTAAAATATCTCCTCGGGAAATTAATATTTTTAACTTCAATTTTTTGTGTACACTTCCTAAAAGATGTCTCTTTTTTTTTTTTTTCTTAGTTCTCAAAATATTTCCAAAATATAGACTTAATTTTATATGAAGTGTTAAAATCTTACGCACCGTTTGCCTGCTAAAAATGTGTGTAATAAACAGTAAAAAAATATAATCATTGCACAGAACAGTGTAGAATGATGTAAAAAACAGCATCAAATTTTAATCTAGTTTTCAGATGTTTGTAAAATGTTATATCTAATTTATTTACTGAAGAGACATCAGCTAGTAATTATAACTATCTAGAGTGTGACAAATTACTGTAAATATTGCACTTTTGATAAAAACAATATTTAAGAATTTTTGACTTTTAAACTGGTAAATACTGTGGCATTTATTCCATAAATTATGGTAAAGTATAAAAGAAAAGAGTATATTTATATTTAAATAAAAATTATAACAATTTATATATTATAACAAACTTCTTTTTAAGAAAAACATTTATTTACTTTAAGCAGAACAATTTTTGACAATTTTAAAATTAAAAACAAAAATACATTTAATTTAAAATAATGACAAATTAATTACAAAAAAAGATTAAAAAATAAATAACAGTAAAAACATTATTGTACAGATTTGTTTCAAAAAACAAATATACATACACAAAGCAAATGAAACTTTTTAAATAAAAGATTGAAAATATAGCATTGAAACTATGCAGAACCTACAGGATATACTTTTCTAAAAATATATATATTGTGTTATTCATATAGTATATATATATATATATATATATTAATAAGAAAAAAAGAAACAGTAAAGATTAAAAATTTATAAAGATAATTAGTATTGTGCATTTTAAACATTGTTAATATTTGATTGTATTTTTAATTACATTAACAATTTTCCCATGTTAAACAAAAAAAAAAAAAAATAATAAAAGCAGAAATTTCTAATAAAAGAAAAAAAAAGAGAGAGAGAGAGAAAATAGTTTATTTATCCATTTTCATATATAGTATATTGATTTTTATTTTAATATTTTATTACAGAAGAGAAGGAAAAATTAGTAATAGAAATTTATTAATAAAATATTAAATCAATAAGCTGAATAAGAGTAAAAAAATTATAAAATTACAGAAAACAACATTAAAATTAAGTAGGCAAATAATTGTAATCATCCGTAAATTTGTTAACATAGCTTTAGTACATCAGTGACTCACAACATTGTTACATATTAATACTAGCTGCTTAAGAAAAAAAAATAATAACTATTTAAATATTCTTATCATCATAATTATTTTTTAACTTTCCCCTAACATTTTCATACCTCAAACAGTTTCAGTCATATTCTGCATTCAGGCATTGCATCAGAAACATACCCAGTGGATAAGAAATACTATCTTAACTGTTTTGAAATAAATGTGAACAAATTCGGCACTCATTTTCAATATAAAGAATAGCTGAGTTATTTTGTGCAATGTCACCAAAAGCATCAAAATCAATTTATTAAAAGAAGAAAAAAAAGTAAAACAAAAATGTGAATATTTTTTCATTTCAGAAAAGAATATGTACAAAACATTAATTTACATGCATGATTTTTAACAGATATAATTACTAATATCATACAAAATTAAAAATAAAATTAATGAAACCAGAGTTCATAAAGAATACATAGGTCAGGTTTCTAAAAGAAATAAACGTCGAACAAAATAAAAAATAACAAAATCATTATTCAGAAGGAAGAACAACAAGCATAAATAACAAAATTATAACTAAACATGATCATGATAAAATGTAACTCTGAAATTTGTAGAATGAAATAATATAAAATGATATGAAAATCATTTTCAAATAATGCATTAGTAGAAAATCCTTACAAAACAAGCTATAAGAGTAATTATTTTCTCAGTAGGACTTTTACTCAGAACAATCTATATACATAAAATGCTAAGGTATGTCGTGGCGAAAAAAGGATTACTTCTGTTTTACAAATGGCAACGAGGGATTTGTGAAAATAAAAGTGATGACAATTTTCACCAGTTGGCTAAAATTAAGAAAATTAATCAAGTCAAACCAATCAACTAAGCAATTTGAAAATTTCACAGTAAATGTAGACATTTTTACATCCAGATATTATTATTATTTTTTTTTTTGTTATCAAATGGAAATTTTTCTTGATTTTTGCAAAAAAAAAAAACTGACGGCGATAGCATGAAAATTTTGAGAAAAAAAATCAAGACAAGCATCTATATTATAATAGTCCAAGTCATGTGACTGTCATAAACAATTACAGGCTGACTGCTTTGCTTTTCATATGCAAGGTGGCCATTTTTAATGAAAATTATTTTTTCAAATAAAACTACATAAAAGTTGTCATGATCATAAAGAGTTCTTGGTACTGTTATGTTAGCTGGGTGCAAATCACACCAATAGAATGTTTTATTTTTGTGTAGTAAATTAACACAATGCTTCAACATCGAAATTAAATGTCTTGGTTTATAGTATTGTTTTTTTCTAAGAAATAAGTGAAAGTCATGAATTTTAAATGTTTCAGCTTTAAATTAAAATTATGCATTTTAAATAAAGTGAACGGATTATATTTTAAATTAAATTAATGAAATAAAAAAAAAAATACAACAGGAACAATGTTTGGTGATTAATCACTTGCGACCGGCTAACATAAGAATACAGAGTTCTTCTATTTATCAGAACCTTATCATTTGGCAGAATTGTGAATAAAAGTAACACAATACAATGCTTAGCATACATTTAAGGGAGACCAAACTGGTCACCAGGAGTGGATAGTATTGGTATAATGTATATATTTCCTGTGCTTCATGAAAACAACAACATATATAGAGTATTTCAAATTCAACATTTTAAATCTAAAAGCATAATATTATATTAAATCCAGTGGACATATAGATTTTCTCCTACAGAGCTGATAAGAGTTTTTTGATATAAAATTGTATTAGATGTAAATTTCCAACTGGGCGAAAAATGTCCGGACCAGGATTCGAACCCGGGATCTCCTGGCTGAAGCCGCCAGTGCTCTGCCATCTGAGCAATCCCGGACGATTCTGGTCGAACTCTTTCACCCAGCTAACCTTGATGATTACAGCATCTGGTCTGAAACCTGGTTCAGCTCAACAGAATAAATCTCAGGTAATGGAACTCCAGAAGTCGCTGGAGTTATCCCGGGTTCGTATCCTGGTCCGGACATTTTTCGCCCAGTTGGAAATTTACATCTATTATGATTTGTTTACCAATTAGAATAATTGTGTTAATATTAATCTAGTATAAAATTGTATAACTAAAAAAGCCTTTGTAAAAATATTTAATTTTATTTACAGTGTAATGTGAAATAACTTTAAATATATCAATGTAAAAAAAAAAAAAAGATTTTACAAATAATTAAATTATTTATTTGCTGATAAATTAAATCTATTTCTTAAATGAATTGTAGTTAGTTTTTATACTTAGCACATTACAAATATATCATCATTTAGGCACTAAAAGAACGAAATCTAATAACAGAGTGTCTGCTAATCAGTCTGAAAAACATTCATGAATTGAGATAAAGATTTAAGTCTATTTTATCGGAATACTGTCATACTGCAATATGAATAAATTATGAATGTTCATGTAGTATACATTTTACTATTATCATTAATTAATAAATCAAAATATAAATTTATAAAGAAAATATACAATATAGGGCAGCTAACTTTGTATCCTCCCATCATTTGAAACTGCTTTGTAAATTTCAAATAACCTGTTACACAAGATAAGACAGAGATCCTTCACAAACCAAATTTAAACACAGCCATTTAAATTTAAATAAGCCCAAATGAAACTAATAAAATATATCATTAAAACTCTGCATTAAAAAAGTAATTCCAGAAAAATAATGGAATTTAACTTATAGTGAGATTTTAAAAATATATTTGAAATTATATTAATTTCATATAGACGATCTCATAAACTTAAGTAATTCATTAAGATATCTACACTTTTATGAAATTAGGGAACAGAGACTGGATATACAGATGATTGAAAGTCATTAACACTTTTTAACTAGCTTTAAAAATATCAAAAAACATCTTATTTTTTATCAGAAATAAGTTTAAAAAATATCAGAAACAAACATGCAAAAGTTTTTATTCTCTACATTTTTCAGAATTGTTATACATCATAAATGAGAAATTCTGCTTTTAGTAAGCATAGATACATTTTAATTATGCTACATGCTATAAACCAGATTTTATTTTATTTATTTTTTTTTTTTTTTAAGCGACACAACAAACTTTATTGAGGAAAAAGAGCAACAGATTAATTATTCATTTATTCCTTTTATAATTCATTTAACATGATGCAAAAAAAAAAAAGTTATAAAAATCAAAAACTTGCAAAAAATATGGCATAATTTTATTTCTTTGTTTGGTGTTATATTTTAATAAAATAAGAATACCATAAATGCCCTAGAATTGGAAGAATTGAACATTGTAAACCTAAGTTTAACATTTGTGAGCAGTTGCTCAAAGATTTTTTTCTCAAGTTTTGTGACAATTTGACCAAATTCATGACTTTTTCAAGACTGGCAGACACACACCCTGAGTTAGCTCTATTTTTTTTACCTCAATGTGCGTATCAATGAGATGATAGAGCTGAAAAAATATTAGAAAAACTTAAAATACCTACAAACAAATAACATTAATTCAATGTAATAATATCATGATAATATTCTCAATAAACAATTAAGGTATTTACACCATAATTCAGAATCAGAAAACCGTAGTGAACAATAAAGCACCCAAATTATGTGCAAGTTATTACAAAAATAAAGAATGAAATTCCCATGTGAATTAAAAGTTTCAATCAAAAGAAAAAGAAATTGCAGATAAATTTCAAATATTTTGAAAACACAACAGAAAAAGAAATTTCAACTAGTAGCAAAAATACTAATTGCACTCAAATATAATCAGTTAAACTATCATGAGCATAACAATGCATGTGAATAACACAAATTTAGTATCTTTTTCTGTATATCAGTGTTGTATTATTAATTACAATACATATTTGCTGTGCACATGCAAATGAAGGCAGCATATATACTGCATTAAAAATAGATTATGAAGAGTTGTTTTCTTAACATTGTACAAATTATAAAAAGTCTAAAAATAAACTGATAGAAATAAAAATACAAAAATAGTTTTAAAAGATGTCAAAAGTTAAAAATGAATAAAAGTGGAATCAAGCAGAAAACCAGGGTACAAATAGCAAAGTGAAATATTTTAGTGTTAAAAAAAAAAAAAAAAAAAAAAAAAAAAAAAAAAAGAAAGAAAAATACAGATTTTACCAAAAGTTTATTAAAGCAGAGTAAACAGATCTCAAACAGTTTTTGTGAAAAATTATTTCAAATAAATAGGCTAATATATACAAATTAATTCTCTTTTATGTATATAAAAAAACATTCAATAAAGCAAGTTTTAAAACAAAGTTGATATAAAACAATAAATATTCATTCATTTATTTCTTTAATTAACAATGTCATAAGTGTTGAAATTTAACTCATTAAGTGGCATAAGTTTAGTCTATATAATTTTAACAATACTGTGTTGTGGAATATTGCACAATATGTGATGATATATGCTTAATAGTTTATATGTACATGATTTTTAGGATTTTATAATGCTTTTCTAGTTTTAGATATTAACTGTAAATTTTCAGTATTTACATAGAAATAAAATTTCACCTCTAAATACCATTTCTAATAAATATTCCAATAAACAAATGTACTCACAAGAGAACCAAATTATGATGAAGCTTGCACCCAGCATTGCAATCTCATCTGATGTATTTTATAGCTGCACAGGCAGACATTTGTTAGACTACAGGTAAAATTTGTCTAAAAAAATATTTCAGTATACATATTTTTTTATACATTTAATTTTAAAGTAATGAATTTATAATTATTTATTACATGACAAAAGCTACTTAAGTCACCAATTAAGGGTGCTACAAATCCAAAAAACTACTCACACACAGCAAGCAAATATGGCAATTGGCCAAAGTTGCCAGGAAAAATTCTATCACAAAGAATAAAGTTAATGTTGTGCTGCAAAAAATGTAATTATAATGTTAAATTTCTTTAAGGACCTACAAATTCCCATAATATTTTTTAAATGAAATTTGTAGGTTCTTGAAGGAATTTTTAAACTTTTTTCAATATTTTATTCTTATTAACTAATTTGTATTTTAAAGTTTTTTTTTTTTATGTTAATAGTCCAATAGGTGGTCTCAAAAATTGTATTTTCAGAAAGTTATGCTGCTGTAAAATTAATCAGTATGATTTTTTCAGACAAATTTTATCGGTTCTCTAACTGTGGCCTACAGGGCTATAAAATACACCAGGTCTCAATGCTAGGTTTTCACCAAAAGTAGCTCCTTCGTAAGTTCAAGTTTACCGAAATAGGTATATTTCGGTGAGAATTTTTTAATATTTAACAAATCAAATTTTAACTAAATTAAAATAAAATGGGTAATACATATTAAGAAACTAACAGCATACAAGTTTTCTAAACAATATATTTTTTTAATTTGATACAAGCTATATATTTTATATTTAAGTTACTTTATTCATAGCAGTGAGAGAATATCAAGTAAATCTATATGGCATCACAAATATATATTCATATCACACTAACATACAAATTTAATAGTTTTGACACACAAATATTCATACATAAATTTCTATGGAGTGATGTTATCAACAGTACATTAATATTAAAATTCTAGTGGAGAATAGCACAAATTCACATTTAAAATCTTATGTAGGGAATACACATAAATTTAT
Source organism: Maratus speciosus (assembly GCA_963932465.1). Lineage (NCBI taxonomy): Eukaryota > Metazoa > Arthropoda > Arachnida > Araneae > Salticidae > Maratus > Maratus speciosus. The sequence goes on along the minus strand of OZ010793.1, from coordinate 150,183,223 downwards.
CAGAAATAGATATTTTATAAAATATTTTTTCAATTACCACCACAAGACATTACCATAAAACCACATTTTACCAAGATTTCACTTGAAGATTAAATCAAATTAAGACAAACATTCGAATATTGAAGAAACTTAAATCAGAAATAAATAACAACAATCAAATTTTAAAACTTTTCTTTTCTCCTGACATCTGCTAAAACAATAGATAATACAGTTCACATCTAGTATAATTTTTTTAACAACAACAAGGCTATTTCTAGAAAATATTATTTGGATTATAATTTATTGTGGAAGACTAAACATTTTTATGCTTCTCAAAATATACATATATACTTTTTAACGGATAGTACATTTAAGTTTAACCCTTTCAGGCGCAGCATAATTCTGTTCGTAAAATGGTCAAATGGCTGACACCAGAATTTACAAACAAATTTCTTAGAAAATAAGAACCTGTTTTTCTTAATGCTGATTATAAAAGCAAAATTTTATTAAAATATTATAGGTGTGAATTGGAAGTTTGGAATTAAATGGTCAAGCCATGCGATCACAGTCCTTGAAAGGGTTAATACACTGGAAATAATTTACAAAAAAGAGCAGGAAAAACTTTTTATATATATACATACTCTTAAAATATTTCAATTTCAATGAATTTTCTTTGGTCATAAAATAATGTGAAATGTACGTGGAATTGAAGTAAACTACTAAATATTAATTTCAAAAAGAAGAAAAGATGTTAAAAACTATAAAAAAATGGAAGGAAAAAAAATGGAGGAAAAACCTATAAAATCTTTTTAACTTTTAAATAATACAATATAAATGATAAAGTGTGATAAATTGCAAATTTTTTAAAGGGCTGGAAAAATTCTATAATATACCACTTTTGAAAATACATTCTCCACACATTTGTTCTGCTGCCAAAAATTACAGAATGGCCAACTTTGTCTATTTATTTAGTTAGTTTTTATCTTCATGTGTATTGTTTTTCTTAAACAACTTAATTTCTTTTCTTTTTTAAAAATATGAAGAGCTATTTTTTAATTCAATCTGAACCAAATCTTAATTAGGTGACAATCCCTTGTTTTACCGTCAGAGCAAAAATATTTTTTACATTGCTTTTAATACACCACCACACTATTTTTTTCTCTGTTTTTCTTTTAAATTATTGTTTGAAACTGACATTCAAAAGTCTTAAGTCAAATATTTCATTAAAGACTTTAAACTTAATTTCCATCACACTAAACTAACACAGCCTAAGAAGCCATATATCGACCAAAATTAAGCTGAAAATGAAAGTCAAGATTTAGCTTCAAGATACACACAATTTAATAGTGAGTTTCAAAATTGCCTATTTGATATCGATCTTAAAAAAGAAATCTTAAGGAGGGACCGTACTAAACATTCATCACCTTGCCAATTGAAAGAAATTGTTGGTAAAAAATCTGTTTTGCCTAAGTATATGGCAACTGATTATTTGTCAGTTGAAGCAATACCACTAAAATTTATTTATTTTTTATAACCGTAAGGGAAAAAGAGGAAGCAAGCTAAACCTGTAAAAACATACCCGCCCAGTAGGATTCATGCTTATCTTGTATTGGGTGAGTGAAAAAGTTCTACCCGTTTTGAGCATATGGTAAATGTCAAATTGAGTATGGACGTTACAGGTGACGTTTCTAGGACAGGAAAGTGGACAATAACGCGTGGAGCAGTAGAGTATGTATTAGGCACAATGTTTGTCAGAATAACTCATGCCGAACGGGAAACAACATGGCAAACAAGAAAGGTCACATCAGACATTGTTTACTGCACGAGTATGATAGAGGCGTTACAGCAGCCGCAGATTGCTGCAGTATTTGCCAAGTATATGGGAAGGATACCGTGCACCTGCTGCCGGTGGTTTAGGAAATTCCGATACTGAAGACAGGAGCTGTAAAGATCATGCCTGTACTGGACACCTATCAGTGGTTTATGACGAGGATCTGGACACAACCATAACAAATTACCCACATCCAACAGTCCAAGAATTAGCAGAAACGTTCTCGGTGCACAGAACAACAGCCGAAAGACTGATGCATGCGCTTGGCTTCACCACCAAGTTTGATCAGTGGGTACTGCACCAGCTTATAGTAAGGCAACGAGAAGAGAGGATTAGCACCTGTGTTCCATTGCTTTCCTGTAACAGTAGGGAACCATTTTTGAACCGAATTGTAATGGATGATGAAAAGAGGGTACTGTACGAGAATGTAAATCGTCAAAGAACCATGTGTCTCTGTTGCAGAGGGTAATCTATCGACCTAAACGGGAGGACACCATCCCGAAAATGTTTTGCTAAGTGTATGGTTGGATGACAAGGAAATAACCAACTAGGAGGTCCTTGAACCAAACCAAACAATCAATGTGACCTCCACTGCCAACAATTGCACAGACTGCGTGCAAAACTCACGTCTAAGCGGCCAGCACTCATCAATCACAGAGAGGTTCTCTTTCATGACGATGGAGCCAGGCCTCATGTTTCTTTAATGACTCGGCAAAAATTACTGGTTCTTGGTTGGGAAGTTTTACCTGACCCAGCATATAGCCCCAACCTTGTACATTCCATTTATCACCTTTTTTTATAGTTCCACAATGCCTTCGCTCACCAAACTTTCACTGACATGGAGACTGTAAAAACAGTGTTACAACAGTATTTTGATTCTAAAACAGGGGAGGGGGGTTGTCGGCATGGGATTCACTTACTGCAACACAGATGTCAAGAAGTCATACATAATGATAGTGCTTGCGTGAATACACAGGTGCTTAACTTTTTGTGTTCTCCGCCTTTTTGTTTTCACTTAAAAACAGGTAGAACTTTTACACTCACCCGATAATTTAAATCTTCACCATTTTAAAGAATATCAAAATATTCTCTAATTAGCAATTGCAGCTTTTATGTGCCTCAAACACTGAAAGAGGTTGTAGCAAACAAAATAGAATAATAGTAAGAACACTCTACAGCAATAATAATTAAAAAAAATAGCGTTTTAATTGTAAACTATAGTGAAGGGCCAGACATAAAGAAATTTAATTTTATTCTGGCTTTTGAACGCTGGAGCATGAGTAGAAACAGATGTTTGTTTCATAAGTTAAGTAAAATATATAAATACAGTGAACTCCTATTAGTGCAGACTTTCAAGGAAGAGCATTTTTATCAGCACTTACTAGTCTGTATTAGCTGATGTCCTTACCATTAATTAAAATGGGGGGGGGGGGACTTTCTTAAATAAGTAAATCATTCTCAACTGACAACTTGTAGTATATATTGGCCAAATATTATAATGAGAAACTTATTAATAATTTCTTATAAAGCATAATTTATGTTTTATTGCACAGGATTTAAGAATAATTAAATTATAAAAGAAAATTATTTTTTAGTAAAAATAAATATACCTTGCTGTAGCTGAACAAAACAAAACATAACAAAATAAAACCAAACTTGCAACAAATTGTAAATCATGTTTGGAAATGAGACATCAGTTAGATCACATTATAACATTAAAAAAATATATTCTAAGCTACTTTTGAGTTGCTAAGATAATATGCAAGATATTTAAGCTAATAACATAAAAACAAATAATAAAATATTCAAATAGATTAAACTATTTTACTTTGATATAAGTAATTTTTATATAGTTTAGCTTAAAAGTGTGATTTGAAATAAAATGTCAAACAATGTAATCAATACTTAAAACTAGAAAATGAAAATACAAAATAGAAGAAAAAGTAGGATTGAAACTAGCAATGATTTTAATTATATAATTTCTAATTGCATATAATTACACTATAATAATGAAAAAGCATGTACAATACACTCTTTAGCTCAAACTCAAAGGAAATTATTAATCTTTTTTTTTCAAGTAATCCGAAATTCAAATTTATCAAAACACAAGAAAAAAAAAAAGAATAAATCAGAAAGAATCCAATTAAAACTATAACTAGCAATTAAAATTGTCATCTTACAAGCAGGATCTTATACTGTAAGCAAAAAGACTTCTTAAAATTACGAAAATTAAAAAAGCAAGCAATAACTATCCTTCAATTTAGCTACATCAGTATGAAGGGGGGAAAAAACATGCATTTGAAAAAATTTCCATGGAATCATCAAACTAGTTTCAAGAATGTAAAAAAGTTTTCTAAAAAATTAAGAAATATATCGCATTTATTCACATACTTTTCACATAGAAGATTTTACTTAACAAAAATCACATTTAAAATATGAATAGTATAAACTACCTTGAAAACGTATTAGTTCTAAAAGAGAATTTCACACAAACTGCATACATTGGTATAAACAAAACAAATTAATCATGAATCATATATTCAACTTCTGTTACATTAATATTAAATATATTAAGGACATCAGGATAAGACAAAATTGAATATTACTACTTATTACTTTAATCTCTACATAATCTTTTAATCTGATACAGGGATTATTAATAAACCTTTGATTAGCCATATCAGATGGGAGAAAAAAATAAAAGATCTTTATACACGCTCAGGTTTGTACAGAAGTTTTGAAAACTGAGCAAACAGGTCCTTTGAGCTCTTTGTAAGGTTATCTATACTAATATTACAAAGAATTAATGTTTGTGTGTTTGTAGGGGGTAATCTCCGGACCTACCATGCCAATTTAAAAAATAATGGTAGCAAAATGCTGGTGACCATCTCTGCTCCAACATAGGCTATATTTTATGTTGATACAACTACCCCCAAGAGGGTGAAGGAGCAAAAAACATTCTAAAATTGCAATTTAAATGATATTGTTGGAGTTAGAAACTTCAAATTTGATGTGATGGTTAGTTTTGAGATGTAAATACAGTAGAGTCTCAAAAATCCTCACAGCTTGGGATTGGAGGCTATGCGGATTTTAGAGTTTTGCAGGTTCTGGATTAAATGATTTATTTTTTTTTAACTTACCTCTATCCATTTACAAGAAGAGTTTGTAATAATTCAATTTAAGCAAATCAAAACTTGAATCCCTTTTATTTACCTGTACATTATAATTTTAATACCCAAAATTATTTTTTATTACAATTTTTAAACATTTCTTGTATAGCTCTTTGCTTGAGAACTTTCATTTTCTCTTGATTAAGTTTCTTTTGATGAAGTTTCTTTTGAATTCTGCAAACAGTCGTTATTTGCTGTTGGTTTGTACAACTCAAAGCAAATGCAAAATAATAATGAAATGAGTGTTGTCAACCTCATATGAAATATAAAATAAATTAATTCACTACTTTCTATAGTGGTCGATAGATTGTGCCATTATTACTAAAACCTTTGTGGACTTGTTTACGCTTCACATCAATTTCTATTGTTTTACATTTTGTTGTGTGTAGGTTTCTGTGAAATAAAAGCATTTTATTTGCATAATATCCATGTAATTACTATTTTCTCATAAATTTACATAAAAAATAATTTTATTTTAATTCGCTGATATTTGGAATAAAAATTGTAAAGAATACTTCTTAACTGCGAATTTCATTGTTTACGTTTTCAAATGCAAGCGGAATTCAGAAGATTGCGGATTTTAGAGACTTTAATGTACTCCCTATGAGCAGTTTCTTAAAAGTTCGACATTTAAAAAGAATGAAATGAAAAGAAAACACTCTAAAAAATGATTTATTGGAACTGTTAGGGTTAGAACTTGAAATCTGACATGGCTGTTACTTTTAAGATGTAAATGTTCCCAAAGAACAGTTTCTAAAAAAAATCACTATTTAAAAGGGTGAAATGAGTTTAGAAAATGTTCTAAAAGTGTTTTATATTATAAGTAATTTAGAACTGTTAAGACTAGAAATCTGAAATGATTGTTACTTTTAAGACATAATTACTCACAACAGAACATTTATAAAAAATTTGTAATGTGAAAGGGTGCAAGAAAAAAAGTAAAGTTCAAAAATTGTGATTTCAGTGATACTGCTAATGCGAAAAAACTTTAAATTTCGCATTGTGGTACTTTTAAAATGTAAATAGTCTCTAAGAATGGTTTCTAAAAATTTCAAAATTTCAAAAGATGAAATGAGCTGAAAATATTCTAAAAATGTTCTAAATTACAATTTATTTGGAATTGTCAGGGCTAGAAACTTCAAATGTATAACAAAACTAGATTTATTTTTCCCACAAACAATCAAAAGATCTTATACGACTTAAATGCAACACAATGTGTTGCTACGTAGTTAGTCTATAATATATGGAGTGAGTACAAATGCCCAATAGGTGCACATATATTTGTATAAGACAAAGTTAATTCCACTGATAATATTGCATTGCAGGGAAATATTAAACAAATATTTCCCACCTGATATGATCATTAAAGAAATTTCTAAAGCATTATTAATGATCCGTGTATCAAAAAGTATAGCTAAGATGCTGAGAAGCATTCATTAAACTAAAAAATCTAGTAAGTAGATGTTTCATATGGAAGTGTATGAAATAATTCAAAAATTAAAAGCAAAGTATCTGGAAAATACACATATGGAAAAATTATGTACATAAATGTGATACAATGAGAACAAAGAAAAAAGATTTTAGACAAAATTCATACATTATTTTCAAAAAATTATTTAAAAGTTTTACTAATGGATTAAATATTAAATAATAAAAAATAAATAAATAAATAAGAGGACCAGAAAATGGCTATTCTCAAGCTGAAAGTTGTTACATGATAATGTAACAAAAAAAAAAAAAAAAAAAAAAATACAGTAATAAATTAAATTATGCACATTCTCTTTAAAAATAACAAATCTGACTTAATCATAGAAGCTACATTATGTATAAGAAAAGGGATTTATATTTTTGTGACTAGATTATATTCAAAGTTTACTTCACAATTCAGAAATTAATGAAAACATGAAATAGATACTATATAAAAAAAAAGAATATGCACAATTGATTAGTAGTTTATAATTAATAAATCACTATTGTAACCAATAATTTTCCTTCTAATTTTTTGCAATAAATTATTATACTTCTAAAGTTCAAAGCTTTTCAGATTAACATTTAACAAAAACATTGCATTTATTTTTATACAATATTAAAGATGAAAATCATTCATAATTAAATATCATTGTTAGATCAATATAAATAAACTAGTATACACACACACACAAATATATATATATATACACACACAAGTTTGAAATAAATTTCAATAACAATTTGAAATTAAATCTTAATCTTCATCCTAATATTTTGATGTAACAATGATAATTTTATTAAATTAATTCTCAAGCACTTTATTTGAAAAAGATAATAAATCACATTCATTTAAACAGGGCCCGATTAAGACCCTTTGGGGGTCCTAAGCACAGCACTCTTTTGGAGTCCCAAATCCCTATAAGTAAGCTATGCATCTTTTTTGCACCTCTCCTCCATCACATATTAAAGACAGTTGCACAAATACGTACTAATTTAAAGTTTGTCCTGGTATTTTCATTAAAGTTTAAAACACAAAATTTCAGCTTTTAATAAACAAGGATACAGTATAAAAACACAAGAATACAATGATACATTTCTCAAAATATTTTTTACAGATTCAATTAATAAGTTATGCATTTAAAACACAAGGCTGATTTTTTAGTCATCTGCACTGAGCTTTCTACTGAACAAATTTTTGCTAATTATTATTTTTTATATATAAAAGCTGTTCATTTCTAGATGTGCCCATATTAGCTATTTTTAAAAAATATTCTTATTTTTATATTTTATTATTAATTTTAAAACTTTTTTTATGAGATTTCTTCAAAATGTTGGCAATCTGATTACTATACTTACATTGTTGCAGAAAAAAAAAAATATATATATATATATATATATATATATATATATATATATATATACACATATACATATATATATATTTTTATTCAGACACATAGCTTTATGAAAGTATGTTTTAATTTGCAAGTTAAATATCAGTAAAAATATTTATGCCCGTGTACTTTATTATGATAAACTAATAAAATTTCATATTTATTGTGACGCTATGAGAATATTGTCCATTTGGTTTATTTTGACTTTATGCATGATAACTTTAATAATGAAAATTTTTTCATAACAATTAAATAGAAAATACATTTTTATTTGAATGCATAGTACTTAAGCATAAAAGTACATATATACAATGGTGTACTCATAAAAAAAACCAGAGGGTATAAAATGGCAGAGGATATAAGCTAGAGTCGTGAACTTACAAGGCTAAAGTATAAGGCATACGCTATAGCTTTATTTGAGAAACAGAGGGTATACGGAGCTTCTTAGAAAAATTTAAAAGATATACAGTATATACCTCCACATACCCTCCTCTATACTCCTGCATATATTAAGTACAGATGAAAATGATGTTATGCTTTGCTTATGTATTATTACGTTATTTGTATACCTTGATTACATGTTACCAATTACTTTTTTAAAAACAAATTATACAAAAGATTAATTAATTTTTTAATAAAGAATTCAGAAAAATAAAGGATTTCAGAAAAATTTAAATTATTATAAATAGTGTTACGGTGAGAAAAGCATAAAACAATAATTGGTTTGGAGTTGGATTAAACAATGAAAGGCTGATATTTTATGGGAATTATTTTTGTAGCTGTTTTATAAGTTCATTTAACAGTTCCTTATTAGTAATAAAGTCCTATTTCTCTGTCATAGACAAAAAATCATAATCCACTTTTGGATGCCATCCAAAACTCAGTTGCAATTTTTAGAAATGAATAACGATGGTGACAATGATCACTTTTGTTTTTATCGCTCTTACATTTCTTATGAATATGATATAATTTCAATTCCTACATCATCGAACAAGAAAACAAAATTTTTTTAATGAAATTTATGTAATTGCCACTCAATTTAGCGGTTTTTAAACTTTCAAGCATGAATTATTTTTAATAAGTCTATCTCAAGAATGACCCTATGTTTGTTTTAGTAATGTAGCCACTAACAAAGTTAACACAATTGGAAATAAATTGCCTTAATCAACTTAATAAGTCCCCCCCCCCCCCCCCAAAAAAAAAATCATGAGATCAGATTATCTATAGATACAGTCTTTTGGTGCTAAAAAGAAATCGGTCAACAAAAAAGCAGATTTTCAGTTTTAAATTATTATGTTGAATTGGTTAAAATATATGTTGGATCAGAGTATGCTAGGAATTTTATTTTATTTGTATTAAGATCCATTGGGTATGTTACTTTAGAAGAGAGAAAGGATCTCATATTATGGAAAAGGGACTGTCAACCTGATTATGGAAAGGTTACAAAGAAACCATACAGAGAAATTATCACTTGAAAACCTTAAAAATCTGCCTCAGCTGTAGATTGTATATTATTATTGTAAAATAATTTCCCCATATGAATTTGAAACAAATACTGATTGAAGAAAACATTTTGAAAGTTTCTCATTTAAACATTTTAAGACATTTTTTAATGTCAAATTTCAGCATGTTCCACCTCGTCATATATAAAAAAGCATATTTATAACCAAGCCAAGCAATACTTGAAAAAAAATTTTATTTTCACCATTAAGCATTCCTTTTTAGCTCACAGACTATCAAAGTCTGAGAGTTAATGTGCCCGCAGGTTCTGTATGTACGTGTGTACATATGTATGATTAGATTTGGAGGTTCACTGGTTAATTCCCCCCCCCCCCCTCCCCTTCATTTAGCTAAATGGGTTTATCATGCAGAATTATCCAATTTGCTTCAAATGTGGTATACTGGTTTATTCTGATAAGGCTCTTCCCTGAATATTTACCATTTTGCTCAAAAAGAGTGAGTTCTATTTTATGAATAATAGACATAAATAAGAATATAATATACAATTAGCATGAACAGCTGGTGAGCTCAGTGCCATCAGTTTAACTGGGTATTTTATTATCATGTCTTATATGAAATATTCCTTTATGTCTCAATTTTTGAAATCTTCGATCAATCAATCTTTCAAATCTTCCAAAAATCTTTTTAATGAGATTTTGGATGAGTGTTTTGTCTTATAACACAAATTTATTTATTGTCCCTAAAATCTGGTAGACCTAGGTTCTGTGTCTACTGTGCCTAGGCTATAATCAGGCCCTGCATTTAAGTATTTTTCTAAAATAGATCTATGAGAAAATGCATTGCAAAATTTACATTCTTCAAAGTTTAAAGTAAATTACTTAATAGTGATTTATAATCCTAGATTTTTATTTTGCAACTAATATTTTAACTATGTGAAGTTAGTTATTTAACACACTATTCTGTTAAGATTAGCAAAAGTCCAAATAGACACTATGAGAATGTTTGAAAGAAATGTTCAAGAATATAACAGTAACAAGTGAAAGACAAACACTAAAATTGAGCTTCCATATGAAGAAAAACCATATTAAAATACACTAAAAATATACTAATCTGGTCCTCCGTAAAAAATGAATTACTTCAAAATCTATATATATCTTTATACGTGAATTCCTTTTCTTTGGTTTTGGAAGGGCATTTGATGTGGCAGCTTTCTTTCAAGAATTGGCACCAAGAAACGCTGCCATTTGGTACTTTATTCTTTGATGGGCGATCAAAGCACTTTTTCAACATATCCAAGGCTGTTAAAAAAGATATTAAAAAAAATAGCATTAATAAATGACATACAATGACAAGTGTTTCTAACAATGCTGCAGAAAAAGTAAATTATTCATTATTTATGGACTTTATTCCTTAATAATGTTAAAAACATTATTAAGAAACTTAGGCACATCTTTGTTAATGTGGCAATAGTCAAACGCACAATGTTTACAAATAATGTATAACAACAAAATGAACTATTTAATTTCCATAAAGACTTAAATTTTTAATTTAGGTTTCTTAAGTAACATCACTTAATACACAATTTAATTACTGCATGCATGATTATTTCCCTGTTAACAAAGGTGCCAAATTTTACTTTAATATGAATTAACAATTCATATTTATCAAATTTCAGAGAGATTATTTAATTAAAAAATACATATCTTTACTTTATTTGGAACAAAACTATAAATCTTAAATAGTTTAAAATAAGCATCTAGTTAAATTTAACTCTCAAAATTTTTTATTTAGCAGTTTCAATTACTTTTTCAATCTCAGTTAAGACTGTTAGATTTCTTGATGCAAGATACGCCTTACGTTTATTTAAATATTCAATTGTATTATCATTTAAATTATTTTTCAACACAGAAATTTCTTTGTCACTTGGTTTTAATGCATTTTGATTTTTTTAACCATTTGGAAAAATGATTATTGTTCTCTGTCAGGGTAGGAAATTAAAAGCATGTCTGAAGGTTTTTATTGGTTTAATCTGCATTTTATTCATGTTCTGATTGGTCTATACAGTAATCTGTATTTCCCTTTACACTCAACAACGATGGATACCTTCTGTTGCCACTATGAGAAAAAAGTAATAAAAACTACAAAAAAAAATTAATAACTCAGAAACAAATTGAGATACAGCTTTCAAACAAATTGCATTTAAAAGTACATTTTCTTCTCTATCCGACGATGTAAAAAGTAATATTATCGGAAGTTTAGAAGTTTAAGAATGAAATTTTATTTAAAATGTGTCGTCAGATTTCCAAGAAATCCGACGATGGAAAAGCCTTTTCCCGAACAGCCAATGAAATGCTTGGATAATCCGTAAGTTTCAGGTGGATAATACGTACGAGTCGCAGGCGATTTCTGTCGCTTGGAATTTTTACGTGTAATAACACTATTAATGTTTAATTCATGGCATACGTAATGTAGGATCAACTCGGTGCGATTTTTTATGTCTTAAATTTTAGTCTTTGAAAAAATCATTTTCCAAATGGTCGTTGTAATTGCTTTTTTTTTGGATCGACTGTACCATTACCAATACATTTATTATCACTTAAGAGCAACAATGGGATTCAGCCGGTTTGGTAGAACTGTTAGCTAATTTTCTGTTACACTGGGTGAACTGGTTGTTAAATGGAACTTGTAGTGCAGAAATCACAATTTTAAATTTCTCACTCTCTTCAAATTTTTATCTATGCAATAGGGTATCCAAAGCCTAACACAATATGTTCTTAATTGTTCCAATTTTGTCTTATTTCTTGGAATTTTTTTTGCTAACTGTGGTAGTCCACATTACAGAGCTTGGCAATAGTTCATATGTGAAGAGAAATATTTTTACAACTACCACACTGAAATTTAGGATTAATGTCAGGCCTCATATTCCAAAAAATTTTGTTCTACTAGGAAACTTTTTCTGCTTTTTTGAGTCTTCATCTAAGACAAACAAATAGTCAGAATGAAAAACTGCTACTAGATAACTAGAAGGCTGCATATTTTGTGAAATGTTGAGTTTGTGGGCACAATATACTGTAATTTCATTAATCTGGGTGCAAAATGCAAGACATTTCATGCATTCAGTGAGTAAAATAATGAAACAAAACATTTTTTTTTTATCAAAATAGCAAAAAAGGTGGCAATTAAAATTAATAATGTTCTAAAGGTTAGATACACTGTTTCTATTATCTATTAATTTGACTGGATTCAGTTGGATTCCAGATTTCTTTTATAATATTATGTAAGAAAATATTAAATTATTCATTCTGTGGCGACTTTTTGAAAATTTGTAAATGCATACAATCAAGACTTGCTGATACACTGTTACTGAATTTTAGTCTTTGAAAAAATCATTTTCCAAATGGTCGTTGTAATTGCTTTTTTTTTTTTTTTTTGGATCGACTTTACCATTACCAATACATTTATTATCACTTAAGAGCAACAATGGGATTCGGCCGGTTTGGTAGAACTGACTTACTAGTCAGTAGTACTATCTTAAAACACAGTCCAACATAGCACTAAAAATTATCGTAAAAAAAGATTAAATTGCAGAGTATTGTTTAGAACAATAAAAGCCATTAATTTTTCAAAATATTCAACATCATGATGATATGACTTAAAAGAAACTGCATTGCCTTTACTTTATACAATACGAATACAGATGAAGTAAACATATTTTAAGGACACTGATGCACAATTATGTAAAATCATACATAAAAAAGTATAACATTTATTTCTTGGCTTCAGCCAGTGTTTTGGGATATTTTGCCCTATTGCATTGTCTGGTTTTGCCCAAAAGTCTCTCGACCAATCAAATTTTATTGTCCATATGTCACTATTCTTTTATAAATGTTCATATAGCTGTCAAATATTATAGATTTTTGCTACCACCATATTTTAATAGTAAAATTTGTCTCATTTAATATTAGATTTTTCTGAGATTAAATAAGACACTCTTCACTTTTGAAAAATAGTGTCAGAAAAAAACTGTAGTAGTTGTCAACTATGTAATGGTATTTCAAAGTTATCCCGATCAGTAAAACATGATACTTCCACAGATGTGAAATCGGCAAACTATCTCTAATATATTAAACATAATGACAATGAATTTAATCAGCCTTTCCAACTCAAATACAGATAGCTTCATGAGCTCTTCTAAAGATGATTATTTTCTCTCTTCAGAGTTTGACAAATCATCTCAAAAGAAAACAGAATAAGAAGGGAAAAAAAAAAAAAGGTTTACTCACAAAGCTTTTACATGCACAGGTACAGCAAATCTGCTTATTTTCTGTGTTTATTAAATGCAACTATTGTCTTATAAACTTCATAATCATAACTGTTTACAATTTTCAGTACATCTTGCCTTAAATAGTTTAAATGATGCTTTCACGACATTGTCATTAATCAATTTAATTCTTATAAATATTTCAGTAATCATTGATAATTCTGATTGTTTATTTGAAAATTACTATTGAACTCCTCCCATATTTATTTATTTTTTTTTTTAATTGCTACATCATTGTTAATAGAAGAATACAAAAAATGTACCTTATTCTCCTGTATTAGTCGGCATGCCGGAAAAAATCGAGGTACACCAGCATGCCGGAAAAACTCGTATTTACCGGCATGCCAGAAAATATGAGGTTTTGCTACTTGAGGGCGGGCGGCTGATTTATTTTGGTTTTTCTAATAACATTTTTTCATTTTAAAGAAAAAGCACCAATACTTATTTTTCTCTCTGTCTTCCTCTATATATATATTCATCTATATTTAAGTGATTATTAGATTTTATTATTAGATTATTAGATATCTTATTATTATGCAAAATTTTCATGTACGATATTTCTACTCAAATGACGACATGTCAAGGAAACCGGTATGGAGTGCTTTTTTTTTTTTTTCTTTTAAATCTCCCCTTGTAGCTGCTGAGATGAAGTAGAGAAAGGAAAAATAATAGAAAGGGATAAGTTGTCCAACTGATATTAATTCTGCATTTTGATTGGCCGGTTCACGGTCAGCATTATTCCTCCTCAAGGAGAATTTCTAAGGGAGGTGGAAAAAGCCAAGTGGATCTGAGCTGTGTTTATTTAGTAAAATTTTGTTGTGGTTTCCTCAAGTAATATATTTTTTCTATTTTAGCATATGAAATGGAGAAAAGTAAGCACACACATTCGCGATGTTATACAATCACTTTTAAATTGGAAGCTTTGACAAAGTTAAATGAACTAAATGGCAATATTAGTGCAACTTCTAAATTTTTCTCTATTCCCTGCTCTTGTGTTGGAGACTGGAATAAACAAAGAGAAAAACAGATGAGTGTTACGGAACAAGATGTGAAAATACGCAAAAGGCGTCATGTTTTATCAGACAACTATTAATGAAAAGGGCAAAAATCCCAGACATGGAAAGTACACTTATTAACTGGGTTCAAGAAGAAAGAAAAATAGGTCGAGAAGTCACATCGTTCCAAATAAAATCACAGGCAGAAAAAATTCTGAAAAACGGTGGAAATGATGTGCCCATTGATGTTAAAGCATCGAATGGCTGGCTCGAAAGACTCTTTAATAGGCACAACATTGTGAGCAGATCAGTAACAAGTATTAGCCAAAAATTTCCAAACGATGCACAGAAATTGTGTGACATTTTTTTTAGTTTTTCGAAGATACTGCTAATGATGTGAATATAAGTTGCATTGGCAACGTGGACAAAACACTTATGTGGTTTCATCTGCCATAGCAGAAAACTTATGACTTTGAAGGCGTAAAATCCATATTATGCAGAACGACTGGTAAGGAAAAACTACGATACACAGTTGTTTTGAGCACAATGGCCGATGGAACAAAGCTGAAATCAATGATAATTTTTAAAGGCTTAAAAAATTATTCCGAAGTCAGATTTCCCAAAGGATGTTGTAGTCACTGTGTCCATGAAAGGATCTATGAATTGTGACTTGATGAATATATATAAGCAAAAAGTTTTGGGTACTCGCCTTAATTGTTTTTTTAAACCAAAATCAGTCTTAGTAATGGACAGAGCAAAAAATACCACCTAAAAAGACTTAAATCTAGTTTTAAACAACATTATAAAACAGATCTTGTAATAATTCCTGGAGGTTTGACTGCATTGTTACAGCCCGCGGATGTGCATTGGAATAAGACTTTCAAAGCTGAAATGAAGCGTTTATGGAGTGATTGGCTAAGAAACTGAGAACAGGAATTCACGAAGTCTGGTACACGTCAATCTGCTTCATATCTTACGATAGCTTCTTGGGAAAAAGTTTCCGAAGACTTAATTAAGCAGTTTTTATAGTAGTGATGCAACGAATAGTGGTTTGGCCGAATAACCAAATACCGAATATTCGGCCAAGTTACAGCCGAATATTCGGCCGCCGAATAATGAACTTATTTTTGCCTAAAAACAAAATATAGTATGCACTATATGCACAATTCTTGTATATTTCACAATTAAAATGTATTGTTTTCTTTAAAAAAATTATTTATATACAAATTTTTAATTTTTTAAAGCATTATTTTACTCTGAAAAAATATTCGGCTATATTCGGTCTAAAAATTGCCTCAATAATATAATTCAAACGCCCCACCCCCCTTCCCAAAAACATTCTCAGCAAAAGTTCCTCATCATGTACTCTCTAGTTACATTTTAATAGATATTATGTGTGTTGTTGTTACATTTTAAAATAATGAAAAAATTTTAAAAGTACTAGGAAACATAAGTTTTAGCTTTCAGATGAAATAAAATAAAAATAAGAAATCTTAATATCTTAAGAAAAACCACTGATAGAAAGAGTCAAAGGAATATTCTCTAAAATGGTGGAAAGAAATCATTGTAGACTTTATAAAGCTCACAATTAACAAAATTTTTATTTATCTTTATTATTATTTTTTTTTTCTTTGCTGTCAGCAGAGAAGCCTCTATAGAAAGTGCCCCTCAATGTGAAGAAGTAAAAGAAATTAGTAATTTTCTTTTCAAGCCATTACTAGAAAGACAACAGTGTCCTTTGGAGCGGTGGGCGAAAAATTCAGAAGACTTTCCAAACCTTTCACAATTAGCCAAAAGGTACCTTTCTGCTCCAGGAAGTACCATATATAGTGAGAGATTATTTTCAGAAGCAGGTAACATTTACGAAAAAAAAAAAAAAAAAAAAAAAAGAAAAAGAAATAGACTATCACCTGAGAATGCTGAATTATTATTTCTGCATCCCAATCTACGTTTATTGAAAACATTTTAACTGTTTTTTAAGGCATTACAATGCTATTCTTGAAAAAAAATATCTAAAACGTAAATGCATACTAATTAAAAGAATTTAGTATTTACATTTCTTTCATTATTTAATAAGAAATAGTAACAGACTTAAAAAAATCACTTCAATTATATTTAACTTTTAAACGTATTTTACTTAAAAAAAAAAAAAAAACCTTAAGTATTGCAGCATATACGACTTACATATCTTATACATATAATACATCTATATCTAATTAATCATATATTTATGTTCTTTATAGGTATAATTCAAAATATTATTGAAAGAAATATTTTTTTATATAACAAGGGTTAAATGTTAAACTTCCCATTATGATAAAAAAAAAAAAAAAAAAAAAAAAAATTGAATTAGCTTGTACAGCTGTATTAAAACAATTTTGAATAGATTAATTTTAAATTTAACAGATTATGTTAGCTTATTACAGATACTTTTTGTACTTACTGATACAGCATAAAATTTTTTTAACATGATTCCTAAATTAGCCTCTTATATAAAAATGGGTAGATAAAACCCATTCGGAGTATGAAAGTTAGTGGAAAAAAAAGTGTTAGTTAATTTCAAATAAAATTTTCGTTATATATGATGAATATAAATTGTCAAATTAAAAAGTTATACTGTGTAAATATAAAAACATTTATTACAGTATTATTCGGCCAAGGCCGAATAATGGACTTGATATTCGGCTGAAGCCGAATATTCGGCAGTCAGGCCGAATGGGCCGAATATTCGTTGCATCTCTATTTTATAGAATATGGTTTAACCTCGAAAAGAAAAAGACTTTTTACACAATCATTTAAAAGAACTTATTCAAAAGAATGCTATTCCTGATTTTGCAGCCAAAGACGAAACTTCTTGTCTAACAGACGAAGAAAGCGAGTATAGTGATAATGAATGATAAAATATAGAGCAAATTTTGTATTTCTAATTCTTTCTTATTAAATAAAATCCTGGATTTCAGTTAAATTTCAGTTTTTTAAATTATCATATAAAATTACTTTTTTGATATAAGGTAAGCACATATTTCTTTCTTTATACATTTATATAATTATTATATATTTCTTATTTTATATATAGAAAGCATATTTCTGTTCATGTAATAATTTATGAGATAATCTATTTCAACATTGTAAATATCAGATGGGTGCTGGGGAGAGAGCACTGTGTGAAACGGTATGAGACACATGAAACACGTTTTTATTCTCTTGAATATGTAAAAAAGGTAAACTAAATAATTAGAAAAGTGGGGACAAATTCTATATTGCACACCTCCTCCCCAACACCAATCGCTGCTACTAAATACAGCTAATGAACATCATTCCTTTCAGTTTTCGAAGATCCTTGCCTTTTCCGGCATGCCAGGAAATACCAGGGACTTTCATTCAAAAATCTGGTTTCCCTCAAATTTTGCAGCATGCTGGCTAATGAAGGGGAATGCGGTATGTTAATTACAAAAACTAAAAAAAAAAAAATACTTACAAGGACAAAGTTATCTTCATATTAAAAGTGATAACGCTCCAATGCCCAGTTGTTTATGATGATTTCATAGCTCATTTGCTCTTCTTTTTAATATTTATTGAAAGCTTTAAAGAATTTTTTATAGAGCTTTGGAAACTACACTATGTTTATTCCACCACCGATATCCTGATACTCTATTTTTTGTTGCTGTTATTGCATTTTAAATTGTCATAATATTTATGATTTCAGTTAGCATAGATGAACCATGGCTGCAAGAAGCACGAGCAAGTCAAAACTGAAAAATTTCCCAGTATTATTAATAACCAAATAGAAATGGGCTAAACGATTCCTATGTCTTTTATTATGGCTAAAAATTGATCTTTTATGATAAAAGAAAGTGATTAAAAGTTTTCGCTAGTAAAATTGCTATCATTTAAGTGTATAAAGTAGAATTTATTATCAGTCAAGAATCCCCCCAGGACCGAAATCAACCCTGAGACTGAGGTCTTGCACCCATGAGATGAACCTAGATTTGAAATTCATCAAAGTTAAGTCAATCAGGAAGGCAAATGTGGGGCCTAAACAAAAATGTGCTAAGCAAGTTAATTTGGAATTATTCATTTGATGTCATGAAATAAACATTTTGAAATGTAAATTAAGATTACTTTAGTTCAATTTAAGCTTTTAATGTATTGGCACTTAATGTTCTATAATTATTCCTCAGGAATACATTTTATATATATATATATATATATATATATATATATATATATAGCAAACCAGCCATAGCAGTTAATATGTTGAATTTGACGGTCATAGATTGAATGGTTTAGGAGGAATAGCATCACAAAAAATCTCATAGATTTAATGGTTTAGGAAGAATAGCATCGCAAAAAACATAGGATGAAATAAGAGTTTTGCTCATTCAGCTTAAAAATTAATAAATTAAAATTTTACTTGCTATTTGCTTCAGATTCTATCATATATAGCTATTAATGAACATGTTTCCATATCAACCATAATTATTAATTAATGCAATTTTAGCTAATTTTATTATAAAGTTCTTTCATATAAGTAAGCTGTAAGATAAGTCATTCAAATTTAACATAAGAATTTGTATATTTTTAATACATAATTTGTAGACTTTAGGTCCTGGACTGTGATTATCTAAAATGCCATTAACAAAAAAATTACAGATATAAACTTAAATAATTAAATTTAAATTAACATAAATTGCACTATAAATAAATTCATTTATAATTAAAAAAGAAAATTTTAGGCAAAATAATGATAAATCTGAGCTTTGTAATTTACTTCTTCATTGTAAAAAAGTTGTCTTTACTACAACAATAAACTAAACCAAAAATTCAAACTAATAATTATAATGATATTTCTAAAAGACCAGGTTCATGAAATTTATATTTAAGAAAATAAAGTCACTTTTTGTATAATGAGTGAAATTTTCAACATGCATCTCAGTACACTAATGATGAACGGGAATAAGCTAATAAACTATTTGAGTCTCGGGACACTAAGTCAGAAAAAGCTGTAAAACAAAGAAAAAAAACAAAATAAATTTAGCAATAGATAAAATAAAATTACAAACACAACAAAAAACATGAAACAAAACATAAAAACAAAAATCGGAATAACTGAAAATGAACAAAATTATAAAATTAAAACAAAATTGAAAATTAATAAAATTTGTTAGACTGAAAAGGAAAGTGAAATTTCAAACATGGACTAAACCACTTTTCTGTGCCAATTTTATGTTTGAAATTTCATTTACTTGTAACATAAAATTATAAAACAAGAAAATTAACATATTAATTATGATGATTGTTGAGGAAATGTACGTTAAAATTAGTCTACAGAATAGCTTCAAATTAAAAGGATTATAAATTCATCTAATGAGGACATTCATTCTTGCAATTTCGAAAATGTTAATGAATCAAATACAAAACTGGCAGAAAATAACGGTTTTAGCAAAATCTTATATTTCAATTTTACTATAGAATATTTATATTTCTAAGTGTGTTAACAGCATATAATGCTGCACAGGATTTAGTTTCCTTTAGAATACTAGGGGGGCTCCGCCCCACCTGCTCGCTATGCTTACCCTGCATAATAGCATCGCGATTCTATTCTATACCGCGAAGCAATCCCTATTTTCTAGCTAACCCCAGACGTAATTGTTTCACGTTTCCATTCTGGATCGCTTCGCGATCCTTTATTTTCTATGCATTCAATTTTTAGATTCCACTGGGTAAAAACGCGCTTCTCCCCTACTCTTGACAATTTTATTTCCTTATCTCCAAGCACATAATCATTAGAGCTTACAGTTTCATACTTATAAGAAATATTAAATATAAAATTATATATATAGTATTATTAGGAATATTGTAAATAGCTAGTGTTTGTGCATAAAAATAATGTAAATAGTTCGATTAAACTCTATTCATAAGCTAATATTAGTTTTTGTTGCATTGAAATATCTCAATTTGTTGATTTTCTGCAAGCAATTAAACCCTATTGGATTTCAATGGGAAACCTATGGAAATTTGACGAAATACTGGAAATAGCACCAAGTTGGCATCTCTTAGGTGACTAATTTTGGCGATATATCACCAAGTTGGCGACAGAGCCACCTCCCCTCTCCCATTGGTAACTCACCTTATAGCGTCAGAAAGCTCTGACCAATCAGATGCGTTTTGCAGAATCTACGCAGATTTTCATTGGTGCATTTCCAAATCGTTACTTTTATATATAGATATAGAAGGATTGGAGTTAAGCAGCACCAGGCAAAAATAGTAGAGAACGACTTGGGCAAGTGACCTCCTGGGAACACTGCAATGTGATTGGTTTTCCATAGATGCCATATAAATGAACATAAAATCAGTGGTGTGGAGTGTCCATTCGTTGCGAGGTCAGTTGGTAGGAGAGTATCCCTCCTCATTCTGGTAGTGATAAAAAAAAGTGGGGACATATCTGAAAAGTACAATTTCTCTTGAGGATTTGGAATCCCTTTTTAAGAAGGTACTATGGCACCTTAGGACAAGATAACGATAAGTTTAAGTTTTAACTTTGATATTTAAATTGCAATCACTTTATATAATTTCATATATCAGAAACAAAAAGGATTTTTTTCTATTTGTGTAATATTCATGTAAAGGGAATTTTGTTGTTGTTGTTGTTTTGTAGCAGTGAGTGTGCATAAATTATAAAAAAAATTATTATTTTATATTTTTTAAGAAAATATAACTTATTTTTGTGAAACATTTGTAAGAAATCAAATTTTATAGAAAAATTTAAAAATTTCTGGAAATCTTACACCTCTACACACACACACACACACACACACATATATATATATATGAGTAAATGGTAAATAAATAACATGACTAAAACAATATTGAAATATTCATCTTTCATAACTCTAAACATATGACAGGTTTTTTATTGTTGTTGTTTCTATTACATTAGACGTAATCTATATATGTATTACGCTATCATATGTGGCACAGAAATCGCGATTGTTACTTGTTTAATGGTAACACCCAAATGAAATGCATTTCATTGGTTACTGAACAGCATTTAATGCATCGCCATACTTATAAGGGGGTTACCATAGGAGGGACCCTGTTCTGTCACCAAATGCCACCAAGTTTGTCGCCAACTTGGTGATATATCGCCAAATTTGGTAACCAAAATTAGTCACGAAAGGTGACGCCAACATGGCGATATCTCTAATATTTCACCAAATTCCCATAGACTTCCATTGTAAATCAATAGGGTTTACTTGCTTACAGAAAATCAATAAATTGAGATATTTTAATGCAACAAAAACGAATATTAGCTTAAAGGATTATGTTTAAGGGAGTCCAAGTAAATTAAATTATGAATGAAAGTAACATGATACAATGCTTAGCATGTTTCCCAAACATAAATTTTAAGGAAGACCAAACTGGTTGCCAAGGATGGCTAGCAAAAAAATAAATAGCTATTACAGTATAATTTCAAAAATCTGGCATCATTGAGACTGAAACTATGCCGGATTTTTGAAGGAGTATCAAAAGTAGTAACTGGGAGTATCAAAAGTAGTAACTGGGAGTATCAAAAGTAGTACTATATTCTTAATAGTGCCTTTAACAATAATTTAATTCATTATTAAGTGATAAATATGTAAACAAAAGGGAAATTAAATATAAAAAAAAAACTTACTTTAATTGGTATTTTTTTTTTTTTAAATCTAATAAAGATTGAAATTATTTATTCTCTTGTAATTTCGGAAACATTGATGTCAAATTTGTTTGCTTCAATTTTTTTGGCCGTTCTTTAAGAAGTTTCTTTTTTTTTTTTTTTTTTTTGTATTTTATACAAATGAAGAATGCCTATTGCGGAAATACAGTTTTGTTTCTCTAAAGCATATA
Source organism: Maratus speciosus (assembly GCA_963932465.1). Lineage (NCBI taxonomy): Eukaryota > Metazoa > Arthropoda > Arachnida > Araneae > Salticidae > Maratus > Maratus speciosus. The sequence continues at coordinate 150,160,715 of OZ010793.1, read as the reverse complement.
TTAATTCCCCAGTCAAATTTATGCATTTTTATAGTGACACCTTTTCTTCTGCCAGTTGTTCATCCTCGTCTTCCGAGCTGCTACTAGCTTTATGGGTGATTCTATTTAGCCCAGAGTCAGCGATCTCGCTATTCGTTAAATCTTTCTTTGTTGATGAATTTTTGTCAATGTTTAGCCAATCTTCTATATCCCTTTTTCGACATTTAATGCATTTTCAAATTTTACATGTTCAATCAGTTCATAAATTGCAGTCTTTTTGCGGAAAATGTGAAAGCCTGAAAATTCTTCCTCATAATTAATGTCGCCATTGCCGAAGATTCCTTCTGGCCATATATTGTGCAATGCATTTGTCAAAGTTGTCCCCAAAGTTGTTTACATTGCTAAGCAATGGTGCAGCTCCCAGAAAATTTATTCAAAAAATAATCGTCTCTGACAAATGGAAAAAAAAAAAAAAAAAAAAAGTGAAATATTTTTCTGAATTTTTTTTTTTTTTTTATCTTGAAGTTTTTAATTCATAAATAATTTCTATTTTTCTTCTCATATAACTTGAAAGTGTAAAAGAAAAAGAAAGAGAAAAGATGGTTTTGATGCTGGATTTTTGAAGTCACACTGTATATACATTTTATTTGATATTTTGTTATGATATTTAACATTAATTCTGTTTTTCCAATAATAGTAATTTCATGTATACTGTATTAATGCTATAACTAGAAATACTTAATTTAAAGATTTTATTTTAGTTGTTCTAAATAGAAATGTTAGGTCATTAAGGTTAAAATACTTCATGCAAAATTTTATTGTTTTAGTAACTTTTTAATTTCAAGACTTGATAAAGAACATTCATTAATAAGCCATTAAGTTGAAAACCGAGCCAATGATGCAGCTAGGATTTTGAAATCATGGGCCCTTGTAGCCTAGATACTTCTATAAAAAACTGGGTCTTTTTTACAGAAGAGGTCCTGCTTTAGAAATAAGACAGATTTAATGTATTTTACACAAAATATGTCGCTTTTGCGATGTTTCAACAGAAAAATTATGCATCATGAAGGACCCATAAAAATTATATTTATGCATCTTTTTCTCCAATTTTTTGCTTAAATGATGCACTATAGCATATCCTCAGCATCACTGCCAGTAAACACTGCATATTAAATAATGCTATGCCAATTGCCAATGTGAAAAATCATTGAAAATAAAAAAAGGGGGGGAGGAAGGTATGAATTAGCACATTATTGAAATCCAATAGTAAAATAATAAACAATTTTCAAAAGAAAATAATTGAAAAATCTATTTTCAATTAAATTTTTACATATTTAAAAAGTCCATAAGCTTACAAAATTCAATCACACTTGAAAGAATTAAAATTGCATTGATTTATTTAATTAAATATAACTCTAAAACTTACATCTGGTATTCAACCCATAGCCGAAAGTTCTGCAAGTCTGTACCATTACACAAGCTAACAATACCTTGCATATGATGATGATGAAGCCTGAAACAAAACATTTAATGTAAAGATAATAAATTACAAAAATATTAGAATAATGACTTAAGAATGTTCATTTAAAAAGAGAAATAATATCACACTTATATGTAGAAAAAAAATAGTGAGAGTTACCCCATTTGAGAAGTGTTTCTCTAAGTAGAGATTCAGGGTGGGGGGGGTTACATGACAAGTCTGTGCCAGCAACCAACATGTGGCACAGCACAGCTAAATGAGTTTAGGTATGTTTTTCATTGTATTGTCAGTCTTAAACATAAATGCTGAAATATGTTAGATGTTTTTGTATGATTCCATATTCACGAATCTTACAAGTAAAAAAATAGGGGATATGCCAAGTACATTAATAGTATCTAAAGTCTAATGTCTCAAGAGACAGATAGTTTCTGCAGTAGTTTAATTAATGACCATGCCAACTAAACCCAAAAGCGTCAGTTTTTATTATTACTTGTGAGCATCCTGTTTCTGTATAAATCTTGTACAACATATTAACACAAAATGTGCCCAAAGTTAATATGATAACAATAGAGATCATGAGAAAAAAGTCATATTTAATAACTTTTTAAAAAAATCCACAAATTGTTAATAGACTTTTTTTTCCCTTTAATTATGTAACTACCTACGTATACTTGTACACATTTAGAAAGGCAAGTGAAAATTAAAAAGTGGCACTGAATACAATTATGCATGCCATAGTAAAAATTGTTCGAGTTAAATATAAACTACAATAAATTTATTTTAAGCAAGAAAAAACTTTTTGATATAAATAAATTACACCATTATAAACTTAATGCTAACTCTTTTTCTTTCTGCTACACAATTCTATACATGTTGAGATGTCAAATGGGCCCTTAAGTTTATTCTTGATGTGTAAATTTATGAATGAGATTTTTATTTACTTAGAGCATATTTATTGGTTTTTTCAACTGCATAGAAAAGAGGGAACCCAAGTGCTTAATTTACTTATTGTAAGAAATAACAGAAAATAAAATTAATATTGATATTAATTTAGTACTATTATATACATGAATTTAAACTAATTTTTAAATTTGACACAAATTTTATTTTGAATACTTCAATGGAAGGTCCTCTGGTAAAACTTTGATTGGAAGGAAAATTTATATATTTATTGTCCAATAAAATAAAATTCAGTTAATAAGAGTTTAAGAAAAATCTCATGGTATTTTCTTTTTTCTTGCAATTCTAAATGACTTGATATTTTTATGAATAAAATCTTTTTTCCTGGTATCTTACATATGAAGTCACACGGTAACAGCTTTATAAAATGCTCATAATAGAATCACAAGCTTAGAAAGTAAAAGTAGGGTATTAATTACAAATGCTGCAGAAAATGCCTCAATGCATAGAAAAAAAGAGAGAGAGAGAGAGAGAGAGAGAAAAAAAAGGACAGAATAAAGAGGAAGAAGGAAAATGCCTTTTATCCTACATCAGAAGTGGTGAACCTGTGGCACATACAATTTCTCTGACAAATGAAAAAGTTAAATTTGATAATGATTATACAGATCAATTTTATTTTTATTTTTTGTTATAACAAAATTTTATTTAACAGGTACAAACTATCACAAATAATGCAAAATGCCACAAATGCACATCTAAAGAAGTATCTGGTATATGAGGACTTTCTGAAGTTAAAGAATGTTAGAGAAAATAGATTAAGTATTACAAAAAAACCTAACTAAAACTACTTTTACAATAATCTGAAGCTATTTAATAGAAAATTAACATACCAATATCTCTGGCTGATTCATGAAAAACATCATCAACTAATGTCTTATGACTTGACATGTAGATCTATGAAAAACAAAAATAAAATAAATAGCTGTTAAATTTTAACTAATAATTTACCCATTCAATGTTTTTATACTTAAAATAAATCACAAAACATTGACAGATAATCACAAAAGACTCTCAATAAAATAAAATACTTTAAATGGACATTTAAATGAGAATGAAGCATGCAGAATTCACCATTTTTAATCCATTTAATTAAAAATTCTAAAAAAAATAGAAAACATAAATCTTTTACTGATAGCCTATGTATTATTTTTCTTCATGCATATGATGCTCAAGGTATGCAATTACAACCAAATAACGTGTATTTATGTACTCCATTTTAATATTTTTCTGAGGTGTTATTGCTTTGCCAACACCGCCCTGCTAGATCCTTACACTTAAATGAATGCAGTAATTTTGTACCTCACTTTGGACGAGTTCATTGCTCCTTGAATGCTAGCAGCTGTGCTTTATTTACATAGTAAGAGCAAAAAGGTATGGGCTGAATACTTTTCTAACACTTTGGCAAAAATAATCCCGAATGTTTCAAAAATTTTCATTAAAAATAACTTAGACAAATTCGTACAGTTTGTACATTTTTATATTCATTTTCTGTTTCTAAATATTGATAATCATAGTCTTCAACTTTTTTTTTCTTTCTTTTGGTGTGTGTGTATGTGGCATTTTTTCTTAAAAGATGTAACGAAATTTTCAACTATAATTAGTATTCGTAGTGATAGTAGATGCAATTAGTAACAGTAGTGATTTTCCATATTATTTCATAGCATTAGAATTCCGTATCCATTGTAGAATAGTGTACATTTATTATTATTATTGGCATTGAAATGCATATTTTTATCATATAAGTGCTATTTCAATTTCTTTATCCAGAAAAATAAATAATTAATATAATAAATATGCTTAAGAGGCTTAAGTGCTATTTTATATTTTTTATCCATAAAATCTCATAGATAATTAGCATAATAAAAATGCTAGATAATAAAAAAAAAAATAATTTCTTTTTTGAATATCTAGCATATTTTATTATTATTATTATTACAGTCTTTTTCTGTTTATTTTAAAAACATTTTTTTTTATGTTTTTAATATTTAGAGTAAATGCCTTCTTTTGAATATGATCGTGGGCTCTAGTGAGTCAGTGTTGGCAAATGGCAACATCACTCCCATGAATATACGATGCCTACAAGTATGTAATTAGACCCTTGAGACTACATAAAGACCATTTTTATATAAAATTTCGATACATTTAATATAGCGCCCCCTAAATAAACGATTGAGGCATGCTCAGTTTGACCTAAGAAATCACCCTTTTAGCTATCTGTCTCGGGGTATCTCAGCCCAGTGTTGTATTTGTCTCCACCAAAACAAGCACAGATTATGCAAGCAAATTTCAATGGCATATTCAATGCTCAAAAATATTTAATTTTTTAATATACAAGCTGTTGTAGTGATTTTAAATAAAAACACCTTTGTTGGCAATAAACTATGAATAAAAAAATTTAACAAACTGAATAAATATCAACACTACCTTTAAAACTTTATACTAGGAATTATTTTTTCCATTATTAAAATTTAGATTTACAGAATATTTAGGGCACATTTACCCCTGCATTCACCCAAATAAAACAACCTGGTAGAATCATACAACAAAATGAATGACTTGCACAAATAAAACAATACTGAATTATTAAGCAGCATTTTCAGTCTAAAATTTCAAAGTAAAGATTATTAAAGCAAAAATTATATGATATCAATTTTCCAATACAGTAGGTACTAAAGTCATATTTGCACCGCAAATTTTAATGGAATCTAATTCCAATATATGGCAAAATGGCATTATGATTTACATTTCATCACCAAATAATTTATTTGAAAAGGCCCCAGTTGATTCTATTTGCTATCAATTCTTGAAATGACACTTGGTTTATATATAAATAAAATGTTTAATACCTATTTTTGTAACAGTATATGATAAAATTATACCAGTCAAGTAATGACAAATTCAACAGGTTCAAATAAATATAGTTATTGGTTATTCTTTTATAAGGTTATAGAGATAACAAACAATATATTTAATAAATACTAGCAGGCTACGCTCGCTTCACTGGTTCATTTTCCAAATGAACCTTTATCAAACAAAATCATGAATTCGACCTTATATTTTAAATTAATAGGGACCTTCACTTGGAAAGTCTTTCTGCATTTGTTGAATACGATGCGAATGCCATTTAGCTATTATATCATCTAATGTGTTAGACAAAATTCAGGCTATTCAGAAGCAACTCTTTTATAGTAGATCTTTTAAGTAGAAGTTGGGAGGGGAATACAACCATTATGATCATCAGAAATTAAAATGTTCACTAGTCACCACACTACTAAAATAAGAGATAATTACAATGATTGCAGAGATTGACACTTGAACATTAATCATGTTTGAATTATTCGCTTTCGGTTGTTAGTTCTTGATCTCAAGGCTTTTCAGCTTGGTGCTATGTGTGGTTCTGGTAGCTTAAATACAATCTCTCTCTATGTTACATTATATTTCATAATATAAGTTTTCTTCTGGCAAGTCTACTGCAGTTTTCTATCTTCGGATTATAGCAGAGTAAATACAGTCAAAAAATGTAATAAATTATTTGCACACAAAGAACATTGTTTAACTTTCATATTTAAAAGAAATGTGAATCATATAAAAGTGGATTTTTAAAGAATAAAATTAAAATAATGTCACTGTCATTTCTTTTTTTTTTTTTTTTTGAGCTAAACTACAATATATTAAATAAAGTCAAATTGCTAGTGACTGAATTATAGATCTTTCACCAAAAATACTCTAAGAATGATAAATAAAGTTAGTTATGCAAAACTTAATAACCTAGTACGTAATAATCTTTTTGATGCACTGAAGATTTTTTTCATTTCTCTAATGAGCATAATAACCCCTGAGAAATAAATAGATTTTTTATTTTCAAGATTATATTATTCTTCAATCTCTTGCCTAAATAACCCTGAAATCGTTAATTTTTCACTAAGTTTAGTGGCTAGGTCTGTGCATCAGAAGGAACTGCTTTATAATGATCAAATTTTCTGAATTTCACGTACTTTTATTCTTATCTAGGCTAAAATGATAAATCAACAAATATTGTAACCACTTTTTGGCCACTTTTGTAATTTCAAAGTTCTTTTTCCAAGCATTGGCATTCCAAGTCTTGCTTTTTTAGTGATAGTAAAGTGATTGCAGATGAAAAATATATAATACTAAATCTTCTTTTGTCAGTTTACTTTATAATGAATAATTATAAATTTACTAATCGCTGAATACAAATTTCATGTAATCTTTTGCAATCAGGTTCACTGTCCATAGTCTCTCAAATATAAAAGAAACATCCACCAATACAGTAAATGTGCAAATTAGCGGATAACTTGATCCTGGAAGATTAGTCCAACATCTTTCAAAAACCTTCAAAAAAAAAAAAAAAAAGATACTTAAAAAGGAATGACAAATTAAAAAGATTATAGATTTTTTTTTTTTTTCTTAAACAATTTTTGTTCTAAAATATTTTCTTTTATAGTATTAATAATGCATAATTGCAAAAATTTTCTCAAGAATAATATTTAGTACTTAACATTTGAAGCAGTAGGAAAATTTGCGATATGTGTTGGAAAAAAATAGTAGACAATATTCACTGATCTTAGTTCAAGGTTATAAAAGTCACAAGTCAGGAGAAAACAAACCAGCATGTTTCCGTAGTAAAGTATGTGAAAAATATTTTAAATGTCTGAAATTAAATTATTTTACAATATGTGTGTGGGGGGTGGGGGTGGGGACAGACATTTGCACTAAAATTGAAATATTTGACTCCCCTTTTATAATATTAACTGCTATTTATATAATTTACATTTGAAGCTAAACAAATACTCCAAAAATGCTGTCTTACACTTGAAAAATCACGCATCTTAGGTCTATGTCACATTTACACCTTTTTGGATTAAAATCAAATTGTTTGATGACAAAGTAAAATGAAAGTCGTAAATGAACAAACATGTAACTCGTAAGTATCACCATTTTTATAATTACATCTGCTAGTTTTTTCTGTACCAGTTAGATAATAATAAAATTTAAATAAAAAACAAACGGACAAGTGCGAGTACTACTCACACACAGAGGGTTCCGTACAATAACATATGAATTAGTAAGTGTATTATTAAAAAAACACCGTTGCTAAAAGAATACTAAGATTTTGTAAAAACTGTACAACGTAGGGTTGGGTATAGCTGTATAGTATACAGGATACAGGGTGCAAAGGAAAGTCCCTTTAACCTGAAAATACTTGCGAACGGAGAGAGTTACAGCTATACAAGTGAGGTAATGGTACAGTAAAGAGACTACGCCTGACCTAATGCAAACAAGAGCAGCACCCCTAGTGGCAAAATTTGGAAGATAGCCATTGCAAATCGAAAACGAAAAGAGATAGAGCAAATTTTCCAATTAGAAAGTTTATCCTATTAAGTTAAAGTTAACCTTTTATCACTGTGAGACAGTTTGTCTTTTTTTTGTGTGTGTGATGTTATCAAAATGTATTGAGATAAGTTCGTATTTATAGCATAAATTGTGCGTATTTCTTCATACTTCTGACTATTCCATTCAAATTTTTACAAAATTGAGTGCATCGATTTCGGACATTTTTAGGTAAACAGGCGAAGATTTATCTTATCCGTGAAAACCAAATGTCATATTCAACTAATTAATTGATGCTCTAAAATTTTCTAATTGGTAATTTTGCTCTATCTCTTTTCGTTTTTGATTTGCAGTGGCTATCTTCCGAATTTCGCCACAAGGGGGAGATGCTGTAGTTTTCATTAAATCGGGCGTAGTCGCTTTACTATACCGTTACCTCACTTGCATAGCTCTAGCTCTCTCCGTTCACAAGTATTTTCAGGTTAAAGAGACTTTCCTTTGCACCCTGTATACTAGAAAAGTATAAATGGATATACCATGAAAGTTCAAAGATATATGGAACCTAAATAATAGCAAGCAAATACAGTATACATTCTGTATATTTGTTATTCCATATAGGTTTTTAGTTAACCTTTAAAGACATAGTAGGTGTATTTAGAGAGCCACTCAATGGAAACTAGTCGCGAATCCCATAGTATTTATGTGATTAATTTTCATTAAATTAGTCTGTTTTTAACAATTTGACGTTTATTGCATTTATACTGCTACTGGGCATTGCATTACATAAATATATCCTTAAAGTTTTTTATCTAGGCTTTAAAAGCAGATGGAGCATAGAGTACGCCGTCCCTGTCATTATGCATGTCAAAACCGTCCGTGTCTTTAAGGGTTAATATATCGGCTAATTACCGACGATTTTTCCCGAAATTCATGATCAACAATGCTTTTATACTTCTGCTACGATAGGTACCTCCAGCTCTGCTCAACACTTTTGCTGAAGCCCGTAAATCGAAATTTTAGTGTAACGGAAAAATGCGATTTTCTCAAAAACTATGTGACCTAGGGTAATCGCTATAATTTTCCTGCAAGGTTTAAATTAATGTCTACTACCTCTAATTTTTTCATAATTTTAGTTTCAGTAGATTCGGAATTAGATGGGGAGGGGGGACATATTTTTGCACTACATTTTCCACCATAAATTTGAAAATATAATACCTAAAATTAAATGAAATATATTTTTAATTTCAGCGTTACGAAAGCTTTTACACGATACCCCACACAATATACAAAGAAAAGATTTTTTTTTCAAGTAACTTAATTAGTCCTCTACATTTTTCCTAAATATATTTATGAATATTTATTAATCTGTAAATATGTGGATCAATAATCTTTATTACTTCCCCTAATTTGAACTTTCCACGTTGCATAGTTACAAGTAAAAGGGGTGTGACAGACAGACAGACACAGGCGTGATCTTATAATGGTTCAGTTTTTACTTTTTAAGTACAGAACCCTAAAAAACAATCATAAACAAAATTGTTATTCATAGGGAAGGTCTACTTAAAGCGCACATTCAAAATATTTTGAAAAAGAAAATGCTAATAAAATAACAAATGCATTTATAAATTACTTGTTAAATAAGTATTTAAATGCCTAACATCTAATCAATTTAATCTTAAACAATGGATTAGTTTATATTTTTTTCTGTAAGCTTATAAAATATAATTTTGTGTTGCTGTAGCTATTTAATTTTATACGGTGTCACCGGCTGGAAGGTTTAATTGTATTTTGATTAAGAATGCTTATATTATAACATTCCGATATTAAGTCGTTTCCATGGCAACAATACTTTTGTTGTTTTTGACAGTAACAATATCTAAGTCCAATTGCCAATGCTCAGAATCAGACGGTCATTTTGAGTTTGAAACAATTTAAATCCATTTAAATTTTGTTCTAAACAGCATAATTACGATCATTAAATTTCATTATATACACATATAAATGTATATGACAAAACTGCAGTTATAAAAATGTATTTATTTAAGTTAAACTTATTTAAACTAACTTCGTATGGAGAGTTGAAAAATCTTCCTTAAAGAATATTTATCATAGTATTATTCAAAGTTTTATTGTGTTGCTAAACAGCGTTAAATTGCAAAAAAGATGAAATTTTCGTTATTTTACAAATGCTAAATCAAGCTTATGTTGATTTTTTTTTAAATAAATATATATATAGCCTCATGAGAAGAATATTCATTTGAAGATGCATTTTTCTTAACCTGCCACAAAAGATAAATCGTCAAATCTTATTTCAAGTGCAATACATCAACTGAGTAATTTTTTAAGCATTACAAACATTCTCTTTTATGTTTACATTAAAACTTTTCATTTTTTAATATTATCACTCATCAAAACTGACTTTTTTTTTCCCTTTTTTAAAAATTTTAAATAAAATTAAACAGTTTTTTCTTTAATTTTTCGAGGTGTAATAGCCATTTCAATTTTTTTCATCAATGTTATCATTCGCCAAGAAATAAAATGGTAAAGTTATCGTCCAAAATAACAGAACTTTCCATAATAATTCTATAACTAATCTCCGTAGAACGATGTGTTATATACTAAAACCTTTCCTGAAATAATATCTATCTAACAGTGCAAGTTTCATCAAAATCCATTCAGTAGAACTCGAATTATAAGACGCCAGAACAAAATTTTCGTTTGTATTTTATATATATAAGCAGATGAGACAACAGAGATATAGCAAACTTCTGGGTTAAAGAAAAGTGAACATAAAAATAGTTAAAAACAGGCTTTTATATGTTTATTTTAAAAATCAAACAATTTTATGACTGCAATTCATGTTGCAAATTATTTCCATAACAATACGGGAATTTGTCATGGGATCTGATGATGGAAAATTTTTTGTTTTTATTGCTAAGAAACACAAACTAATGAATTTATTAAAAAACTTCCATTTTTCTCCAGTTTCTTCTTAAGATATGGCAATAAGAAAGAGAGAGAACCCATTATTTAAACTATATCCATCCATGCTTTCTAAATCGTTTTCATAATGTATGATCATGAAATAATTTAATTGATATTGACCTATTGTTGATAATTAAATTATGAAAATATTGTATTCTTACTGGAAGCATAAAAATACACACTTTCTAGAATTCTAGCACATAAGAAAATTTGCAAAAAATGAATCATAAAATTTCATCTTTACATACACAGTTAGTTAATTAAAAGTGTAAAAAAAAAAGATAATTACTATAACAAAAATTATTTTGTGAATATTAAAATTATTAAATGCTGAAGATGATGGATTATCATTTTTCAATAAATACAACTTTATTACAGTTAATCAAAAGACTGACTTTTAACAAAAAAAAATTTAGCATTTAACTAAATGTCTATTTGCTAAAATGCTGTTTTTTTATACTGGTTGGTATATAAATGTTCTGTCAGTAGTTTATGGTTAATTCAACTCCAGAATGACTACTTTTTTTCAATCTATCATTTAAATAAAAATAAAATAAATTATCTTATTGACTACTTTCCATTAAAGAAAAAACTATTCAGCAGACTAACTCACAGTAAACAAATGGAAGAATGTTATCACTGGAACTTAAAAATACAGTATGGAATCATTTATCCGAAAACCAGTTATCCAGAATGCTTTTTCTAATAGGCTGATTTCGGAATCTTTGCAGAAAAAAGTGTCATACACTGCCAGTTTGACTTATGCATTGCTTGAAACAATTATATAATTTGATGACAACATCTAGTATTTGAAATGGAAACATATTTAGTTGTACTTCATATGTTTTAATTTTTATGCAGAGGAAACAAGAGAATTTTTGTTCCCAAGGGATTCCCATAAATTACCTGCTTTCAAACTCTGATTAACTTTTGATAATTCTTGCATCTGATTTTTAATCCATATAATGTAATAATTTAAAATCAGAAATAATGCCACAACAACATATATTACACAAAACTTATCAAATGGATGCTGCTTTAATGCCCAACCAGTTATCCAGAATACATCTGATCCCAACCATTCTGGATAAATGGTTCTGTACTGTAAATAAATAAATACAAGAAATTCAGAAAAGCCTCACTCACTAAAGTGTCAATTATCAATAACTTTAAACAATAAATTTTACAATATATCAATGTAAACAGACTTTCAAGTACTTTTCAAGGGTTTGTTTCTTCTTTTTCACTGAAAAACACAAATGGGAAAAAAAAAAAAAAAACTTTAAGAACCTTAGAAAACAATTCTGTTTGGACTATGCAAAATCAAATATACAAAAGCCGTTTTGAAGTTCCCATCTTTAGGAGAAAAAGTGGGCAACCTGAATACATAAAACAATCTAGCCAACTGTTTTTAAAATTTAATAAAATATATGAAGCTATATAAAAGAAAAGAGGTATTTTATGTTGTTTTTTTAAGATAAAATACAAATTTCAAAGGCTTACTTAAAATCTAATTATCACTACTAGAATATATGACTTAAAGGAAAGAAGAAAAAAGTACTTGGATTAGCTCTAATATAAGTTTTTAAAAATGGGAATACGCTGAGTCATATTGCTTATTTAATTATTTCCAAATACAAATAAATGTTGTTTTACCTATAATACTATATTTACAAAGACACTATATTCACACATCTTAATTTCTAAGAACATATTAAAGAATAAAACTCTTGCTCACAATGTTATACGTCTTGCTATACTGTTTTGCACAATGTTGCACAGAATATTATAAAACTAATTTGATGCAGAATTTTTTATTGTTCTTAATTTATTCTGATCGTGGAATAAGTATTAAACACCTGCTGAACAGATCATGAAAAACTTCTGCTACAAGTTTTAAATAACTAATAATAACAAAAATCAGGGCTTTAATGAAGGATAAACAGTTTAACATGTTATATAAACTCTGTATTTTTATTACAGAAGCTCCGCATATCCTTTGTTTCTCAAGCAAAGCTATAGTGTATAAGCAGTAGCATATACTTTGTTTTCTCTTTTACAACTACAGAACTGACCATAACTCAATAATAATTAAATATTATCAACTTTGCTTCAAAAAGTTAATCTACTAAACAAATAAATCATAGCATAAAATTAGTAGTATAAAAAATGTACAATACAAAAACTATTAAGGTTACTACCTGATATATAATTAAGCAAGGATAGGTGATACAGAGAACGATAAATCCAGATGCTAAATATTTATCCTCTTTACAGACCTGAAAGGTTCATAAAAGATGTATTTAATATAGATTGTGTAAAATATTAAATAAGATATACACAGATTCATACAAGAAATATTAAAAGAAAAACTTTATTAAAATACATGAATACATCAAATAATTCATAGTTTTATTACTAAAATAGGTGTAAAAACACATAAAAGGTTTTAAGCATTAAAACCAAATTACAGATGTTAAGTCCCAAGCTTTGAGTAAAAGATAACAAAATTTTACAACAATCTTAATTGTAATTATTCAAAATGAAAATTGAAATAAATTACGATAGTATGCATACAATCTAAAATTTTACAACACTGCTTATTATTGTTATTATTATTTCAATAATTGAAATAAACTATGAGAGTATAAATGCCAAGCTCACCGTAACTTTACCACAACACCAACTCATAAAAGAATACATCAAGATCAAAACAAGGAGTAAATATAACTTGTTTGTTTTAGGAAAATCGAGGGTGATGGGGAAACTGTAGAAAGCACAAATGACCTGAAAATGAAATATAAAAATAACTTTATTTAATCTGTTCAGCAGAACGAAGAAGAAAGCATAATTCAATATAGATACAATATACATAGTTGACTTAACAATAGAAGATTAAAGATGAAATCTTGAAAATTAAAAATCAAAAGATGAACATTTACTCATTTTAGATAATTAATTACAGTTAATGGTAATTATTAATTTAACTTTTAAAAAGAAAATGGGATGAAACATTGAAAAATGTAATTCATTTAGATATTCTGAAGTTTATTTATAGAATTAATAATAGATGGACAGTATTTATATTCAAGTAAAAATTTTGTTTTTTGGAATAGTCACTGAAATTTAATACAGTAATGAACAAATCAAGAAGCATGGAAATGGAATAGAAATAAATTTATAAATACATTCATTTATTGACAATAATGAAAACAAAATACAGTTAAACCTCCCTGTGCAACCACCTCCCTGAATGACCATTTTTTCATGGAACAAAATTTATTCCCATAGGCTCAATACTAATTTTACATCCACTCAGAGACCACCCCAGTTGAACTCCCTCCATGAGCGACCAATTTCTTTGAAGAAAATGAAACAAATTCCGTTTTTTCCTAGTCGCTTGAAGAAGGTTTTATTAGAAAAATAATTCCGGAGTGTGCATTATTCAAACTTCTAAACTAAGTTTCTAAACTAGAATTTTTTTTATTATTCCAGTAACTTTTAAGTGTTTAACCCCTTGTGCCTTTTTAGACAATGGATTTTACTCTGATGATAAATTAAGAATGACGGTCCTTGCCCTACTCTGTCAGGAAACTCTCAAAGAAATAAATTAATGAAACCATCATTATTTGTTCCTGTCCAAAAAAAAAAAAAAAAAAAAAAAATTGCATTCATTTACTGAACTTTGAAAGGACTTGGCAATAAAAGTTATAAAAGATAAAACTATAAAATCAAAGCAAACGTCAATGTATTCATTTTTTAAACTCTGCAGTAATTAACTTACATAATTAAATTTTGTTTTGATACTTAAATTTTCATATTTTGCCTTAATGTGAAAAATAAATTTTAGTAACATTAATTGTTACCTTTTTTCCACAATTAAAATCTAGATTTAAACATGACCTCCATTAAGAGACCACCTCTCAGAGCGACCAATTTTTATCGGAACAGAATGCGGTCGCTTTGGAGAGGTTTTACTGTAATTACATAAGCAAAAAGCTTAGTGTTGATTTAGTCACCTTGAATTTTAAATTCACGGTTGTGAGAATCTCCAATAACCATGGTTGCTTTTTTATAACAAAATCTAATACCTGACTATAAAAACAAATTTCTGACTTATAATTTAGCAACAGCAAACATACTGGCTAACTTTAGCATCATGGGAAACAAAATCTGATGATAATTTTGCCATTTCTTAACATAAAAATGCTACTTAATGTTTCATTCATGGAGGTGAGAATTTATTGTTTACAACAGAAACAAAAAATAAAATTGATTTTAAGTTATTGTTTTTTACCAAAAACTTATTTTCTTTTAGTTGTTCAAAAGTATTCATGTAAAACAATGTAGACATCTATTGTTTGTAATTTTATTATTTATTGCACCCCAGTTAGCATATATTAGTGAGAGCAGTTTCTGTGTTAACCTTTTTTCAAAATTCACTTTAAGCCATGCATGAACCAGCAGTGATCATATTTGACATATGATAGACAGTGTTACATAAAATTTTTTGACTTGCAACAGTGCAAAACAAAAAATCCCCCTGATAGAGATCTGGCTACCACAGAAATTGTTAAAAATGCAACCCAGGAATCAATTGGACAAAATACACTAAAATCTAACCAGCATCAATTTATGCCAAGGATTAAGTGAATGTAAAGTTTTATGAAATTTCACTCCATAGATTCTGAGATATAGTTACCATGTAAATTGTAAAAATTGCAGCACAACAGTGCCACCTGTACGACATATATGCCAAAACATAACCAGCACCTGTATGCGCTAAGGTCTAATTAAATATGGTGCTTGATGAAATTCCATGCTTTAGATTTTGAGATAGAGTAGATACAAATCTTGTATAACATACAGAGAGAGATTTTTTTTCTTTATTGTCAAATGATATTCAGATCAATCTAAAATTCTAAAATGTATAAATCCATAAAAAAATAAAATTATTTTCATGATATCAATACTTTATTCTGATAAAAGTATATTAAAGAAATTATATATATATATAAAATAATATGAAATTGTAATTAAGATTTCCTTTAATAGCTCGGATAGTTCCATCATTATCGAAAACAAAACTAAATATATAATAATAAAGATAGAAGTTTGCCTGTGTGCTGAAAACACAGCTGTATGTAGAGCTACACGATTTGGCAGGAACGTACCTGTATGTTTAAAGTTATGCACTTAGAAGGCAGTTTTGGATTTTTCTATAGACCGTTGCATGTAGAACTACAAGGTTTGGCAGGAATGTACTTATATGTTTAATGTTATGCAATTAGAAGCCAGTTTTTGGATTTTTTGATTAGATTTTTTTAATTTAATTTTTTTATGAAGTTTTTAGAGTTTTACAGAGGTTTTTCCACATCAGTAAAAAGAATCTGTTTCAATTATTTAGCTTAATGTAGTAAATTTTGTCCTCTTTTCAATAAGGTTTATTAAGAATTCATACAACGATTTTCTAATTTTTCACGAATTTTTTATGTAAATGCCTGTATTTTTTCGCTTTCTGCAGTGATTTTTTGACATTTGCGAAAGAATTCCAGTTACAATGTTTTAGCCCTAACAATATAAACTTTGTCCTGGAATTGCATTCTTTGATTGGAATTTTTAACAGGTTTTTTTTTTGTTGTTGTTCTGTGACGATATTTTGGCATTTGTGAAAGAATTCCGATTACACTGTTTTAGCAGACTACTAAAGTAAATTTTGTCTTCTATGAATTTTTTTATTTTTAGGAATTTTTATGTTTTGTGATGGTTTTAGTAAAATGAAACTAGTTTCAATATATTAAATGGTCTTATTTTCAATAAAGTTTGTTCAGAATTTGTACAGCATTTTATGAATTTTTCACACTTTTATATGTGATTTCTAGAATTCTTTACTATTTTGCAGCGATTTTTTAATTTTTTTGGAAACATTTTTATGCATTTTTTGTGTTTTGTGATGATTTTTTTTAATGTAGTAAATTTTGTCTTCTGCGATTTTTAATTTTTAATGAATTTTAATACGATTTTCAATGTGTTAATGTTTTTTTTACATTTTGCGACAATCTTTTGACATTTGTGAAAGAATCCCGGTTATAATGTTTTAGCCACTATAGTCAATTTTGTCCTCAGCATTTTTTGAACTTTTAACAATTTTTAGAGTTTTTGTGCATTTTGCGGCGATTTTCCACATTACACAAACTACTGAGCGAGGCTCTGTCAACCAGGTACTATATGTTCAGTATATTAAAGATTACAGTAAAATTGTTTTGTCTTTTATTTATTTATTTTTTCTTTTATGTAAATGGCATAGCGAAGATGCATAAAGTAAGATTGCGTACAGTGTGGAACCAGTACATGATAGGACTACTTTTAAAACAAAGTGACACTGTGTACATAAGGTATTCAAATTCTGTGGCGATTGCCAAATTTTTAGAAAACTGACAGCCTAGAAAAAAACATAAAAAGACAAGAAAACAGATAGGCAAACATGCTATTCCTAGATTCTGATTCCAGATGAAATTTATATGGGACCACTACCAGTGGCGCAGCCAGAATTCGGTTCTAGGGGGGGGGGGGGGGGGGGGGGGGTTGGATTTTTTGATAAAGGTGTTCGCCGGTTATTTGAATCACCGGTTAATATAATCTGTCTTTTTAATGAATCAAATCATAATGCTTTTTACCCGCAGTTACATTGGTTGTGTTTCATTTAAACAGCGTTTACAGTATTAGAGTTAGAAAACATAAAATGCACCAATGAAATAACCCCAAACTAGGTTAGATTTATAAAAAGTGTTTAAAGATGATGAGGCAAACTTTAAGAGTTGTATAAGTGTACAGTGAGGCAAATAATTTTTGCATAGAAAATAACAGAATTCCAATCCACTTGTTCAACCAAAAATACACAGGATTTCATTCCAAGACAATTTCGAATTCTTGTTTTTAACTTTAATAATAATGAAGCCATTTTAACAAAATTTTCAATATACTTACCGTGCTTTTATCAAATGTAACAACATCACGAAAATTGGTGGAATTTATCATCATTTACGTCCAATGAGTGCTCAGTTAGGTAATCCATATTTTGGAATGTAGTTGATATTAAACATGGTATTTTATTGGGTTTTTTTTATTGTGCACTTCCAGTACTTTACATGACATCGAATTTGTCATTAAGTAACTTAAATCTGTTGAAAATTTCGCTAAAACATCTTTATTATTGTTAAAGTTCTCTAAAAATATCCGGGTTCAAACTGAAGTCGTACCTGTACTAATATTATAAAGTAACTTTTTTTGTAGGGGCTACTTTTGGAACTACCAAACGGATTTAAAAAGATAATCGGCCGTGTGGGAACTTAACTCGCATACAAAATATCAGAACTGTTCAAAGATAATATTTACTTGCGTACATATAACAATACCACATGCCATAATTTAATTCTACTAGAATGAAAACTGATGAATATTTCTCCCTCTAAAACACAGACTTTGTACAAAGTTTAAACTTGGTAGAGAACCAACCACGTTTCGGAAAGAGGTCGCGGAGATTCTCACGAAAAGTTACTTGTAAATCATATTTCATGTAATAGTGGACAATTTTAAAGGAATAAAAAAAGGTACACTTAATAAAGTGAAAATTTTCTATTCATTTTAAAAAATAAAAGCATATTCAGACATAATTATTGAAATGATTTCTAATCGAAAAAATGTTTTCCTTATAAATGATTTATTTATTGAATTATAAGCAATTTTTGTCTCAAAATTACTGACTTTTAATTTCTTGGAATTATTATATGAATTATCTTTTTAATGTTTGCCTTCAATAATTGAATTCAGTTGGAATAAAAAGTGCTTATCACTATGTTTCACCTTACCTAAAACAAAGATCTTATACAAAGTTTAAACTAGGCACTGTCACTGTGCCAAGCACGCTTCGAAAGGAGGTCACAAGGTAGCAACACTGTTTTGATCCGTACCGTTGTTTTCTACATGGGTTTTTAATTAATATCTCGGCAAATTACAGACACATTTTTTCGAAAATCATTACCGACAATCCTCGGAAGATTCTACGTCGCTTAGGTACACCGAGTGCTCTCAACTCCCCCGCTGACAATCAGAAAAATAAGATGCACGAATGATCTTATAATAATTCCGATTTTACTTTTTAAGCATAGAGTGAAACCTTAATAATAATGGCAAAATGATGGTAACTATCTCCGTTTTAACATAAGCTATATTTTATATCGGTAAAACAACGGCTAGAAACATGGAATTTGCCATGGTTGTTAATTTACAGACTTAAATGCATGCCCTGAACAGTTTTTTTTTTAAATTCGAAATTTTAAAGGGTGCAAGAGCAAAAAATTAAAAAAAAAAACTTTCTAAAATTGCGATTTGTGTGATACATTTTGTATAGAAGGTTAGAATCTGGCATGGTGATAACTTTTGGGATGTATAAATGCTCAAGAATGGTTCCTAAACAAATTCAATTTAAAAAAGATGAAATGAGCGGAAAACGGTCTGAAAACGATCTAAAGCTAATGTCAGACGGACGTCTTTTTGCACGCTTTTTTACTTCCGTATTATCCCTACACAATGCTAGCAGCATTATATAGCCTTAATTATGATTTATTAGGTATTGTTAGAGATAGATACATTAAGATTGGCATGGCTGTTACTCTAGAAACGTAAATGATCACCAAGAACAGTTTTACAAAAATTCGAAATTAAAAGGATGCAAGAGCAAAAAACGTTCTAAAACTGCAGTTTGTGCGATATACACTATATGGCAAAAGGTGACCGGTCACTTGCGATTATAGACGTTTTGTTAAATATCTAGAAAAATGCATGAGGAATTAACCTGAAACTGCAGGTGTGTAAACAGTATAGTATAGGTCATATTTCTGCGAAGATTTTTTTTCTCTAAACCCCATAGGGGACCGTCAACAAATTGAAAAGGAACTAATATCTTTTGGATAATCCTGTAAAAACTAATGTAGCAAAAACCTTCATATTCAAGGTTATTAATAAATGGCTTATTGTAATATACTGTGTTCATTTTTATGAGGCTAACATGTATACTCGTAGAGAAATTAAGGTTTTTATAAAAACAGTCCCATATTTCGCCAAGTTTTTTGCTTATAATTTGCGGAGTTCTTAATATAAAAAAAGTTCTTTTCAGAAAATATGACAAACAACATTGTACATAATAATCTGCAATCAGAATAGAAAATAATAAAAATTGGATGAAAAATGAGGAGGTTTATTAAAAAATGTTTCACTGCGCATGCTCAAATGCAATCAAAATATAATGTGCATAATGTATTAGCTAATTATATAGAGCAAGTTTTGTGATAGTCTCAAAATCATAGAATGAAAATTCTGAAAATTGTCGTCGATAGAATAACCTCGAAATCCGTTGTTCTCAAAAAGAAGCAAAAAGATGGGGGTTTGTATCAAATATCTGTTGATTAGTGCCAAGATAGCGTACACAACATTGCACGTATATTTGGATACAACCCCTCATCTTTATGCTTCCTTTTGGGAACAACGGATTTCGAGCTTATTCTATTGACGATAATTTTCAAGCTATGATTTTAAGACTTTTAGAAAACTTGCTCTATATAATTAGCTAATACATTATGCACATTATATTTTGATTGCATTCGCGCATGCGCAGTGAAATATTTTTTAGTAAACCTACTCATTTTTCATTCAATTTTTATTATTTTTTAATTCTGATTGCAGGGTATTATGTACAATGTTGTTTGTCATATTTTCTGAAAAGAGCTTTTTTTATAATAAGAACTCTGCAAATTATAAGCAAAAAACCTGGTGAAATTTGGAACTGTTTTTATAAAAACCTTAATTTCTCTACGAGTATACATGCTATTCTCATAAAAATGAACACAGCATATTTACAATAAGCCACTTATTAATAATCTCGAGTTTGAACGCTTTTGCTACATTAGTTTTTACAGGGTTATCCAAAAGATATTCGTTCTTTTTCAATTTGTTGATGGTCCCCTATGGGGTTTCGGGAAAAAAATCTTCGCGGAAATATATGACCTATACTATTTACTCACCTGCAGTTTCAGGTTAATTCCTCATGTATTTTTCTGGATATTTAACAAAACGTCTAAAATTACAAGTGACCGGTCACCTTCGGACCTATAGTGTAGTTGGTATAAAAGCTTGGTTTTTGACATGGTGGTTACTTTTAAGGTATAATGATATTGAGAAAGATAAAAAATAATGAGAATATTCCATAATATATTCAAGTAACCGTTTTCTATAATAGCGAGTGACTATAAAGCTAAAACTGCAGATTTTTAACAATGTGCTTATTAATTTAAATTAATGCATGATTAGCATAAAATTGTGTATAATTATATTTTATACAGTCTAAGAAAATGTTTTACATTTAACCCCTCTCTTTTCAAAATCCATACTCACAGACATATTATCTATAACTCTATGAAATTACAATAAAATCTTCTTTCCTACGTGACACGGGTGGCAATGCTTCTCCGAGAGTAAGCACCATTACTTGTTGCTACATTACTAACTAATGAAATACATTCTTTAAATTTGTGTACAGATCTCCTAAGGAGCAAATATGTTCGAAAGACACACTGATTGCGATAATTTGTTCAATCACAATCAAAAACAGCTTTTTACAACTTTATAGTTACTACTTTTTAAATTCTTATTTTACAAAGATTTTTACTTGGGTGCGTAAAAAGATTTAGCGTAAAAGTCTTAGATATAATTGAGAGCAAAAAGCGTAAAACAGGGCGTTTGAAACTAAGAGAGATCTGCAAAGTGTATGTTTCATGTTTTTTCTGAAATTCGATGGTCTATTATTGTTTCGAACATGGAATAAAGACAGAAGTGCAATTAAGAAATGGCCCATTGTATAATACTTAAACTCAAAGCATCTGTGTCGCAGAAAATGACCATTCTTTTAGCATAAGACGTCTCGAAAAAGTGATTTAGTCCAAATAACCAATTTTCACAAAACCAATGCATGTAATATGCGCTTTCACAGTTTTAAGTAGAATTTTCGCCGTTTAATTGAATCACTTTGTTGAATAGACTTTGATTTCTCAAAGCGGCGGATTTCGTAAAACGCCAAAACGTTTAAATATTAATTTTGGTTTTGATTCATATAAGATTATAGTAATTATACTAATTAAATATATTATACTAATTAAATATATAGTATAGCAATTATAGTAATTTTTCTTAGCTCTGGAAGGAGTTTTAACCCCCAAACCTCTCCCGTGGCTGCGCCACTGACCACTACTAAAATGAGCTCTTTTCAACAAAAAAATAAATCAAAATCAGAACAAACATTCAAATATTATGCATGGACATCAGGGTTCGTAAATATCATGATATTTTTGAAAATATCAAAAATATCCGATATTTTTTATATATATCCAATATTTTCAAATGGTCAACTTATTGATAATTATAAATATTTTCACATGAATATAAATTAGAAACTAAAACATATTGCATTTAGCATGAAAACTTAATAAAACAATATTCTAACTGTATTTTTTTTTCACTTATGTAACAAAATTGAAGATCAACTAACTGAAAACAATTAATTATCAAGTTTCCAGACAATTTTGTGTTTTATACAAAAAAATTATACACAATATACAGTACACTCTCCGTAAGGCAGACTCTGTGTAAGATGGAAATCTGTTTAACTCGGAAAGATTTTCAAGTCCCTGCAAATCCACAGACAGAGTAAAATTTGTCTAAGGCGGAATATTGTATACTGCGAAAAATTTTCATTGTCCCAAACGATTCTGCATTGGACAGTTTACTGTACTTCATTTTTATTGAAAAATTTGAATATAAATGTAAGCTTGTATCCTTTTTCGTTCTCTAACCTGTTGTGTAGTTTAAACACTAAAGGAAACCAAAACCAGAAAAGATTCTATGAAGCAGTAAATAACTTCTCGAAATTAGACAGTTTATTTTCAAATAGCTGTTTTAAGTAAATACTAGATAGTGCCCGTCAAGATTTGACGGTAAATAACTTGAATGTTTCATCAGAAAAATTCTTGAATTTTTTAATTAGTTGCTTTTAAATTAATTATTGAATGACGAATTTTTATATTGCATAAGTGATACCTATTTCTTTAAGGCGATAGATGGTGCTGTCAGTCTAACCTATTCAATGAAGTGAAAGAATTTTAAGTTTATAATTTACAACCAATTATGCTTGCTTTTAATCAGAAATTTACCTAAAAATGTCGGGTAGAGAATTTAATTTAATTTACTTAGGCCTCTTTTTTTTTTTTTTTTTTTAAATAACAATATTTATTTTCATTTATTTATTTATTTTTTTTAAACTACACGACGATTAAAAGCTGATGTGAATTTAATTTTTATCTGTCTCATTATCTAAAAACCTAATTTTGAAACTTGATGCAGCTAACGATTTTATAATATACGTTTTTTTATTACTTGAATTTTATTTCACATCTTTATAGATTTTTTAAATATTAAACCTGGATATCAAGGTGATTTCTTTTATAGCTCTTATACGAATATTTTTCTTTCTTTCCGTTTTATTTTTTACGGAAAAGAATGACAAACTTTTCTTTCTGACACACACATATATATATTCTTGATAATGGTAAGAAAATATAACGAAAATCGTAGATCAGCTAATTTATTTAATTGATAATTACATGCAAAATATTTCAAATATTAAATCATTATTATTTCAAAATATTATTGAGTGTTAAATTTTATTTAATTATAAAGCATTCATAATAATATTAATAATAATAATAAAATATAAAAATCCTATAACTTCTCTTCCTAATAAAATATGTCATTACTGAAAGGAATAATCGACAAAAATATTACACATTTAGCCAGGCTTGAGTTCGAACCTGCACCCGCTACAAAAATTCTGAGCTTTAGTCTGTTGCGTTAACCCACTACGCTAACTGGAACTCCTTTTTCTCCCTTCTAAATTGAAGAAGTTCGAAAAACAGTTGATGCATACGTAATTGTCTTGAATTTGAGTTTTGATCTTACAGAAAAACTTTGGCGTTTTAATACATATGATACCTTACTTTTTCAAAGAAGCAGCTACAAATTAACGTGCTAGTTTCCCAGTCTTCGTGTGTAACTATTGGCAATTCATAAGACGGATATAACTTTTAGCCTCAAGTCACTGTGTTTATCTTCTGTGTGTAATATGACCAAAACAATATGGCACTCTCAAAATAAACCGTATCTAGCTCACACAGTAAATCTTTGAATTGTTAATAATGCTGATAGAGTCAAATAATATTAACTTTGTGAAAGAAAGAAAAGCTAGTTTACAGTAAGATCGAATAGCAGACGAACTTAAAACAACTTCTACCTGTGACGCGATAGTTCAACTGAGCGAGCATCTTTGCGCATGTGCAGCGCATCACTCCAAAGGCAGACTTGTACTTATATACTGCGCATGTGCAACTGTAGAATTTTAATTTAAAATTACGCCAAATTAATAAAATATTTCAACAAACGAATGAACGATATCAAATCTGTGGCCAAATATCTTTCATTTAAAAAAAGATTGGTGTAATTTGATGCAGTAGTTTCTTCTCACGGGCTGTCGAAAGAAAACCCTTAGCGTTTTAAATATATAGATTGTCCCACATTGGTTCTACATTCTGCATTTAAAAAATTAGCTTTAAATGTAAAGCTGGGAAAATTTTTTTTTTTTTTTTTTTTGAAGGGTCTTAAAAATGGCCTGCCAAAGCAAAAGTTCTTATCTAATGACATAATCAATAACAGTTAAAAAATTCATTTATACTTGTTTTGATTGAAAATATCAAAAATATCATATGCAATATTTTGAAAATTAGTGTCAAATATATGAAAATATCAAACTTCATGATATTTTAAAAATAAATATTGGATATATATCAAGATATATATTAGGTTGTAACGAAAGTTTTCCTCCAAATCACTATTACATAATACTAATTATAATATAAATAATTAACTGTAATATTATATATAACCACTATTTCGCCAAACCTTCACAGTGTCATATGATACAACACTAGTACCTAAAGCTGTAAACTTTATTCGGTGACATTCTGTAGCTGTCTTTTTGCAACAGAAGAGGAAGTAAATGAATATTCTAATCTGGTAGCATGATAGTTCCCTTTCAAACACCTTGTACTTAAAGATAATGATATTTTTTTATAAATTTCACAGCACAGTGTTATAAAGCAAGTCTCTTTCTTTCAAATGCCAAAAATCGTTTGACAAAATATGAGCAAACACGTCAATGCGAACTGTTTGCACAGACCGTATTAGCTGTGGCGGGAAACTTTCGTTACAACCTTATATCACCGAACATTGATGGATATACATAAAAAAAAAATTATATAAAAACAAACTTCTTTTGTTTGAAGTCAGTTAAAAATTATATAAAATCATAAGTATGAATCTAATAGAAGGATGGATTGGAGGAGAAGGGAATCATCTTGGAGAGAAAAAAAAAACTGCATCAGTAACTGGTCACATATCTAATGGTCATTAGCTTTGATAAATGAAAAACAAGTTTATATATCACCTTCACAAGCAAATAAATTGGTAGGTGATCAATTCAAACTATCACTTTAGTTGCTAGTAACTATGATACATTTGTCAAAGAAGGTGGCCCATTATACATCTTGCATAGTCCCTTATTTACCTACCAGCACTTACCTTAGATAAAATAAAAACTAAATAAAAAGATTTAACAAATATGTCAGAGGAAAATTTAAAAAAAATATGCTGTTATGTGACAATATCTGAAAAACAATCTTTCCTTTTCCTTTACATGAAATTTTAATAAATACCCAACCTGGGATCCCCGGATTACAGAATATACTACTTGCTTCCCAAATTCTACATAAAGAGATCTATAGGCAAACATAATTTCTAATTGAAGACTAATAGATTGCTTTATTTAATATATATATATTTTTTACATTGCTCAGCAATTAAACATGTCAGCGTTTAATAACTAAATAAATCACATAGATTTCACTATTAACCCCTCCTCTGTCAGCGTCACATGTCATACGTTCAACATTTTTGTTCAGGTACGGTCGGCATCGCATGAATTTGTCGCAATTTGCACGTTGGTACATTCTGGGATCGTTTTTTGTATTTTTGCATAGTGCTAAGAGATGGCGCAACTAGTTCTATTATTTTCGAATTTGCTGTAATATCGGTGTTCGTTAGTTATTGTTCCATGTCAAAATGACTTATATGGTGGATTCAGAGAGTAATTCTTCTGAGGGAAGTGAATATAATATCTCTTAGTCAGAAGATGAGAGCTCTGACTTATCAAGTGATGGAATTGTTTCAGACTCTAGTGAATATGAAGGTGAAGACGAGGATATGAGCTCTGTAAGGATATGGGTAGAAGAAAAAACAGTGTGTCCCGCCCCTCCTCTTTACAAGTTTACAGAAAACCCTGGAATAGTGGTAAACTTCAGTATAGATAATTTGATTCAGTCTTTTGAATATTTTTTTGACGATTCTATGTTACAACTGATTGTAGATGAAACTAATAGATATGCAGAACAATGTCTTCATTCCCAGAAAACCAAAAATCATTCAAAGCAACAGAAATAGCATTAGACTTATAAAGAAGAGTTAAGAATTTTATTTAGTATTTGGATCATGCAGGGCATAGTAAAAAAACCAGTTGAACAATGGTATTGGTCTAATGATGAAAAATTATCTACCCCTTTTTTCAGGAAACTGATGTCATACAAAAGATATCAGAATTTGAAAAAAATATCTGCATTTTTCTGATAATGAAAATTATGATCCGGATATACACCACAATCCAAAACAGAATAAAATTTGGCCAATTTATTCTAAAATAAATGAGTTGAGTGAAAATGCAGTTACCTTAGAACAGGATGTATCTATAGATGAAAGTCTTCTTTTATTTAAAGGCAGACTCGCTTGGAAACAGTACTTACCATTGAAAAGGGCAAGATTTGGTATAAAAATATATATGTTATGCGAAGCAAAAAGTGGATATAATTGGTCGTCAATAATTTATACATGAAAAGAGACACCTTTTTGATGAAGAATTTTTGAATCCAGAATTTCATAAATCTATGCAAGTGGTTGTGACACTAATGAAGCCTTTACTACATAAGGGATACTGTGTAACATTGGATAATTATTATTCTTGTCCAATTTTGACTGATACTCTTGTCAAATACAAAACTGATGCATATGGAACAATCAAACTCAATAGAAAAGGCGTTCCTATGGCTGTGAAAACTAAAAATCTCAAAAAAGGTGAAACAATAGCATTTCGACGTGGGAAAGCTCTCATTTTGAAATGGAAAGATAAAAAAGATGTGACACTTATTTCAACTATTCATAATTCGGAGATGAGTAAAATGAAAACAAAGGCAGAAGAAAAGCTGAAGCCAAAGATGGTTAGACTATAATGACACCATGGGTGGTGACAATCGTGCCGACCAAAAATTGGCATGTTATGCCATCCCAAGTAAACATGGAAAAAGTATTACAAAAAAATATTTTTTCATTTATTTGATCAGTGCATTTGGAATTCTGATGTCCTATATAAGGAAAAAGGAGGTTCTAAAACACAGCTTCAGTTCTGATTAGATTTAGTAAATGAAATGGTTATAAAGTACCATTCCCAATCAATGTCCAGCAAAAAAGGAAAGGCAGGCTGTCATTGGAAAAAACATTCCGACTAACTGAAAGACATTTTGTAAAATTTATTCCACCTACTGAAAAAAAAAAAAAAAAAAAAAAAAACCAGTAAGAAAATGTGCAGTATGTTGCAGGAAACACGACAGGAAAGGTAAACAGATACGAAAAGAAACAAGGTACTATTGTGAGCAGTGTGATGTGGGACTTTGCGCTGTGCCATGTTTTGAACTTTTTTCACACGCACTGTGATATCCGTTAGAATGTATTATAAAAAAAAATCCCTGCCGGCTCGGGTCTACAGGCGGAGGTAAATTTCGATCTTAAGTACTAAATTCTCCAACAAAACTTAAATCAAGATTAGAGATAAAACCCAGTTTCTTCACAAAGAGCGAGCTGTAGGGAGCTAAACTTTTTGTGAAAATTGTAATATACACGAATACAAATACACACACGCATATATATGGAATAGGTTTAAAAAATGGCTACAAAAAATTCAGAGAACCTTAAAGTGTTAAAATATGTTAATATTTCCATAGTCGGGTTTTTATCATGTTTTAATACGTTTCTTCAAACTTACATGGCGTTACATATTCACCTGCTGAGGTCCATTATATTTCCAATATGACGCAATATACATATTTTTTTAATTCGTCAAACTATTTATTTTGAGTTTTCATGCTGAATTCTTACTCTAGGAAACTTATGACGTAATATTCAATTTGTTTTCAATTTGTCAAACTATTTAATTTTACACGTGAAAATTTTGCAAAAGAATTGTTGTGGTGAGAATTTTATTATTTGTTTTTTTTTAATTGTTGGCAACTGCTATAACGAAAAACTTTTATTTTTTTCCTGCCATTGTTGTGTAAGAGCTGGTTTTATCAGAATCATGTTAAGACAGTATTCAAAATTTTGAACCCTCCCCATTTCCACCCTCTTGGGCCGATTTCGCCCATTTTCAATCCCCGCCGAGATATTAGCCATCTCAAAGTTGTTGGCAAGTTTGAAGATGATTCGTGCATAATTGCGACTTTTATCGTGCGGACAAAATTTAGTACATACATACATATATATATATATATATATATATATAAACTTTTTAGGTGGGGGTGGTTTTGGGTTCCTGGGGTCCTATAATGAAAAGTTATGAAGGTATTTTTCAAAAGTCGCACCATGGTAACGACTGCAATAGGTAGTATTTCTTACGAAATCTACCTAATATTTGGTAATTTTTATTTCAATGTAAGCAAAAAAATAATCTGGAATAAATGATTTCAATGTGTTTTTTTTTTCTTTCTGATGGTCAAGAAAGATTATAAAGCAGTTCTCACGGTAAGGTTGAAAGATTTTTTTTTGTATGTACCTATATATAATAATTTTTTTAAATTCTTTTTATGCGGATATTTATTAACCATTTGGAAAAATGGTTATTGTCCTCATCAGGGTAGGAAATCAAAAGCATATCTGAAGGTTTTTATTGGTTTAATCTGCAATTTATTCGTTTTCTGATTGGTCTATACAGTAATATGCATTTCCCTTTACTTTCAACAGAGATGGACAACAGAGCATTGCCACTATGACAAAAAAGTAATAAAAACTACAAAAAAAAATTAATAGCTTAGAAACAAATTGAGATACAGCTTTCAAACAAATTGCATTTAAAAGTACATTTTTTTCTCTATATGACGATATAAAAAGTAATATTGTGGGATGTTTAGAAGTTTAAGAAATAAATTTCATTTAAAATTGGCCGTCAGATTTCTTGGAAATCTGACGATGGAAAAGCCTTTTCCTGGACAGCCAATGAAATGCTTGGATAATACTTAAGTTTCAGGTGGATAATATGTACGAGTCGCAGGCGATTTCTGTTGTTTGCAACTTTTACGTGTAATAACACTATTAATGTTTAATTCATGGCGTACGTAATGTATGATCAACTCTGTGCTATTTTTTGGTCTTAAATTTTAGTCTTTGAAAAAATCATTTTCCAAATGGTCATGTTGTAATTTGCATTTTTTTCTTTTTCTAATATTATAATACGAGAAAATCTTTTATGTGTGTAAATTTTATTTAAAAAGCTGTTCAGAAAATCAATGTTGGCAAGATTTTGCCAAATTTGGCGAAATGCTGCCAACTTTGTCTTTATACTTCAAATAGATTTGATAAATATAGTTTCAAACTATTTTTTTAATATTAAACTTTAGTGCATTGTAGGAAAAAATGGGGTTCGGTGACATTTAGATATTTTTTTTTTTTTTTTTTTTTTACCACTGGTCAAACAAAAATTGATTACAAACGAAAATATTTTACATTTTCCAATTCAGGATAGAACATATATTAATCTTAAGCAATAAAATACTTTTTTGGGATTGGAAATTCCAAAAAAACGACAAAGAAGGGGTTAATAGTACTTTTTTTCGAATAGCAAGATAATTTTATTTACTTTTAACGTTTGAAACTAAAGAAAGCACGTGGCAAAACACAAAGGTATTAAAACTTCTCATGGAATAGTTAATACATACATACCACAAATAGAGAATCAAACTTCAAAAGAGATAAGAAAGCACACTGCTTTTTGTACATTTCTGCAAGAGAAAAACAGTTGGATATAAAAGATGATACTTTTGGATTCAATGTAAGCAAATACATTCAACTACAATTAGTAGGAGTGAGAAAAGCAACTTTAGGCAAATTTATTCAATTATAAAAGAGACAACCAGAACATAAAACCAGTAAAACTTAGTTTTTCTTTAAATAATGTGTTTTATTCATCACCAATGTCAGGTACTTTTTTTTTTTTTTTTTCTGTAGCATGATGAACTCTTCCCAAAGTCACAAAATCTTTCTTTTCTTATTGTAACCAAACTGTATGCAACTAATATACAAACATAAAAGAACAGAGCAATTTCTTTTTTTCCAAAGTGATATAGTAAACGAAATAAAATACTTCTAAAAGCAGTTTTTACTTATTGAATTCTAAACAAAATGTAAATTATTTCACAACTGTTCCAAAGGTAGAAAGGATACAATTTACAGATTGTACTTTTTAAAAACAAAGTACAAAAGTTAGTTTCAAAATTTCGATTTAAAAAAAATATTTTATTAAATGCTTTTGTTCTAATGTATAAAGAGCTTTTAAATTACAATAAATTCAAAAATAGTTTACATATTAGCATTAATTTAAGTGAAAAGGACAAAAACTTACTTATTTTACTATTATAAAAGTCTTAATGTCTGGTTTTGTCTTATATCCCTTTTTTTTTTCAGGGCATTTAAAGATTTCTGTATTTATTTACTTTCCCATCAACTACTCTCCATAAAAACAATCTCTCATCAGATAGTGCGACTTATTGCCAATAATGGATAAGCATGATGACAAAACACACTCAGAAAATATTTCCTTAAATTTAAGTTAATCGAACTCAGATTAATTTTTGACAAGCTGAATTTTAAAAGCTTCAGATGGATGTGAAAATATTAAATAAGTATTTTTGAATGAATTTCAAAGAACAGATTGCTTTTCATTAAATCAGAAAATGAACAAACACAAGTAAAAGGTATACCATATGTTACCTTAACCATTTAATGAGTGTTAATTTGTTATCAACAATAAATAAACCTTAATGTATTGAAAATACAATTTGAGAGTCATCAAGCCACATTCCTTTTAACAGATTAGCTTGTCATAT
This sequence comes from Maratus speciosus, assembly GCA_963932465.1. Classification (NCBI taxonomy): domain Eukaryota; kingdom Metazoa; phylum Arthropoda; class Arachnida; order Araneae; family Salticidae; genus Maratus; species Maratus speciosus. Next base: position 150,129,542 of record OZ010793.1, on the reverse strand, counting down.
TTTTTCACATTGCATTGGTATTGTTAAATCCCTTTTCTTTTAAAAAATATTTCAGGTCATTTTTTAAGATAACTACAGTACAGAACCATTTACTGTAAAAGCACTTATTTTCGCGAGCCATAATTTTCGCGAAAATGAAGATATCGGTGATTTCGTGAGCTGAAAATTTCGCGAACTTTATATGAACAGAACCGAATGTTGAAAAATACCGAAACTACCTAAATAGAACCCCTTTTGCTTAAATTTCTAAAGCAAAAAGAATCTGTGGACCTGCGAATATCACGACTAAAACCGATTCATGCTTCTTGGCTTATGCGCACATTTAACGGTGTTGAAGGCAAACATGATATAATTTTGAATGGCTTCAAAGAAGCTGGTATAAATATTGAAAGTGAATGAGCTGCATTCTATTAGTTGTATATATTTTTTTTTAATTCGATAAATAGTTGTATAGTATTCAAGAAATTTTTGTGCTTATTTCTTATTTAAGTAACTGTAATCATTAAATTTTTGATAAGTGACAAATTTCTGATTTTTTATTATTATTTGAGGCGAAAAAAAAAAATTAGGCTTAAATTTTCACGATTACGACGGGCTCGCGAAAATTAAAGCCTCACGAAAATAAGTGCTTTTAGAGTATCCAGAATGCTTGGGTTCATGTGTGTTCTGGATAACTGGTTCCATACTGTATTTAAAGATTTCTGTATTTATTTATTTTTCCATCAACCACTCTCCCTAAAAACAATCTCTCATCAGATAGTGCAATTTATTGCCTATAATGGATAAGCATGATGTCAAAACACACTCAGAAAATGTTTCTTTAAATTTAAATTAATTGAACTCAGATTAATTTCTGACAAGCTAATTTTTAAAAGTTTCAGATAGATGTGAAGATATTAAATAAGTATTTTTGAATGAACAGATTGCTTTTTATTTAATTAGAAAATAAACAAACACAAGTAAAAGGTGTACCATAATCAATGTTATCTTAACTATTCAATGAGTGTTAACTTGTTTTATCAACAATAAATAAATCTTAATGTATTGAAAATGCAATTTGAGAGTCATCAAGCCACATTCCTTTTAACTTGTCATATTTTTTCACATTGCATTGGCATTGTTAAATCCCTTTTCTTTTTAAAAATATTTCAGGTCATTTTTTAAGATAACTATTTAAAGATTTCTGTATTTATTTATTTTTCCATCAACCATTTTCCATAAAAACAATTTCTCAGGAGAAAGTGTGACTTACTGTCAATAATGGATAAGTACGATGTCAAAACATACACATAAGAGGTTTCCCTGGATTTAGATTAATTGAACTCTGATTAATTTCTGACAAGCTAATTTTTAAAAATTTCAGATAGATGTGAAGATATTAAATAAGCATTTTTGAATAAACAGGTTGCTTTTTATTTAATCAGAAAATGGACAAACACAAGTAACAGATACATCATAATGTTATCTTAAGAGGCTACTTCAGTCGAGTGAAAAGACCTGTTTGCTAATGCTAATCCTATGAAAGAAATTTATAAAGATATCTCGGTTGAATTTCAATACTTTTAAATGATTTCTTTTTGCATTGGATAGCTGCGATTGATCTGTACAAAGGTCGTTTTTACTTTTTTGATAGCAGATTTTTTTTTTTTTTTTTTGGGAGGGAGGGAGGGGGGGGGGGAGTGCGCTTCCAGTTTCAAAACCGGTTTAGAAAAATGAAAGTGTCCTCATTAAAAATATCTGCAAACAAAATTGAAAAAGTAAAAAATGGCCTTTGTACAGATCGATCTCAGCTATCCAACCCCCCCCCCCCCCAAAAAAAAAAATCATTTAAAAATATTAAAATGCAACTAAGATATCTTTATAAATTTCTTCCATAGGATTAGCATTAGCGAACAGGTCTTTTCACTTGACTGAAGTAGCCTCTTAACAATTTAATGAGTGTTAACTTGTTTCATAACAATAAATAAACCTTAATGCATTGAAAATACAATTTGAGAGTCATCAAGCCACATTCCTATAAAAGATTAGCTTGTCATAATCAGAATTTTGAAAATATTTCTCCTCATCCTATTTTATAGAAAGTAAGGCAAATAATTGTCTGTTTGTTTTCCAAACAGTCAAAGAAATAGTAGTTAACTTATATCCTTCATTACAAAGACTAAACTGGTATAGCCACAAAATTGACAACAACGAATACGAAACTATGCTTGTACATTAATTGTGTTAAATCACATTGTTTGGCAACAGATTTTATTTAGTGTAAATGATCCATGAGAAAATAAACAAGTACCAAGATTTTTTTATGCATAAATCACTAGATAAATCATTACATGGAAAATATTTAAAACTCTCAAATGCTTTACTCTCTTATTTTTACTAAAAAACCTACAAATTGGTCAGTAACTAATAGGCTACGAGCAGAAAACACAGGATTGTGTATGAAGGTGTTAATTATTATTTAATAATGTCATGTGGAAAAGATGAGTGCATTAGGAAACACTCATAAATGCATTTATTTTATAATATTAATCTGAAAGCAAAATCACCATATTAATGAATTACTTGTGAACATTATTCAGAGCATTATGATTGAATATATTATGGCTAAATGAAACCATAAAGAACTTAGCAGTATGCAATACTAGACAGATATTTTATCAGTTAAATACAGGAAATATGATTTTTGAAATAAGAAAACAAATAATTGTCTTATTTCTTATGAAAGCTTCCTGAATTTTCATGCCAAATATTTATTAAGTTTTAGGGGTAAGAAATTTAGATAATTATACATTCACTACTATAACAAATGGGGAAGAAATTTTTTAAGTAAAAAATTTAAAAGACTTTAAATTCTGTGCAGAGGGGGTAAGGGGCAGAAGTGGAAATTTTAAGAGAAGAAGGTAATTTAGATGATTATTTAGTGTTACTACAGAGTAAAAAATAGAGAAGAAAAAAATAAAGCTTTAAAGACTAAATTTTGCATGCATAGTATGGAAGTGAGAGCAAAAAGGAAGTGGAAATTTCTGACGAGTAATTTATATGGTTGCTTACTGGTCTATAACAGATAGAGGGAAGAAAAAAAAGCTGAAAAGGTTAGAGAGTTAAGTTTTTAAACTCTGCATACAAGTGGGAGGCCAAATTAGGGAAAGACAGGTTGTTTTTTTAGCCCCTGGTACAATATTTTTATTATAGTGTGTTATTTCTTTCTCCCAGCTTATTTTGTGTAGTCTCCAAAAAATAACATTATCTTACAGAAGGCAGCTGTAAAACAAAGCAGTACGATTAAATACTCTACAGCAATTTTTTTAACTTTTAAGCATCGCACAGTTTCAATTTTTATACCGTCGTATTCGGAAAAAAAAAAAAGTACTTTTTAATGCAATTTGTTTGAAAACTGCATCTTTATTTATTTTTGAGACATTAATTTTTTTTTTTTTTAGTTTTTAGAGCCATTTGCTTAATATTGGCAATGGAAGAACTCCATTTCTGTAGAAGGTGAATGAAAAATAGCAATTATATCTTTTTCTTCTTATTTTCCCATAAAAACTGAAAAAAAAAAAAAAATTAAAATACGTGCTTATTTTGAGAAAATATAAATGAAAGATTTCTGATAAAACATGGAGCTATTAGAAACTAAATTTAATTTTAAATATATATATATTAATACAAACAAATGAAGGCCTGTGAATCTTAAGATAGCCGTTTTTTTGTTGAGTTTTTTGAATGACGAAATCTCTTTTATTTTGGATTTGTGTATTATTCAGCGATAGTGACGTCCTAATCGTACTTTACTGTAGACGTTGTTTAACACTGGATCATAAATGATGAATTCTTCAGCGGATGTGGATGACATCACTTTATGTAAAATAAAATCACGTGTTATAAGTCTTAAAACTGAACTACAGTAGAGTCCTGATTATCGGAGTTTCCGCTTTCACCGAGTTATTTTCTTCTGATGGACTGATGGCTTTCATTATTATGGAACAGTCATTATAAATGAAGTGTTAGGTGAAGATGAAAGAGCAGTTACGGCTGCTTTTTCATCTTCACCTAACGCTTTATTTATAATAGCTGTTTCATAATAATAGAAACCACCGCCGACCAGAAGAAAATAAAGTAATGGAAATGTTGGGGCGACACTAAATTCTGAAAAAGCAGAATTCCTGTTCTCTAGTTTTTTTTTTTTTTTTTTTTTGGGGGGGGGGGGGGGGGGGTCGGGGGGATTTATAAGAAATTTTTTAAAAGCAAAAATCTGCCAAAAATGCAGAAGATTGTCATTCTTTCCACAACAAAGATCAGAAAATCAAGTAGCACAGGAGTTAATACTTTTGTGGGATAAAAGAGTTAAGTCATAAATGAAAAAATATTAGAAATAAATTTTCTATAATAATAATTAACTGTCAAATCTTCTCGAACTATTTTTAATTTCCTGAAGCCAGATATTAAGGAAATAAAATATATATTTTTTTCTGAATGGCTCACGTGTAGAGCATGCTTTCAACATTACTGGTTACAACATTATAGTTGCACTATTAACTAAAACTTAGCTAAAAACACTAGCATGAGTTTTAAATGTTTTTGAGTTCAAAGAAAAGCTAAATGTTCCATTAAAATATAAGAAGTATTTGCATAACTATGGTCAATTTCTGGATAGATGATATTCAAAAGTTACCTAACAATACTTTATAATCATATCAATAGAAAACAATGTGACATACAAGACTCAAATATATTTCTTAAATCTTTTACTATGCATGATAGTTATTCATCACACAAGAATTATTGTTTTAAGATTTAAAAAACCGTGGACAACTGTGGTTATTTCGTGGACACACCTGTCGCGCAGTGGTCTGTGTCATCATAAGGTAGTGGCGTTGTGATCGCGTTTGTGCGGAGGTGCCTCATTTGACCGCCGTAGCTTATAACGTAAGGACGTTTTGAAACATCATAGCATAAACCAATCCTTGTTTTTTTAATTTCTTTGTTTACCCATCGTTAGTATGGCTAGTCGAAATATGTCTAGATGGAAATGAGATTTAGTGCCCAATAAATGATATAAACCCATGTAATTTAAGTCTAAAATTGTGAACCTATGTTCAAGGATATTTGATTAAAAAAAAGGGGGGGGGGTGCATTAAAAAAAAGTGGACCTGTGTAGTTTTTGAAATGACAGATATACAATTATTTTTTATAAAAACTAAAATATATTTGCTATTTGCTGAGGGAAAGATGATTTTTTTTATTATGATTTGCCTCTAGATGTTAAATATCAAGTTCAATATATGTAACATACAATAGCAGTAAATGCAAAACATGCCTGAAAAATGAATCAGAACAAATGAAATTTAGTTTGACTTGTGAACCTCTGACTATAAGATCAAGAATCTCTTGTATGAGGTATGTGGACCACAGTTTAAGAGCTACTGGCTTATAGTAAATACCTAATAGCTATATTTAATAAGTGCTGACAAGCATTTAACCAATATACAATAAATATAGATTGCCTAACTAGCTACTAATAGAAAAAAAAAAAAACAAAAAAAAAAACAGTCATTAACTTGAAAATAAAGTCTTGCATGGGTCGGATACAACCTGAACTGAACCTGAAAATTCTACTTAAACTAAATGCGAACCAGACACTATAATCCGAACCAGGGCTTAATTTGCACTGGAGCCCACCGGAGCAGCCCACAGCTCTGGTACTTCTCTGTTTTCAGTAAATATTTAAATATTGGTCGTAATTCACCATAGCTCATAAATACAGGGCTCCGGAACCCAGTGCAATAACGCTTCTGAAAAACAGAAGCCTAAATCTTTTCCTTTCCTTTCCGATTCAAAGCTTTTGCACAGTGTTGATTTCAGGGGGTGGCCCTGATTTATCCCCCTCTCCCCCTGGAGCAATGAGATGTTACCCCAGAAGATTTGATATTTTGGGTTTTCAATGGTCAAAAAGAGCCCCCCAAAACTGTGGGTTTTAATGTGAGTACTGTATTGCTTAATTGAAACTAATGTTCTACAAACTGTGAATAGGTATAAAAAGGTTTAATATATTACCAAACATACAGCTTAACATTCAAAATAACACCGTACAACTTGCAAGAACTTCCCTGAGCCTTGCTTCAAAAGCTACCAACCGACTCCATAGCTGAATATCTATAGAACAACTCGCTCTGCAAGTTTGAGTTTACCTTTTACGAGTCTCGCTTGAGATATCACATTCATTTAACCATTGAGTCTTATCTTTCATTCCCACATTTTCGGTCATCCTGACGTTTCTGGCGACACCGTCAGTTGCTTCTTACAAAAATTTAGACAAATAAACAGATAAATATAAAACAAAAACTTATTACGTTATGCAGATGCATTATCCCACGGGTTCATATATTCTGTATATTGATCTCTATCTTTAGAATCAGCATACCTATTTTCCTTGTAATTTCTTTCTGTATATTGATCTCTTTTTAGAAGCTGTATACCTATTACCTCTAGAATTATAAGAATTGAAATAAGCATCTATTCCACTATAAGCTCTTTTAAATCCATGATGAGAACTATTTCTACTGTCGTTATGCCTTTGATTTCCATAGCACCCATTATCATGTCTATAACTTCCAGACCTATAATCCGATTTGTAATTGTCATGATCATGAGCTCTAAGATCATTTTCATATCTCTTTTCAAATTTGTTAAACGAGTCTTCAGTTCGCTTTGCACTATACCTGTGTAATGGTTGGGAATTTCTTTGCTCATCATAGCTACCTCTACCTGATCATCGGCCATCATAATTATAATTATTGACCATGATAATAGCCTCTATTTTTGTACCTAGGAGAAAAATTTGGATTATACTTTACTTTTGAAGTAGGTGAAGCACTTTCTAGTATTTCAAATCATCATTAGGTTCAACCATATCCAATGAACTATTCATAATACCTTCACTTTCTGTCATATCTTGAGGTATCAAAGAATCGGTAATCTCAAAATTTTGCGGAATCTCTGATTCATCTTGGTAAGAATTCTCTGAACTCTGTTTCCCATATCTATATTTATTGTAATTTCCATGGTTAAATGACTGTTTAACATATTTTTGGCCATATCTATTATTGCTTCTGTTATCCATTGGTCTATTAAAATTTCTGTTCTTTCCCCTATAATCGAAATTCCTACGGGAATCTTTTACATAGCCTTTTCTATCATGTGCAGGACTATCAATTTCATCAGATAAAATTTTGCTCATCCGTAATCCTGTATCTTTTGATTTATTTGGTTTGTATCCCTTTACTAATTTATTTATTTCTTTTCTTATTTTTAAATTTCTCACGTGATTCAAATCAATTTCATCATCATCTATGACGCTCGCTAAATTAATCAAAAAATTATTTCCTGCATTATTATCATTTGCAACTATAATATTTTCATCACGTGAATTATCCAACGATGACGCTTTCATTTCATTATTACTTCTGGCAGCACGATTCAATTTTATAATAGAATTCTTCAAAACTTCAGTGCAACCTACTTGAACATTTTTGCGTTCGGCAATGATTTTAATTCCGTTTTCGTCTATCGCCAAATTTAATTTGCTAATCACATCATATCCTAATATCATATGCAAGAGATTTTAAAACATACAAATTTGCTGTGATTAGAAATCCATCAATATTAAATTGATAAGGAAAGTATCCTTTAGGATAAACAACTACTTAATCTATGCCTGACAAAGAGATATTATTTGAACAAAATTTTGGCGATCCCATCTTAGTATAATATTCATAACTCAGCAAACTTGTATCATTTCCAGTATCAAAAAAAGACATGTGCCTTTTTCCCGTTAATATCAATATCTATCATGCAATCCGGCTTGGCGCTGTTTTTCCCTTTGATTACTGTGCAATTTACTTCTTTGTGATTGGATAATCGCGGGTTTTGGCTCCTATGATTTTGGCTGCTATTATTTATAAATTGTTGTTTTCTTAAATTATCATAATTTTGAGCTGGTAACCATGGTTTTGAATTATTATTTTCACGCATTTTTGACTTCCTATCTTCAAATTGGTGTGAATTTCTATCCATGGTTTTAACATTACGTCTTGCTGTTTCATAATCGTCTAATTTATTTACTAATACTTCAGCGTTTTAATTTTTGGAAGATCATCGATGAAATGCTCTTTCATTTCCATAGGTAATCTTCGCTTGATTTGATCTACTATTATTAATTCTTTCAAGTCTTCAAAATTAGATACATCAAGACCGCCTATCCACTCTTCCAAATAATTTCTTAACTTAAATGCTAGATCGCGCCAAGTGGCTGAATATCCTGTGTTATGCGACATTAACTTTTGCCTAAACTCTTCTGGCATCATTTTGAATCTTTTAAGAAGCAGGTTTTTTACAAAATCGTAGTCATTTGTTAATTTTTCTGGTTCTCTAGCTATAACATTAGCAATTTCTAAGGGTATTAAACTTAATAAATGCATTACCCAATTTTCTTTTACTATATTCATCCTAGAAATCTGTCGCCCAAACAAAGATAAATAGATACTAATATCACCCTTCCGGTCAAAATGTGGCATTAATTTGAACAAATCTGGTTGCTTACCTGGACCAGTTACTGCCGAACCGTCATTTACACTTGTCGTATTGCCTTGAAGCTCAATTTTTCTTAATTCAAATTCCATTTGCAATTTCTTTACTTCTCTTTCTGCTTCTAGCCTTCTTTCTTCCTTTTCTGCTTCTAGCTAATTCATTTCTTCTCTCTCAGCAGCAATGACTTCAAGTCGAGCTTTAACAAAATTTTCTTCATAATCATTTGATTCAGTCACCAACTTTATCAAGTCAATAATTCTTGAACTCTGAGGCGCAACTATACCTAGGTCATCACACAATGTAAAGAAATCTTCTTTTCTAGCTTTATTCAGGACAGACATGGTTCAATTTGTTAACACTTCAACAGAACAAAATATTACACTGTCTTGTAGGCTTGATTACGGATCATCTTTAATCATTATACGTCAGACGAACAGTTCATTTTTTTGTATTATAAATATCATATCAGAAAAATACTTTTCTTTTTTGATTCAAGTAGAAAATAGCTTTGTTATCCAAATTCAAATCTTCCAAATAGTCAAAATAGTCCAAATCTCGGGCCGAGCCTTTCAAATTGTGGGTTTTAATGTGAGTACTGTATTGCTTAATTGAAACTAATGTTCTACAAACTGTGAATAGGTATAAAAAGGTTTAATATATTACCAAACATACAGTTTAAAATTCAAAATAACATCGTACAACTTGCAAGAGCTTCCCTGAGCCTTGCTTCAAAAGCTACCAACTGACTCCATTGCTGAATATCTATAGAACAACATCTTGCTCTGCAATTTTGAGTTCACCTTTTACGAGTCTCGCTTGAGATATCACGTTCATTTAACCATTGAGTCTTATCTTTCATTCCTACATACATGAAATAAAAATATGCAGATTAGAGTGAGAGGGGGGTGAGGGGGAATGGTACGGTTGTTAGTACCGGCAGTACTGCAGAATATTAGGGTTCCGGTACTTTGTTAGAAATTAAGCCCTGACCTGATTCCAACCCACAGTGATGGAAAATTAATCTATGTTTAAATACATTTATGGAAACGTAGTCAAAAATTATACCTCAAATATCAATTTTATCTTTTTTTATGAAAGGGAACACATATACACTCATTAAGATTTAGTTTTTATCATTTGAAAAATACATGACTATCTTTTGAAAAATTGGGCCAACTCAAATCCAAAGCTGAAGTTGAAACTGACCTAAATTCAAAACATTTAAAGTCAATGCAACCTGCAATGGCAAAAAATTAGCATCAAACTGTGTGATGGGTCAGGTAAAATAGAGTTACCAGCTTGATACAGAACCCAAATTGAAAAGATACCATAAAATAGCTGAAAAAACAGAGATTTAAAAATTAAAATTGTTTTACCACAAAACAATTTAAAATTAGAAATTATATATCTAATTTGTCGTCCTAAAAAGTAAATGATTAAACTCTCAGTGAATGTGCTTTCATTTTTTGCACGAGTAGGTGCATGTAGTATTTATTAAGCACAATAATTACACCATTAAAAATGAAAGATGTTTCATAACAGTAGAATTTTAAAACTTAGTCACATGGACAAACCTGTGTGGATCTTCTAGTTATCAATAAAATGTATACAAAATGCTTACTGGCAAGAGACTCTGATGCCCCAATGATTCGAAATTCAGTCCAATCAGGAGCAGTTGTTGCTTTATAGGCCACGAAAGTATTAAATAACGTCATTCCAGCAGAAACAGCAAAGCAGATCTGTGGAAATTAATAAAAATGTTTACTTATAATATATAAAGTTTTCAGAATCAATGAGAAATAAAACATTTTGAAAACAATTAAAAAACATAAAAATATGAGGAAGTCTAATATTTTTACAGATTAAGAAGTAGTATCTTCATCTATTATATGAAGTATTAAATGCAGAAAAACTTTGCTTTTTAATGTTTTTCCAATTAACGATTTTACTTTAATTCAATCTAACAAGGCTCTTTTACTGGCTGAACTGTATTTTAAAGTTATGTACCCTCTAACCTATAAAAAAGTAGAATGCATAACTGTATGTATATATATATATATATATTCAGTAGCATTTCAGAAAAGCATGCTTTCCTGAATATATGCTTATAAATAATGAACATAATTAGATAGAAAAAAGACCCTTAAATGAAAAGCAAATTCTCCGGGTCCTTAACATACTCTCCTTCCTACACACTGGAATAGGCTATTTTCAATTTCTCTCACTCTTTTCAATAGATGAAGGGCAGCTAATAATGAGAAACCCTGTATTACACAACCATCTAAATTTTATTTGAAAAAAAAAAAAAAAAAACTGACCCACTGAGGTATATAATAATGCTGAGTAAGAAATCTTTGGTCCACTTTCTATCATGATCATATTGGCATTTTAATACACACAACTAATAAAGCCTCTACCTTATTTAACACTATTTTTTCGAACTTTTCAGAAGAATAAAATTTGGATTCACAAAAGTGTTTGAACCACCTGTTAAAGTCTATCATGAGAAAAACAGTTTGCCTCTAAAAGAAATTTTAACCTTGATTATCATACACAGCAATCCACTCCCCTGCCCCCCCCCCCCCCACTCCACACACACACACACCCATCTGGGATACAAGAAATAACCGATTTTCCTTCCTACCAAAGCTACATTTCTGATTCAACCTAAGAATCGCTGATAATTTGCAAATTTTAAAAATCTTTAAACATGAGCACTTTTCATCAGATGTTTGGAAACATGTGAAGCTACCATCATAACCCTAAGCAAACTTTGGAAGGAAGTATTCAACATTCTCAAAAGGTGATAACAAAAACCCTAAGGATCATCAGCAAAGACTTGTATATGAGAAACCCAAATTTAAATCTTATTCCTGGAAAATCTCTTTGTTCCAGATGCCTCAATAAAATACAGAATCAGAGAATTGAAACCTATAAAGATAATAATGAAGAAATTTATGTACCTGAATCTGATTTAGTTGAGTCTATAAATGCAGCATGTACTTCTCTGGAGTATCACCTTTGAAAGTGGCCAAGTTATCGCAAGATCGTAAATCATCGGCATTAAAAAAAAAAAGTTTCAAAGATAACAAAATCTGTCACAAATAAATTGAATAAATCATTTGATCTTTCAATTGCTCCATATGAAGAAAAAAATAGTTCTTGTCAAAAGCAGTTATGTGATAAGTATGAAAAATTAATAGGAGATCTGAAAGAGAGAATGAAAACTGCTGAGTGTGTTCAAGATAAAGTAAATACTTTAAGTTTGTTGCCTCTAACTTGGAGCTGTACAAAAATTCAAGCAGAATTTGATGTCAGCCAGTATTTAGTTCGAAAAACAAAAGATTTAGCCAAAACACATGGAGTTTTACCAAAACTGGAACCTAAGAAGCCAAACAATATTCTTAGTACTTATACAGTAAAAACAGTACAGGATTTTTATCAGAGAGATGACTGCAGTCGCATAATGCCAGGAAAAAAAGACTGTATTTCTGTCAGAGGAAAAAATGGAGAAAAGTCAAACCTTCAAAAAAGGCTCATTTTGTGTAACTTGAAGGAACTTTAGATATATTTTAAAGAAAATTACCCTGATCTGAAAATAGGATTATCTAAGTTTGCTGATCTTAGACCAAAATTTTGTGTGTTAGCAGGAGCATCTGGTACACATTCGGTATGTGTTTGTTTGTACCATCAAAACGTAAAACTTATGCTATCATTGATAAAAAGTCATCATAGTTGCAAAGATCTCATGCAGATAATGGTCTGCAACATGGAAAATGAGAACTGTATGTTTTCTGAATGTACTGCATGTCCAGGTGTGGATGTCATTTTACCACTGATCTATCCCAGTGACAACATTCAAATGGACTTGGAAGATGATGAATTTGAAGAAATGCAAGTCTCATATAAACAATGGGTGTCCACAGACAGATGTGAACTTACATTATGCATGCTACCTTTACAAGAATTCTTGGTTAAGTGTTGTGAAAAACTTGAGCATCTAAAAAAGCACCACTTCATTTCCCGTAAACAAGCAGAGTTTCTAAAATCGAAGAAAGAAGTTCTGGATAACGGAGAATTTGTGGTGCTTGGAGATTTTTTGGAGAATTTTTCTTGCGTTGTCCAAGACGAGGTTCAGACCTATCACTGGCCAGGTGTACAATGTACTCTTCATCCTTTTGTTGTCTACTGGAAAAAAGATGGAGAAATTCAGTCTCAAAGTTTTTGTTTTGTAAGTGACTACCTTGATCACAATACAACTGCATTTTACGCTTTTCAAACGATCCTTGTAAGAAAGCTGAAGGCTTTAATTTCAAAATTATTCTATTTTTCAGATGGGTCCGCCAGACAGTACAAAAACAGGAAAAACTTCATTAACTTGAGCCACCATGAAGAGGATTTTGAGGTAAAAGCAGAGTGGTATTTTTTCGCCACATCGCATGGCAAAGACCCTTGCAATGGGATCGGAGGAACAGTGAAGAGGCTAATGCGAAAGGCTAGTTTGCAGAGGCCAAGCAATAATTAAATCTTGAATCCGTTAGATGTTTTTAAATATTGCACTGAACATATTAATGGTGTAACATTTTTCTATGTTTCCTGTGATGATGTTAATTCAGTAGAAAAAGTCCTTGAGAAAAGATATAAATCAGCATTATCATTACCCCAAACTCGGTCTTTCCACAGCTATATTCCCATCAACACAAATATTATTCATGCTAGAAGGCAGACCTGCCAACCTTTGAAAATGAGAAATCGTAGCACACAAAATTCAAATTAATCTGGGGGTTGGTTGGTTGGCTTTTCGTGTTTCGCGGCTATTTTTTTACATTTGTAAAAGGAATAAGGTTTCAGTCTTTCAACTCACTATAGTAAATTTTTTCCTCTGAAAATTATTATACGATTTGTACAGTTTCTTCTCGTTTCGCAGCATTTTTATATTTGTAAAAGGGGCCCTGTTCCAATTTTTAAGCCCAGGGCAGTAAATTTGGATGAAATCTGCGATTTTTGTCAGCGATCATTTCACGATATTCACAATTTTTTCCCACAATCTAATTCACTTTTTTCTATTACGATTCTTTCTTGAAATCAACGAATGAATGAAAATTTACCTCAAACTTTTGACGAAATTCGCATTTTTTACCGCGCGATCTTTTCGATCCTTTGGCAAAATTCGTGTTTTCTTTCCACGATCTCCATTTTCCACGAAGAAAATCGTAGTTTGAGACCGATTTTCGTAGCATCGTAGTTTATAGGTCCAAATCATAGCAACTACGACTTTTTCGTAGCAGTTGGCAGGTCTGTAGAAGGGCATCCTTTTCTTCAGATTTTAAGATCTTTCAAATAATGAAAGACGAATCTGTCAACCTTAGGTTATCAACATCAACAATCCTTCCAAAATTATCAAGATTACATTTGCTGTATATATGATGGTGACTGGTGGCTAGGAGAAGTTTTGGAAATAAAAGTATATTATGTTGGAGAAGAATACAGGATCCACTTCTTTCATCCTAAAGGACCTGTAACATCATTTAAAAAATCACGTCAAGATAACCAAACTTTGGTTTGATTTCAAGACATTTTGAAAATCCCAACTCCGTCAGAATTATGGTCTGCACAGGGTAGATGCCATAATATCACACCTGCGATGAGTGAACATTTATCAACTCTTCTCCGTGAGAGAGCAAAACACTGAACAATATACTTTTGCATGCTTTGAGAGTTCAGTTTTATTCTATATCCTCAGGTGTTAAAATTCTTAAATTAGCTTATTAAAGTTTAAATAGGTTCTTTGATAACTCTTCTTTGTCTTTTCTAGCTGTTTTCAATATTTAAAATTAACAATCTTTCACAAAAAACTATTAGGAAGTATGAAAAAAATTGTGTCGTTTCTGAGCAATTATTTGAAAATTCAGACCCCCTAAAGTTGCCAAATGCCTTTGAATAACAAAGCAATTTTTTTTTTGTTTGAAAGCTGGTATGAAGTACTTAAGATGAGACAAGTACAAAAAATTTTACCTTGCCCTCACATTAATTTTTTTTAGCAATGAAAACTGGATTTTTTAGAAAATGTGTAACTTCGGGGGGCCACATCTTGTGAAGGGGGCAGAGGAACAAGACAATTTTTTTAATACAATAAGTATCCATACATATGAATTTAAGAAAAAAAAGAAGGCTTGTTATTCCAAGCCCTTCATGACTTTTTAAACTTTGAAAAATGGCAAAAAATGAATTTTGCATTGCTAACTTGGACCTTGAAAAGATAAGCTTTGTTTTCAAATCTCAAATTTATTAATACCATATGGAAAAAGGTCATTCTCTTAGCTTTGCAATGAGATATGGTTGTGCTCTATAACTTTGATAAAAAAAAAAGTTACAGTTCATAAGACAAAGCATTAAAATACCAAATTTTTACTGTTGCCAAACGACAAAATTGGCCTATATATCAAAAATAAATTTTTTAAAAACAAAAAATATATTTTTTTGAGGTCTAGGATACATGGGGAATGCACATGCAAATTGTCATCAAAATTAAAAATGGTGATGCAACAACTTTTTTGAAAATTTGTTGATTTAAAATGGAATGACCTGGCAGTATTAATCTTAAAATCAAAGTTACATAGAAAAGAGTTACTATTAAATTGGAATAAGTTAAATTCTACACATTTTCTTTTAATGTCTTACTTCATGTATTGCCTTTTTATTATCAGTAGTTTTATAAATAAATAAGAATGTATTCGTTAAAAACACACAACCTTGCTCATTGGTACACAAAAAACAAGAACTTTAATATGAACTCGTGCAATTAAAAATAAAATATAAAATCTATGTTTCGATCTGCTTCTGTAGTCGTCCTCAGGATAAAATATGAAGGTGAAATGACTAAAAGTTCAGAGATGAAGGCTTCCTGTGCAAGAAGCAATTTGTCGAGCTTTGACCAATGATATGATTGTAAAAATGCAGTGGTGCCATCTAGCGAGTACACCAGAATATTTTTAATGAAATAAGTTCGAAATTAATCAAAAGTTTGATTGAAGAACGAGTGTCACCATCCAACATTCAATCGAACTTTTGATTCATTTTGAACATATTTCATTAAAAATACAGGCAAAGTTCTTTAATCCGCACAAGTTGGGACCAAAGGTTGTGCAAATTATGGAATATTGCGGATTATGGAGTATTATGGATTATATCTCATTTTCTTATTTCTGGACTCTATTTTAATTCCATATTCAGTATAACATGAAAAGAAAAATATGAAATATAATAATTTAATATGCTATCTCAAAAAATGCATTTTTCAAATTCTTGTATTAAAAAATTGATTATGTTCACTTTTATATTTAAAATTTTCAAATATTTCTTTTTAAAAATCATTTTTGGATCAAAAATTTGTAAATTTGTTTAATTGTTTACACTCATTAAGCAATGCGGATTATAGAAAATTGAGGATTATGGGTGTGCGGATTATAGATCCTTGACTGTATTTTGGGGTACCCACTGTATTTTTACACATATCATTGGTCAAATTAAACAAATACAACAATAATATTGATTTACACCAAGAAAAAAGATTTAATTAAATGCTTAAAACTTACAATTTTAAAACAATGATGGCAATGTTTTTGTGCAGCTAAGTAGCAGAAGAAATCTGCTACGCCTACAAAAATTAAGTGAAGGTACATGTCAAACTGATGCTCCTCGTGAACTCCATAAACAGCAAAAAGAATAGCAATGACTGAAATATAAAATGAAAAATATAAATGCACATCCAAAAAAGAACTCAAAGAATTCCACTAACACTAAAATTAAAGATATAGAATCAATTAAATTATATAGTTATCTGAAATACTATAAATATACTGCACACCGACAACAACAAAACAAAATCCAGGTGAGGAGCAAAATTTTGAAACAGGTGTGACAACACTTAGGTCGTGTATTTTAAAATGCAGAACATAAGCACGATATTCAATAACTAACAATCGTTGGTCAACCAACTCCTCCTCTCCACTTTTTCCTTCCTGTAAGATCCTTTTTAGGTGTATTCGTAATTCTATAAATACGTAGCACCTATAGTCGTCATTCAGTCCGTCTGTCTACATATAACAGAGCAAAAAATACTCAACCGAATGATCTGAAATTTTACATATATAATTGTTTCTAAATTTTGTCGAGTCATTTCAAGTTTTATGAAAATCGGATGCATACAGGGACAGTCAAAAGTTTTCCTTCACATTACGGCCAATAGGAATAAATTACTGCAAGTGCATTTTAATGATGTTACAGCCTTCCGAATGGTCTGAAATTTTAAATATATAATTGTTACATAACTTTGTCAGGTCATTTCAAATTTTATGAAAATCGGATGCATAGTTTAATTACAGGAACAGTCAAAAGTTTTCATACATTACGGCCAATGGGAATAAATCATTGCAAGTGCGTTTTAATGATGTTACAGCCTTCCGAATGGTCTGAAATTTTAAATATATAATTGTTACATAATTTTGTCGAGTCATTTCAAATTTTATGAAAATTGGATGCATAACTTAATTACATGAACAGTCAAAAATTTTCTGTTACATTACGGCCAATGGAAAAAATTTATTGTAAGTGCATTTTAATGATGTTACAGCATTTCGAACAGAATGAAATTGCTATTCAGTTATGAAGTGCACTAAAATATACATTCAGTACAATATGCGGTGCAAAAAATATTTATAAAACTAGTTATAGTATGAACGCACCTCATTTGCCACATTTGACGAGCAATTTCCAACTAGTTAAAATATAAAAAGCAATACAGGAGTTTAACGAATAAAAAATATTAAGTATTCAAAAATTAGTTTTTACCAGCATTTTTGAAAATGGACAATTGAGACAGTTCTCTTTTATATATATCAGGGAGTTAAGCACAAAAATTTCAAATAATTACAAATAAAACTATATGGGAAAAAACTGAATGAGTTCAGACACAGCCAAAAACACTGATTTGCTCAAATACTGTTATAGATTCTGTGATCAACCAAAGTCATCAAAATGGCTGAATTGCTTTTAAACTTTCTATATAAGCACAGTGGCAGAAAGTTTTGTAGCTGTCTGCGACAAGCTTTTAACATTTCATAATTGTCTGCAAATTTTCCATAGAATTTTAATAAATAAATAATATATTAAACTAGGAATTTTTTTGTCCTTTTATTTAAAACATGATAAACATGATGCATTCTCATTAATTTTGCTTATAACTTTTCATCATCTAACTTCTTGTAGGATTTCTAAAATGGGAAGGATAAGCAGAATCATACATAGACAATAACTTTTAAATCTTCGGAAGCTTCAGAGCTGCAGATTTGTTTTTTCATAGATTTGAGAATGTTCTGCTTTTTTAAATATGTTTTGTTTGCGATCATTTGACAAAATCAGGGAATTGCAGAATATGTCCGATCCGGCGATCTAGGATCGGGGGAAATTTTAACCCCCTGGGAAAAATTTTCAGCAAATTTTAACAACAAATTCCATAATTCCCCGAGATAGAAAAATTTCATAGCAAATAAAAAGATCCGTATGGTGACCTTCACAAAATCGATCTTGGAATAATATGTACCGTATATCAGGGGTGATTCTGTTCCGAATTTTCCGAAAAATTAAGGCATTCGGTTCTGAAAATTTTTAAAAAATCGTTCATCAATCTGAAAATTCGGAGATAAAAATACCGCGAATTTTGTCCAAGAATTACAGAAAAAATGCAAATTTTGTCACAAGATCACAAAATAACCACAATTTTGTCAAAAGATCGTGAAATGAAAGCATATTTCGTCAAAAGATTGTGAAATAAACGCATATTTCGTCAAAAGATCGTGAAAGAAACGCATATTTCGTCAAAAGATCGTGAAAGAAACGCATATTTTGACAAAAGATCGCAAAAGAACTGCACATTTTGACAAACGATCGCAAAAGGACTGCAAATTGGTGACAAAAGATCGCGAAACAACTGCGAATTTCGTCTAAAGGGGCAAGATAACCAAGATTTTCATCAAAGGAACGCGAAATAAAACTTTCAAATTTCGTCAAATGATCGCGAAACAACTGCAAATTTCGTCAAAAGATCGCGAAACAAACGCGCATTTCATCAAAAGGGGCGAAATAACTGAGAATTTCGTCAAAAGGAAGGCGAAATAAACGCACATTTCATCAAAAAATCACGAAGAAACCCGCAAATTTTGACAAAAGATCGCAAAACAACCGCAAATTTCGTCAAGAGGGGGCAAAAAAAGCGCAAATTTTGTCAAAAGAAAGGCAAAATAACAATAAAAGTCAAAAGATTGCTACAAAACGCAAATTACGTCAAAAGATCGCGAAAAAACATGAATTTCGTCAAAGGGTCGCGAAAAAAACCATAGTGCTGGGAGTGGATTACACCGCCCTTCCCCTACTCTGCTGTAACCTTGCAGCAATTTGCTGTGAATTTCTGATTTTTTTATTTTCACTCAGAATCACCCCTGCTATATATACTCATGCATGAGTTAAGAAATATTGGAAAAATTAATTTTCTGTACCTACAGTAATACAGCATTTACCTATCACATACCATAAAATTTTGGGTGAATTTTCATGTGGATTGGGAGAAATGTTGGGAGTCGAAACATTTTCTGCACCCCTGGACGAAATTTGTTTTTTTTTAACAATCCTTTGACGTAATTGGCATTTTTTCCGCGATCCTTTGACAAAATTTGCATTTTTGCCCACGATCCTTTGATGAGATTTACGTTTTTTTTTATGAAGATCACATTTTTTTCAACGATCCTTTGACAAAAATTGCATTTTTTACATGATTCTTTGCTGAAATTGGCATTTCTTGTGTGGGAAAAAATGTCCAAAGTTGCAGACAATTTTCTAAATTGATTTCATTAGTACTAACAAAAATTGTTTGCAAGAGATTTTCTTTGTCCGCGACTATGTCGTCGTGTTTCTGCTACTGGATATATAAGTAGATTCTAATTGAAATAATAAAAAACAGGATGCTTTGTATCCCTTTAACACATTGACCGCCACAGACTGAGAAAGTGGCCTTTTTTGGCAGACATTGACAAAGCGGTTTTCAATGCTTATAGAATGTGTTTACAATTCCATGACAATGTTTGCCAATTTTATGCAAAAATGTTATAAATTTTTTATTAAAAAATATCCAATTTTAGTTCTTTTTTACACATTGAATGCCAAATTGAAATCATTGCCAAATCACTAAACATACATGGATTTGGAATGGCAATAATACAGTTTCATACCAATAAATTATTTTCTATAATCTAATGAAAATATTGATTTGATAGCACATGTATTCGTGTGGTATGGCATCCTGGGAAACATTGCTGGCACACGTACTCATGTGTCATGGCAGTCAACGTGTTAAGCATGTAGGTTTATATTAAATTCAAAATGTAATTTAAATGCAGAATAATTAATATGTTTCATATAAAATGTCTTTTATTTTCCTTTTATTTTAATATGCCACTGCGATATCTTAGAAAGAAAGTGAGCAAGGAAAAGATATTTGATAAATTTTGAGTAAATATGTTTTTAAATGAAAAAGTGATGGTACATTTATTTATAAAATGTACATTTTTTAAATATTAAAACAAAATGTGAATTTAAATTATTAATGTTATTATGAAAATCGCTGGAGTTCCATTACCTGAGATTTATTCTGTTGAGCTGAACCAGGTTTCAGACCAGATGCTATAATCATTAAGGTTAGCTGGGTGAAAAAGTCCCGCCAGATTCGTCCGGGATAGCTCAGATGGTAGAGCACTGGCGGCTTCAGCCAGGAGATCCCTGGTTCGAATCCTGGTCTGGACATTTTTCGCCCAGTTGGAAATTAACATCTTATATGATTTATTTACCAATTAGAATAATTGTGTTAAAATTAATCTAATATATAATATATACATTTTTTACATGAATAATAAAAAAAAAAACTCGTCAAACTAAAACAACCACATAATTAATGAATAATAAGCTTACTAGAGACAACAATTGTTACTACTTCTGTGGTGAACTCGGGGGTAAGTAGATCCCTGTTCAATTCACATTGGTCAATGGCTACACCAGATGATGCAAGTAACAGTGCAACATTCCATGTACTGACAAGTAGAAAGATCCATTCCCAAATATTATGGCCAGCAATCAGAGAGACCTAGAAAATAAAGTGTGAAAAATATAGACAAAAACTTCAAACAGTTAATGTTAAGATAGTATAATATGTATATATTAAATAAGTTACGTATAGTATATATGTGTGTATATTCATGTCTATTAGAAGTAGGGATGCACCGAATAGTGATTTTGGCCGAATACCGAATATTTGGTCTACAGGTGAACCGAATACCGAATATTCGGCTCGTCGAATACTTTTATATTTTAAAGTTTAAAGGCACTAAAATGTTACATTTTAAAACAATTTTACATAATATTTAAAACAGAAACTTTTATTCTAATAAACAAGATCTTTTGTCAAATAAACTTTATGCTGAAAAAAATCTGCTTTGAGTTATTTAAGAAGAGGATAGTTATAAAAATTTTTTTAATTAAAAATTGTTTAAATTTTATGGCTTCTTCTGAGAATTAAAACAGATGAATAAAATTTTTTTCAATTCTAAAAGAAACATTTTAAAATCAAAGAGAAATTGTGAAAAAATTGGAAGAAAAGTTGTACAGGATGGATCATATATTATTTGTTTGTCAGGAAGAGACTAAAGTAAAAGTAAATAAATAATACAATCTATTCAAATTTTATATGGTGGCAACTTAGCAAGAATAACCGCTCTACTCCCTTTGATTAAGCAAGGAAGTTTTTAAATGCATCCTAGATTAGTGTCTGGAGTGGGCAATCATTTTCAGAGATTGTAAACGTTGTTCTGAAATCTTAGCAAAAAACAGATTTGCTGGATAATGTTCAGCAACTTGCCTTTGTACATAATTATTTCCTCTGAAAATCCTCGTGATTGGTTAATTTTCTTAAATAATACTTAACAAACAGCAAATAAATAATGTAAAAACATTCTCTTTTATGATTTTGTTTCTAATTATTCTGAATATCTTTATAAGTTGACTCTTAAATGTAGAAGTTGTATAAGGTTTTTAAAAATGTGTTTAAAAAGTATTTTTTAAAGTATTCGGCCAAACCGAATATTCGGCATACCGAACAGTTTGCTATTTGGCCAAGCCGAATAGTTTGCTATTCGGCCAAACTGAATATTCCGTAACATGGCCGAATACCGAATATTCGGTGCATCCCTAATTAGAAGTTACACAAAGGTTTAGGTCCCTAGAGCTCATTCTTAGTGAAGAACTGAAATAAAGATGGCTTTACTGCTTTCTTTTATTGTTTATTTTATACTGTGTGTTTAATTTTGAAATAAATTTTTCAAAACAAACATCCTTAAAATTCCAGGCAACGCCGGGTACTTTAAGTAGTATTAAATAAGTTAAAAAACAAATAAACTACTACTAAATTATGCATCCTTTCTCACCAAAAAAGTGAGACAGCATACAATTAAACCCAGTAGTAGAAACAGTGCAGCACGACTCATTTCAGATCTTGAAGATTAATCTAACAACTTAAAATACTGGGCTTTAAAAAAAGAAATGCTAAAATTTACTTTAATGTTCTAAATATTGTATATCTTCTTTATAAATGCAAATTTTGCTTTTTTTACAGGTTATACTATTATTTTTTCTGATAGAATACTTCCAACAGTAGTCATTATTGGGTTGCAGATAAATTTAGATTTGCTACTTTACCAAAACCAGATTGGGGACAAGGCGAGATGAGTCGTAACCTTTCAGTAATTCAGTAAAATAACCTTTCAGTAAAATAATTCTAGTGATTATTTCTTTAATGATAATTTTTATTCACAAATATAACAATTTTTTAGGCATATTTTTAAAGATTTGTATCATTCCTTTGAGTCTTATGTATGCAAAGATTAAATAGGTGATTTTTTTTTTTTTAAATATTAAGTAATCAAGCTAAACGATAATAATAATTCCATGCATGCTTTTTACATTCATTTAAATACAATCTCTCAAAATTAAGAAAAAAATATATTTCAAAAGAAATAAATTCTAGTGATAATTTCAAATAAAATAGAATGTCTTAATTTGCTGGACACTGGAAAGAAACGTTGCCTACCCCCTCTGAACTTAGGAAAATACCATGGCCTTGAGTATCTCAAAGGTTACGGATGAGCCCCTGTCACAATAGTATACGCATTACGTTAAAGATTTTCAAAATTTTTTATTGCACTTTAAAATTGTTAAAATATATAAATAAATAAAAGATTCTGAAAAGGGATAAAGAAACTTTTTAGGTATAAAGTGTTATTATTATTCGTAAGTAAATTAGTTTCATTCTAGGCCATTTTTGAAGGGTGCAGCAACCTGCCCTTTTTCAAATTTACAAAATGCACCCTGCCCTTTTAGAAAGTAGTAAAATGCACCACTAGTTGTACCCAGAGATTTCTAGTAAAAATCTTCTCTATTCCATAGTATTTTTAAATCCGTGTGCCATTCTTAAGGACTTGCAAAAATGATAAATTTTTTTCATTTCTTTAGGAAAAATACAGGAAATTATTCAATCATGTTGTAATTTAATAGTACTTTTTATTTTTCATATCAAGTAAAATCATGCAAAATTAATCTTACTTTATTTATCATACCTAAAAACTACATATTTTCCCACATTTTTTTTCCTTAACTACAATGACAACAATATATTTTCTCGGGCAATAATGCCTTTTTTAGTGAATAGCATCCTGTCCTTTTTCTTTCTAGAATGAACACTAAGTAAATATCAAGCAGCAGGGTTGCCGGCTTTTAACCGCTTAAAAAAAGCCGGCTTTTATTTTGTTGGTTTACAGCTAATTCGTTTTAAATTTGGATCAGTTAATTTTTAATACACTTATAAATATTTTCTACTAAAAAAATTATAAATTTCTATTAGTAATTTTTGTCAAATAAATAAGTCTTTATAACTTCTAGAAGGCAACTGTGAAGGCAATTATGTCTGGAAAAAAAAAATTATAAATATTGAAAATAATGTTAAGTTAGACTCCAAATTGATGTTTTGAAATTACATATTATATAGCTACACATATACTACACATTTTAAAGATTATATTTAATTAAACAATGGCAAAAATGTAGCACACCATGGAAATTCTGGAAACATTCTTGTGTGTCCATATGGAGAGATAAAGGTATAAATATTAAAAGAGAAATTAGAAAGGATATAATATTTGAGGAGAGTTTGGTACATAAGTGTATAGAAAATGGAGCATTTAAACAAGAAAAAAATAAATTCTCTAAATAAAATTTTGAAAAGCTTGTTGCTATTTGTTAAGCATATTCATGCATATGCTATTCATAATGTTTTTAGTAGTGAGAAATTGTGTTTTTATTATATGACTAATATTAGTTAGCTATAATTAGCTATAGTTAGCTATAATTTTAAATGTTTACTACAAATAAAACAAGACTTGTATATTAATAGCTCTTAAAATTAAGTAATAAAACATGTAGCTAAATAACCATTGTCCTCTTTAATTTCTGTAAAAATGAAAAAATTGGAGGGATGGGTGTTAAAGACATATTTGCAATTCGGACTGCAAATCACTAGCAAAACCAGTTTTATTCCATTATTAATGTCTTCATAATTGAGAAATTGGATTACTTATCAAACTCTAAATCAATTAAATGTCTTTAAAACTAATTAAAAACACTTTTTAAAAATGTAGTTTATAATTACAATGCTTCGTTGTATAAAAGCCAGTTATGGCCAAAAAAAGCCGGTTAAAACCAATAAAAGCCACCGGCGTGGCTTTTTTAAATTTTAGCCGTCTTTTTTGCAACCCTGTCAAGCAGCCAGAACTAGAGATATTTTCTATCCTCAAAAAGTACTCAGGTAAAAACTAAGTCTTCTAATTAAAGACGAAAAACTTCTGAATTTAATTATTTCAGCTACATATTATTTGCTAGAATCTCCAAATTTTGAAGGTGTTTATATTTAATGTGTAAATAGCATTGTTCCTATAATTGCTTTTCAAATTTTGGAAAAATTTAATTACAGTAGACTCTCTCAAATCCGCACAGCTTGGGACCAGAGGTTGAGCAGATTTTAGAATTTTGTAGATTTCTGGTCATTGCTTTGTAACATTTCTAAACAGTAATTTGAATGTAAAAATGCAATTGAAATTATAATCAATGCTTACAATATAGTAAAATATTAAAATAATTTTTATTATTTTAGTTTGTTACTTTACTTAAGATAATTTTTTAAATGATTAAAATATTAAAAGTAAAGATCAAATAAATAACTAATGTAATATATAATTAAATATGCACATAATAAAGATGAGATACATTTTTCAATGAAACTTGCCCCATAAAGTTATCCTAGTAATTCACATCAAAATCATAAAATAAGAAAGCAGAGTTTCCCCCAGACAGTTTCAGGAGGGCGCTGCACCCTGCCTGCTCTTGGGTTTACAAAATAGTACCCTCTTGCCCCTCATTAAAAAAATTAGCTCCCTTGTTGCCCCCACCTGAAAAAAGTGCCTTTACTCCTTTGTTTATTAAGAAAATTACTCGCATAGTAAAAATTAACTCATTGCTGTCTTTAAAATAGTGTTCTGTCTATTAAATATTAAAAAGTAGTTTTAAAAATCAAACGAATGCCTTTAAAAATTTCAAGAAATGTCCTTAAAAATCCCCTATTCCCACAAGCAGCACCCTGCCTTTTTTTAAACCTGGGGGAAACTCTGAGAAAGTTTTATTTCAGGTTTAGCCAAATTTAATAATCAAAAAAGCTTAATACAGAAATCTATTTGGTAAAAAGAATGTGATTACCCGTGATATCAGAAATAACCTTGAATTTTTTCAGAAATAAATTTATACTTCCTTGATTTACATGAATTCAGTAATATTAACGAGAATTACATATTAAAATACATACAGAATTTCAAAAAAAATTAAAAAGTCTAATTTTGCCCTTACATCTGTACTGTACTGAAAGTTTCATTAATTACATCTGTGATGATGTGTGGATGTTAGGCGTTTGCGGATTTGAGAGAATGTACTACATTTTCAATGTTACAATTTTTCATCAAATCTCTCAACAGGCAGCAGAACTTGCCCTCCATCTAAATGTATTTATTAAAGTGGAAGAAAAAAGGCACGTGGATTAGTCTCAAGTTCCCCCTGGCTTTGCAGTCTGCTTATGGCTCTGGAATGCTGCAGATTAACACAGAACATTTTGCTATTGGGCCAATAAGCAGTTTGGCTGTATTGGTTTTAACCATGGAAGGGGGGAAAAAACAGTTTTAACTGTCCTGGTTAAAATAAGTTTTGACCATCAAGTGATCCAAACTCATTTTTACTGGGAAAAAAGATCAAAAACTATTTTGTTAAAACACAAATTTGATACATCATTTGGAAAAGTTTGTTAAAATCTTTCAAAAATTTTTACTAAGTAGTATTATACATCAATTTCTATTACTTAACAATTTAGAAGAAAGAAAATTTCTAAGGATATCTTTATTTACTCCTTAAATTCAGCTAAGTAAAGCTTAAAATATAAAATTTGTTGTTTAAGTCTTAAAATAATGCATACAAATGTCTTATTACATTTAATAAGGATTTCAGTGTTTTGAAAATATTTAATCCATTACTTTTCAGTATGCAAGTTAATTCGTCTCTCTCTCTAGATGATAGTAAACATTTTGCAATTGTATTAACGCCATTTCTATGAGGCTGCTTAGATTGTCAACAAAAATTCTATTACTGAATGGCAAACAGGAAATAATTAGAAAAAAAGTAAAAGCAAAATAAAATCCAAGTTTAGAGATAACAAAAGTGAAAGGAGAAACGGAACAGATTCACATCTTAAATTGAGAGTGCAAATTTGACTTTATTCTGACGTTAGATATTAGAAAATTAAATAATTATTATTCTAAAATTTAAAAACCAAATCAAAATGTAGAAAAATTACTTGGCGCCTTTATTAGAGGTCGTAAATTATACCTTATCATATAAACACATTTACTTTTATCAGACTGAGTCTAACAAAATATAACATAAAGCATAAAACATGATTAACTAACATTATACGAAAGGAAAACGATTTATACATTCTTCTTCTTCTCATAATCTTTTTATGAGAAAGCCATTTATACTAACGATTTATACATTTAAAATTTTGTTTATTCTTTTCAAGTCGATTCATTAGTTTTTAAATCGATCAAAGATCGACTTAACGATTTCAAATAATTAACAGAAAATGCTACGGGGAATCTACAACATATAAAGATGTCATAAAATAATATATTCTTCATAATACACAACACGAATTTTAATTTAGATTATACTTTGAGATTGTAAACAATTACCTGATTTCCATGAGTATTGCTTTCTTCTGGTGTATCATTACTTCCAGATGAAGATACAGATTCGTCAGCAGGCATTTTTTGGTTAATTTTTCATCCACTGATGTTAACTGGATGAATTTAAAAACATGTATTACAAGTAAAAAACATCATTATCACAGAAAGAATAACAAGGCACGATAATACAAGATACTCGTGTAACTGCGAGCTACTGTTTATGTCTTAAGTGTCTTACGATTTCTTATTCTTTATCCCCGCAAAGAATCAGTTGAATAAACCGTTCAGTGAACATTGTAGTTTACATACTTAATGAATTTGCAGCATACTTTCGATGGAAGAAAATTAAAAATATAAACAAAGGACGAACATTCGCAACAAACAATCTTTACAACCGGAATAAAATGTGGGTCATGCGACGGCGATTTTCAAGGTCCCTTTCTTTTGCGTAACTTGAAAGCGCGGCAATCATCATCATCTACTACGAAAGCGAAATGGGAAAAATGATAAAAAATTAAAAAGACATTGGATTTGAAAGTCAAAATAAAAAAGGCAGTGCAGAAGAAGAATGATCACATGGGATATACCATTTCTTAGACGGCCTTGAAACTGATCAATATTAAAAGGGATAGCATTTCATTCATAAATTTAGAATATACGTTCTCAATGAAGCTCGCAATTATTTTTAAAAAGTAAATTAATTTAAATGGTAATTAAAATATCACTTACGAATAAAATCTGTGAATTTTCTAAAGAGAATATTGTAATTAATTAATCTAAACGATTGAAAAATGTGAATGAATTAGAAATCTCAAATAAATTTACAAGTCATTATATCGGATATAAACGTAATTATCACAGACAATTATAAATATCCAAGCAGAACAGGGTAATGTAACGACGTTATACAGAGAATTATGCAGTATTTGGATTTGGAAAGAACCGTTTGATGGTCACCTAGAAGATCTTGAACGTTTTAAAACACTAGTCCTTCATTCTTCATCATACTGTTACTGCTACTAGGGCATGCGTACGCATCTTTTCCGGGAAGGTGATGAGGGCAAATCCCACTCCGGAATTTTAAGGGAGAAGCACAATTATTACAGTAAACCGGATAGTGCGGAGCGGATGATTTCCTGGAAGCTTAGCCACTAACGGATCGATGCAGGTTTACGATGGTTAACCAAATTAATAGTAATGTGGCGAAATAATCTTACAGAAAGAAACAAAGTAAAGAAGTGGGAGATTGAAACTACAAGCGGATTATATTGCTGTTATTCAGAAAAAGGGGGAGAAATTAGGCGGAATTACACAATGTAAGGGAAAATCACTCCAGGGAAGTTTTTCTTTGTATCCACCGATAAGAATTCCCTTGAATTTGTAATGTTTTCTCAAAACAATTGAAATTTCCGGATTCTCAAAGTAGAATAATAATTTCAGAGATAAGAGCAATTTCCAGAAATTTAGAAAATTTGTTATTACGTTTTGTCGATAATTATTGCATTTATAAATTTAATTTTTACACCTGTTAAAATACGCTATACGGATTGAATCATATTTTATTGTTATTACATAGAAAATAATTATTACATTTGAAAAAAAGATTTATTTATTTTAAATTGACGATAATTATTTTATGTTATAAAAACCAGGGCTTAATTTCTAACAAAAAAAGTATCGGAGCCCTAATATTCTGCTGCACCGGTACAACAACAATACCTCCCCCTTCCCCCCCCCCCACTGTCACTCCAATCTGCCTATTTATGTTTCGTACATTATTTGCAAAATTTAAAGCATCTTTTTCTTTGGCAAAATAAAAATTTTAAATCTATCTATCAGCAGCACCGTGCGAAAGGGGGGGCGAAGGGGGCGGTCGCCCCGGGCGCAGAAATTTAGGGGCGCCAAATTTGTACTACTATTTTTTTTTTTTTTTTTTTTGTCTTCGATTATTTTTATTCGAATTTTTTTTTCTCCACTCTTCGATATTCTATTTTTTTGTAAAACAAAATGTATATATTTACATATCGGGATTCTTTTTCCCAATGAAAGTATGTACATTTTTCATTTCAAAGTTATTGCATCGTTCACATTTACTTTTCATTGAGCTTTTTAGACGATGATTTTTACCTGACTGCCAAGAACGGCTATGTGTTTCACGCATATCTGGATATGTGGATTTCTTTATACCCTCGAAACATCCCAACGGCTGGAAGTATTTTAATGAATGAGGTCTCTATCGATTCGTCTTAACCGTCCGATGGTTATAAGCTAGGTTTTGTTTTTATAAATTCAAAATGGCGGCCGTAAAATACAAAATGGCGGTAGAGACGAAAAAAAATTACGCACCCTATTGAGTGCATATCATTGGATAGGTCTTTCAAAATGAAGATGATGTTTCATTGACTATTTTATAGTCAGAAGCTCCGGTTAAATATTACGCAACCTGTTAGTTGTGTAGGTAGGATCTCTAGCTTTACTGCAACTCTAACCTTCATAGACATCTATAGACCTCATCAAAACAGTGTTTATAGATAGGAACTAACAATTAAACACAACTTAAAAGTCATCAATACAAGTAAATAAAAAAAATAGGTAAGTAGTATAAAAATGATTATTGATGAGAAATAATTAATTAGTTCGCTTTTTACGCAGTCGGGTTTTTTGATTTTTTAAATTTATATAATATGCTTTTGTGATATCTTATATTGCAGTGTTTCTTAAACTTTTGCACTCTGCGGCCCCTTTTACATCGTATACGAAAGTTTCTGCCACCTCCCACATTCAGTAAATATGAATTGCTAACTTATTTTGATTCCACTATGGTATTATTCTTATAGTCATTCGGTCATTACTTTGCTGTTAAAAAAAGGTCCAGCACAGGATGGAAATGCTGATTACATGAAATTTGCGGTTGCAGAAGGACGACAATTTTCTAAATTAACGTTCAACAAAATTATACCTTGTGGAGAAATTATTAACCGTGATTGTGGCTTATTGGATAACTTAATTAAGGTGATCGCTATACAGGGTGTCCACTCTCAACGGTGTCCAATGGCTAATTCCTAAACCGTTAGTCATAGACATATAGTTCCAATTGCAAAAATGTTTTAAATGAGCTAAAGAAACATTTTAAAAGTGATTTGGGTCAATATAAACATTTTTTTTTTTTTAAATAACGAAATTGAAATTTTTATACGGTCCCCCGTCCTATAAATTATATTTAGTAAAATTTTCCTATTACACTGACAAGTAAGACAAAAAAAAGTCCCGTACATATAGTCTAAAATTGACCGAGTTATGAAACTTTAAAAATGCATGACTTATACCACTTTCCCGCATCTGAACACAAATCAGCTAGGCCATGGTTTGAGGGGTCATATACCAAGTGCTTAAAGTATTCGAAGAACTTATTTCATGTGTATCTGTGCTTTGAAAAAAATCCTACAAGTATTACGATTGAGTTAACGTTAATTAAGTTTCAGATTGGCTAAAATAATTGTATTTTAACGTATGCTTTATTTTCTAAGGATTTGAGACAGTTTCTTTTCATGATTTCTTTTAACAAAAAATTATGTTATTTTTATAAGTTTTTATTTAATTTCAACGATCGTATGTATGTTTTTCCAGTTCAAAATTTGTATTAGAACTTTAACTCACTTTCAAATATCTGATCGAGATTAAATTTTACATACTGACATAAATCCGATGACAATCTAATATTATTATGAATTTCGGTGTTTACCACTTATACTTTACAGAATTTACGGGATAACACACAAATTTTGGTTAGATTACCGCCAAGAAGTTTAAGAAAAAGTTTTAGATTAGATAACACAAGGTTACGATGGTTGAGTTTTTTAACTTTTATGTATTTTTTAGCACTGAATTCGAAAATTAACTTAATTTTTAACCATCATGTCAGGATGTTTCGCAAATTGTAAATTGCCAAAGTTAAATTTCTCGGTCAATTTTAATCGTAGAATAACGGAGCTTTTTTTTTTGTCTTACTTGTCAGTGTAACAGAAAAATTTTACTAAATATAACTTATAGGACCCGGGGACCGTGTAAAAACTTAAATTTCGTTTTTTTTTTTTGTTTTTTTTTATGTTTTTATTGACCCCAAAACATTTCTTTACCTCATTTAAAACATTTTTGTAATTGGAACTATATGTCTATGACTAACGGTTTAGGAATTAGCCATTGGCCACCGTTGAGAGTGGACACCCTGTATTTAGTTTTGATTCACCAACTATCATGATCGCCCTCCAAAGTTAGCCAATCCAGATTGTGGGTTTTTCAAGTGGAAGAAATTAAATCCTAAAATTCTTGAACATAAAAATACTCTAGAACACAGGAATGCATGTATTCGCTAAAAAGCAACTTGAGAGACGTTTAAATTTAAATCATTTAATCGACAGCAAATTTGAAAAGAGCAAAAGTGAAAATTATTGAAAGTGAAAAAGATAAATGGTGAAATATATTCAGGATGAAATTATGAACCTTCTTGCCAACGAAGTAAGAAAAGCGATTGTAGAAGAAATTCATAGAGCAAGGTATTTTCCAATTTCATTCGATCGCACTCCATATACCGAGTGCCCTAAAATGGACTGACTGTTTTTAAAATTCAATAACCTGTAAATGGTGACAGCTATTAAAAATAATTGCGAGAAGGTAATGTAAAATGTCAGTAGTCTTTTTTTACCTCGATTCCCGGTTTTAGTTCCAAAAGCAGCTATAGATGGCACTGCAAGCAGGGATGACCACCTTCGGAACTCAGCTTACGCTTTAGAGTGATAGTACAATCCCGAGAGTACAATCCTAAATCCACTAGCTGCTCGCGTTACAAATGACTTTTTCAATTCTTATACTACAGTTCTACAATTTCACATTACAACATAAATATCGATGATTTGTTGAAGAATTAAACAGGTTTATAGTCAATTCAGGTTACAGCAGTATACTTTATTAAACCATATTCGTGAAAATCAATCAAGTTTATACTGAATTCAGAGCTCGCACCGTTCCTAAAATTTTCGCAATTTGGTACCAGTATTTTAAATAAGAATTCTTTGCGGTAGATTCCTTTAACATATATAATAGAATTGTAAAACAAAGATTATCGTTTTAATTTAGTGGTAGCAAAGTGCGAAAATTTTAGGAATGGTGCGAGCCCTGTGAATCGACAATTATGTCAGAAATGTATAACCACACAAGCACTATAAAGACAACATCTAGCGGCATACGTGCTCAGCCAGGGCCAAAACCGAAATCGCCCAACACTGATGCGAAAAGAGGAGGTTAAATATATAGAGTGGGTCTCATTTTCCAATACAATCTTATTTTTAGGGGCCTACTCTATATAATTAACCTCCTTCCTGCGCATGATGCTTGGGGACTTCAGTTTAGACCTCCATTGACCGCTTATCGCTTGCTACTTATCTCTTCTATTTGGAACTAAAACCAAGAACCGCTGTAAAAATACTTCTGATATCTTACATAACTCTCCTGCAAGAATTTCTTTTAATAATTGTCACCATTTGCAAGTTATTGAATTTTAAACACAATACAGTTTAGGAATCCAGTACACCTGACAAGAACAAATAACGCAAATTATACGATACCGAAAATAAAAAATTTTCAATCGTGGAAAGGTTTCTTGACTACATCAAGTAAAAAGGGGGGCCGACAATCTCGATATTAACAGCTGCACGAGAGGTTCTGTTCTCAAAATGGTAGACGGGAGATGCTGAGTTCGATCCAATCGCGCTCGTCAGCCTAATCGTTCGAAATTGTCCGTAGTTTTCTTCAAACCTTACGTAAATACGGGTTAGGCTCCCTTAGAAAGAACCTACAGAAGACACCCCCATACCACTCCGGTTTACTATATCCAACTTGTAGATAATCGGCCATCATAAACAATACGAATATCAACCCTTCAGAGCTCAATGTTGTGATATGGTGCAAATATGGCTTCCCAATATAATGTTGTGTAAGCTCGAATCGTCGAAGTAAATAAATTCGTCTATTTTTTACCATGCTCTGCACATTCTCTAAACTTTGAGTTCATGCTGCTGGTGTATGTCCAAAAATGTCCGGAACTGCATAAAATGTGTTTGTTTTTTTCTTCTCTTCTACTGAAATAGGGGCTATACTTATGTCCCACTTATCAGTTTATTTAAAGAAACATTGCGATACTCTATGGTCATGAAAAAAATAAAGCTATATCTGCAGTTTACAAACAATTGTCACAGATTTTAAAAGCTCTGGAAGACCTTATAGAAATGAAGTAAAATGAGTAAACTTACTCAGGAGCAAAAAGCTTAATAAAGCAAATAAAGAAATTCTCCTTTATTTACGGCCTAGTAGTTTGGCACAGCATTTCAAATGAAATAGAAAAAGTTAATCACGAAAAAAAGAAAAAAAAAACTGTCAATGTTTTGATCGCCAGCAAACAGATTGAAACACTAAAAGACACATTTCAGACAATAAGAAAGGGAACTTTTGAACATGAAAGCGAAGATTTGGTTATGTCCTTATTTGAGCAAAACAAAAAACGTAAAATTCGCAGAACAGTATGACTACGAAGCTCCTGATGAAAGTGGAAATTTATATGAAAGTAAAGGATTTCGTGTTACATAGAAGCACTATAACCGTGCAACTAAACTGGAGGTTTACGAAACTGAGAAATGTATAACAAGAATTTGAGTTCCTGGCTGGTGCGAATCTAAAATCAGTTAATGAATATCTGTTAATATTGCCTGGACCTTGCCCTTTATTGTTGACTTGAATTGTTAAGCGAGGTTTTAAATGCGAAAACATTATTTCTACCATTAGATAAGAACTTTTATAAAATGGATCATTTAGAAATCCTTTAGTTGCTCCATAATTTTAACTTAGGGAAAACAAGAAATTGCAAAAACGTGGAGACAGCGTACATAATTTATAAGTATTCCAGTAACAATAAAATAGTAAAAAACTACTGAAAATCTACTATGAGCGATAGATTAAGCAACCTGAATTTACTTTCTATAAAATTCAGTGTGTCGCAATCTTTACACATAAAATAATAAACGATTTTGCTACCCTAAACACAAAAAAAATAAAATGGAAGTAAATGTGTTTGCCTGATAATTATATTTTATTTTATGTTAATTAAAACATTGTTTCAGTTATCTTCCTTAATTAATGTACTGAAATTATAATTTATTTTTATCTTTTACATTATGTTCTGTAGATTTTTCGTTTGTTTCGCTTATTTAGTACTTATCGGTTGAAGGAACCACTTGTTTCCAACCTGGTTGTTAGCGATTTTTACCCATTTTCTGCAGCTTAAAGACTAACAACAACTAAAAATATCTAGAAAAACATGTGAGAAAGGTTAAGAAAAATCTGTCGCAAAGCATCATGATCTCATTAACAAATAAGTGCAATTTTCTTTTCTGTTATTTAGTTTTTTGGAATTTCTGAATTAAAATTAAATCTTTTAAATTTCTAAAATAAACACAAAATATTTATTCAGTATAATTTATTTCTGTTTCTGTCCTTTATCAATTTCGAAGGAGGGGGGTGGGGTGGGGGGCGCAAAATTGGCACGCTGCCCCGGGCGCAGTTTTCTCTTCGCACGGCCCTGTCTATCAGCATATACTTAGCTGTCAACTATTCCACTTTTTAGTTATCACTCCTTCTAAATAGTAATCTTTGCCTAATTTTAATGTTAATTAATTGCAGTATTCTACGATTAAATATGGTAAGGATTATGATTAGGAAATAGTGTTAGCACAAAAAAGGGATAGTTCGCAGCTATGCATTTTTAAGAAAAAATGAATGAAATTTACAGAAATTAATATTTATATGCTGAAGAATGGAAAAATATCCTATGAAGGGTGACTATCTTAAACTATAATCGATTCCTTCCGCATAAAAATCTTTTGTGGTGAGCCCCTGAAAATCAGATTAAATTGAAAATTTGACACCATTATCGGAAAGAATTGCTGCTTTTATAGGAAAAGGGAAAACACTGATCGATTGTTTTCTATCAGAATAACAATACATGGCAATTATATCTACTTACAAATGAAAGTGACTTCGTAAATGTGCAGAGCAGAGCCTTAACATGGGTACCGTTCATGATACAAAATAAATAGAAAAATCACTAATGTGATTTTTATGCTCGTACGCAAAGAAGAAAAAAAAAACCTTAAACAAACAAAACTCTGATGCTCGTTGGATCAGCATATACTTAGCTGTCAACTATTCCACTTTTTAGTTATGTTTCCTTCTAAATAGTAATCTTTGCCTAATTTTAATGTTAATTGCAGTATTCTACGATTAAATATGGTAACGATTATGATTAGGAAATAGTGTTAGCACAAAAAAGGGATAGTTCGCAGCTATGCATTTTTAAGAAAAAATGAATGAAATTTACAGAAATTAATATTTATATGCTGAAGAATGGAAAAATATCCTATGAAGGGTGACTATCTTAAACTATAATCGATTCCTTCCGCATAAAAATCTTTTGTGGTGAGCCCCTGAAAATCAGATTAAATTGAAAATTTGACACCATTATCGGAAAGAATTGCTGCTTTTATAGGAAAAGGGAAAACACTGATCGATTGTTTTCTATCAGAATAACAATACATGGCAATTATATCTACTTACAAATGAAAGTGACTTCGTAAATGTGCAGAGCAGAGCCTTAACATGGGTACCGTTCATGATACAAAATAAATAGAAAAATCACTAATGTGATTTTTATGCTCGTACGCAAAGAAGAAAAAAAAAAACCTTAAACAAACAAAACTCTGATGCTCGTTGGCTAAAACAGAAAATATTCTTTTCAGGTTAGATGTCTAAAAAAAAATCAGCCAATAAAAAATTATCCTACTGTAACAAAAGAAAATCGAACTGAAAGCAAATTCATTGTTCGGTATCTTGAGTGGCGCAGCATCAACACGTCGCCGACATAAGTTTGAAACAGAAAAACACGATTTCTGTTTTCCCTTCATTCTGATCAAAATAGCCCTAAAATGATTTGAAATAGAATAGAATACATAATTTTAAAGGAGGAAAAGTTTTTTTTTTCTATACATAAATAAATAAAATTTTAAATATAATACAGATTGAGCTCGAGTCAGTCCAAGCCCAAAAACTGATGTAGAAATCGAGTCCGTTTTATCTCCATCTCCTACGTGTGCGACACATTACACATATAGTAAGTGTTTTGGTAAAAAAGAATACAAAAAGCTTGGAGATGGGAAGGAAAGGAAAAGGTAATTTAGGCTTCGATTTTTCGGAAGCACTATTGCACCGGGCTCCGGAGCCCTGTATTTATAAGCTCCGGTGAATTCCGACCAATGTTTAAATATTTATCGAAAACTGAGAAGTATCGGAGCCGGGATCTGGTGGGCTCCGGCGCAAATTAAGCCCTGATAAAAACTGCATAATAATAATTATGAAATGCTCAAAATTTCTTTCAAATATGTGGTAAGTTAAAATTAGTACAGTAATATGCATATATTTTTCAGAATATATACTATTTTTTTTCTCTGTATAAATCTGAGACTCTATTTTAAATCCTTTGGAGGAGGGAGGGAGTGGGGGCATCCGTTAAGTACATCACATCACACTTTAAAAGTAGCGGAGAAGGTGACCACGGAGTGTGACAGTTAGTGTTGCCAAATCAGTGTTGAATTCAGACCTTTTTTTCCGGAGGGATTTCTGCGGCTCCGGGGGGGGGGGGGGGAATGTCCCCCCTCCCTGAATTCAACACTGTGCCAAATGATCAAGAATAGAGCTCAGAAATGCTAAAAAGAAGCTTCTTTACTCCTTTATAGCATTTTCTAGCGCTTTTTTAACCCTTTTTAGGTGCGTTCGTAATTATATAAATACGTAACACCTATAGTCGTCCTTCAGTCCGTCTGTCTGTCTGTCCGCATATAACAGAACAAAAACTACCCAGCCGAATGGTCTGAAATTTTAAATGTATTATTGTTGCAAACTTTTGTCGAGTCATTTCGAATTTCATGGAAATCGGATGCATAGTTTAATTACAGGGACAGTCAAAAGTTTTCCGTTATATTACGGCCAATGGGAAAAAATTATTACAAGTGCATTTTAATGATGTTACAGCCTTCCGAATGGTCTGAAATTTTAAATATATAATTGTTGCAAAATTTTCCCGATTCATTTCAAATTTTATGAAAATCGGATGCATAGTTTAATTACAGGGACAGTAAAAGTTTTCCGTTACATTAAGGCCAATGGGAAAAAATTATTTCAAGTGCATTTTAATGATGTTACAGACTTTCGAACAGAATGAAATTGATATACATTTGTGAAGTGCACTAAAATATACGTTCAGTACAATATGCGGTGCAAAAAATTATTATAAAACTAGTTATAGTACGAACGCACCTCATTTGCCACGTTTGACGAGCAATTTCTAACTTGTTTGCATTGATTTGGAAAATTCTAAAAAGCGTAATATTAAAGTCGACTAGATTTGGAGCTAGTGGTTGAAACAATTTCTTTTCTTTTTGGGAGGTGGGGGGAGGGCTAGAAGAAACAAAAAACTGACTAGATTTAACCCCGAAATGTTGGTGTGTGGCAGGGGGAAGGCGCAAGTTTACAAGTTATGAAATGTATCTAAAATATTAAAACAAAGAAGTACACATTATTTGCAAGAGTTATTTGTGAGCATTATTTGCAATAATAAAGTTCATTTTTAAATATATGTTATATACTTTAAAATGTGTAACACACAGAGTTACATATTTATCTGTTATATTATTCATTATCTAATATTCTGGTATTATTAGGCACATTAGATTTAGACCCGAAATGACTAAATTGGTCGCAGAGGGCAGGGAAGGCGTAAGATTAAAAGTTATGAAACGTATATAAAATATAAAAACATTTAAGTACACATTATTTACAAAAAGTATTTCTAAGCATTGCTTGCAATAATGAAGTTCATTTTTAAATACGTGTTCAGTATTTAAAAATATGTAACTATGTTATTTATTATCTAATATTCTGGTATTATTAGGTACATTAAATTTAGCCCCGAAGCGTACGGGGGAAAGCGTAGGATTACAAATTATGAAACGCATCTAAAATCTAAAAGCAATTAAGTACATATTATTTGCAATAACAAAGTTCCTTTT
This sequence comes from Maratus speciosus, assembly GCA_963932465.1. Classification (NCBI taxonomy): domain Eukaryota; kingdom Metazoa; phylum Arthropoda; class Arachnida; order Araneae; family Salticidae; genus Maratus; species Maratus speciosus. The sequence goes on along the minus strand of OZ010793.1, from coordinate 150,091,354 downwards.
TAAATTTAAAAATATGTAACACATACCAGTTATATATAAATATATATATATATATAACTATTATGTTATTTATTATGCAATATTCTGGTATTATTTATCACATTTTTTTCTTTTACTTTGAAATGAAACAGCTTGAAATAAAAGCATACAAGATCTTAACGGTTTTATAATAGATCGTAGTATATAACTTCTCTGCATAAAATTTTCTCTAAATTAATACTTTTAATAAAATGTGACGTCATAAATGGGCCTCAGATGAGGGCGGTAGCGTGACGTAATCTCCTCAGAGGCGTGATGACAAAGGTTTTAGTTAAGATGAAAATTAAAGGTTTTATTCTCGTAAAAACAACAAGAAATCTTGGCTAAATACAATGTCTACACTAACACAACAAATTACTTAAGAAGTTAGTTTGATGAAATAAAGTTTTTGTAAGGTAGGAATATCTAATAAAAGTCCTTGACCGGATAACAAATCATAGTCCAGATTAGTTAATTCAAGAGTCTCTGGGAAACACTATGGTCCCTTCTAAGTAAATAAATGTCCGTTAAAGGTGCGGACTAGCAGTACTCCGTGCGTTCAGCTTTCCCGCTGATGCTCCCAGCTGTAGCTCAGCTGATCGGCTATTGTTGCCGTCGAGAGAAACAAATCTCCTCCCTTCTCGGAGCGACCTCCGAAAGATAATCCCGTGAAAAGCCTAGAGCGAGGCCTAGAGAGAAACTTTTCTCTCCCTCACGTTGAAGAACCTTTTTTCCCGTTTAGCTTCTGCTAAACTCTTCTAAAAGTCATTTCATCTCTAGATCTCCTCAGAGATCTCGTAAATATCCTGCATTTTTCTCTCGGAAAACAATGCGAGTTTCCAACCTCCGCTGTCATTGGTTCGCCTGTCAAGATCCTTTTGACAGCTGACCTTCTAGTGGCTGGTCGGGGGCCCTTCCCCCTTTTTGCACACGAAACTCTCCTGTCAAAGTAAGCAATGTCAAAAAGCACTTAACGGCATATTTCGGTGTTACAAAGTGGGAACCAGTGGTCCTCCTTTTATGTACTATGTTCCAAAGTGTCATCTTCGTAAGATCGATCGCACTTAAGTTATTTACTTTTAAGTTACCGGCAAACTCTGAGACTTAGACGAATTTTCTAGTGTCACTCCCGAATACATGGAGTTTCCATAGGCCGTGATTCTGTAGCATTTATGAGGGTTTTTATATGTGGAAACTGTGAAAAGGCTAAGTTTCCACAGTGCGATAGGAAGGGTACCATTCATGTAGTCCAATCTGTCATACAAGAAAGGAATAAAAAAATAGTGATTGATGACCTAATCAGGCCCGTACGAAGGGGGGGGGGATAGACCGGTACAGATTATGGGGCACGGTTCTTCAAAGGGGACCAGCTTTAGGGGGTCCTGGTTTTAATCAAGTGGGTAAGCGTGATCACATATCACACAGAGGGTTTCGTTTAATATTCCTTTCAAAACATTTTATCCTTTTTCAAAATCTGTTAGTTCCACATTTCGCAACCAGGGGGCGCACTCTATTCTAAATAAACCTCTATCCGAACGAAACCCCGTTTTACAAACTATCTGTAGATATATTAGTCGAGGGGATCGGGCCCATAGCACCCGAGATAGGTAGGTGCCCCTGGCGGTAAAAATTGGAACTAAAATATGTACGGCTATAGTGCGTAATATGAAAGAGTGGTCGAAAGAGTGTCGGCAAAAGTTAGAAAAGTGCACCCCGGGTGAAAAGGGTGGAGGTTAGAAAAATTGCTAAAAATACAGAAGTTAGAGCCCGGAGAGGTAAATAATGCAAGTCTTTTCGAAATTTTTATGATTTTTCGTGTGATCGCAAACGTTCTACTATAAGTATGCAAAATTTCACATCTCCAACTTAATTAGGGGCTGAGTTAGAAAAATTGCTTAAAATACACAAGTTAGAGCCCAGAAGAGTAAATATAAGACTTTTTCAAAATTTTATGATATGTCTTTTGATGTGAGGTGTTTAGCTATAGGTATACAAAATTTCAAGCCTTCAACTTAATTAGGGGCTCAGTTAGAAAAAAAAGAAAAAAAAGCTTAAAATACACAAGTTAGAGCCCAGAGGGGTAAATAAAAGATTTTTCCAAAATTTTATGATTTGTCGTTTGATGTGAGGTGTTCAGCTATAAGAATCCAAAATTTCAAGTCTTCAACTTAATTAGGGGCTCAGTTAGAAAGAAAAGCTTAAAATATACAAGTTAGAGGCCATAGGGGTAAATATAAGACTTTTTCAAAATTTTACAGACAGACAGACAGAGGAGTGAGACGAATAGGGTTTCGTCAGATGAACGAAACCCTAAAACTAGAGAACAGGAATTCTGCTTTTTCAGAATTTAGTGTCGCCCCCGGCATTTCCATTACTGCATTTTCTTCTGATGGACTGATGGCTTCTATTATTATGAAACAGCCATTATAAATGAAGCGTTAGGTGAAGATGAAAGAGCAGCCGTAAAATGTTAGAACTCTGATTTTCTGGTAAAAAAAAAAATTATGGCCCTTTTTTCCCCATTCTGACCAGAAAATCAGAGTTCTAACTTTTTACGACTGCTCTTTCATCTTCACCCAACGCTTCATTTTTAATGGCTGTTTCATAATAATAGAAGCCACCAGTCCATCAGAAGAAAATAACTCGGTTAAGCGGGACTCTACTGCAGTACAAAACATATTTCAATTTTAACACTTAATCACACGTTTTATTTTATGTAAAATGACGTCATTTGCATCCGCTTACGAATTCCACATTTACGATCTACTCTTAAACATCTACAGTAAAGCATGCATAGCACATCATTATCGCGAAATATTGCTCAAATGCAGCAAAAAGATGCCGTCATTCAAGAAAATCGAAAAAAAAAAAACGGCTATCTAATGATTCATAGATACTTAAAATTATACAGTCGAGTCTCTATATAACGAAATCCATTGTTCCAGAAAAAAATTCGTTATATAGAGAAATTCGCTATATAGAGAATGAGTAAAAATTCCTATTTAATGTGTAAATGCTGAACAAAATTTTTTTTGAGGTGTTTAATAAGAATTTGAAATGTTTAACCTAATATTGTATTTCTTAATTATTTAAAGTTTCAAAAAAGAGAACAGAAATTTATTTGAAAGCATGATAAAAATCACATAAGGAAAACTTACATTAATTTTAGACTAAGAAATCTGCAATTTTTCGCTGTTTTGATTTCAAAATTTATATACTCTCGAAGTTCACACTTTAGCAAGGAATGAAAAATTGTATCGGGAACATTTTCCTAAATTTGAATTCACATTCACCTTAAACTTCAATTACCTCTCTGATCCCGGTCTTATATGTGTAACAATCCAAATGACACTGTTTTAAGAAGTATGTTGGAAGGTGTGTGGGAGGGAGTGGGGGGGGGGGGGGAGAGATGAATTCGTTGGTCATAAAAAACAAGGAGATTCAAGGTAGAAAAGTAAGATAAAAAACTCAGCACTGAACGATAAATCACGAATCAGTGATGGAAAATTGATTCCATGGGATTTCGAAGCTTTTTTAAAACAATAAATAAAAAACATTTTATGAAAAATTCGTTATATGGAGACAGATATTTCGCTATATGGAGACTGTTTTTAATGAGATCATGGGAAAAAGGGACCATTCCTACTAAAAATTCGTTATATAGAGAGATTCGATGTATTGAGTTTCGTTATAGAGAGACTCGACTGTATATAGTTTATAATAGCTCCATTGTTTTAACAGAAATCATTCGTTTATATTTTTTTCAAAATAGCACATATTTTAATTACATTTTCTTTCGATTGTTATGAGAAAATGGCAACAAAAATATATAATTACTACTTTAGAACTATTTTTCCTTTACTTTCTACAGAAATGGAGTACTTCCGTTACCAATATTTAGCAAATGGCTCTAAAAACTACAAAAAATTAATATTTCAAAAATAAATGGAGATACAGTTTTCAAACAAAATGCATTTAAAAGAACTTTTTTTTCCAATACGACGGTGTAAAAATCGAAAATGTGCGATGCTTAGAAGTTTAAAAAATTGCTATAGAGTATTTAATCGTACTGCTTCGTTTTACGCTTGGCTTCTGTAAGGTAACGTTATTTTTTGGAATATACAAAATAAGCTGGGAGAAAGAAATAGCATACCGTACCGGGGGCTAAAATTATCAGGAAAAGTAGACTCGTATTTTTTTAGGTTAAAATTTTAAATTAAAACAAATAATAAAACTGAAAAGTCAGAATTTACTAGAATGTCTTTACTGGCCGATCTCAGAGCCCGTACTCCAGTGTATATATAAAATATTAGAAAGTTCATTTGATATGAAGAAAGTTTTGAAATGTTTCCCCTGTTTTAATGATGCAGATGATTTGAGACGCGTGAACAGGAAACAAGTAAAAAATTGAGTAAGCTCACAGGGTAAGGTTTTGCATTTTATTTCTTTCATACTTAAAAATAATTGATGAATTCATTTAAACTTTAATCAAGTTTTCAATATTTAAAATCTTCATTTGGAATCTTTAGATGAAAAGGGATTACAAATGCATCACAAACTGTAATACTGCAAAAGAAAAATAACAAAATTCTAAGCAAATACTATACGCAGATTTTTTTAAAAAGGTACTATCTAGCCCATTCATTTTCTAACAGAGTAAAGCTTGTTTATAACGGAATCCTACCATGAAAGGAAAAAAATCATGGTCAGCCCCGCCAAAAATATCGTGCAATTATACCTTATATTATGAAAACAACCTGTATAAAACGAAATTTTTCACTCGTCGTTTGCGTTTCCGTCTATCAGGTTTTAGTTTTATTATGCAATACTTGGGCCGGTATATAATACTTGGTTGGAGGGCCTGTATCGGAATTATTATCGGGTCCCGCGGTCTTTTTTACGGCCCTGGACATAATTAATGGATTAAATGGAGGATTATATGAAAATTTTCTAACTATTGGCTTTCTTTATTACATAAAATTATTTATAAGAGTGATGTCAGCCAGAATTTTTCGTCGCTTCCGTTGGTCAAACTATCCAAATGTAAAAAAATTTTTTCTTTTAGCAACAGGGTAGCTATTGTTTTTAGTCATCGGAAAATTAATGTTAGATTTATGATAATAGGATCCCAATCCTCCACCCGCAGCACTCAAAATTGAGTAGTTTAAGATTGTATGGAAAACATAATTTTACTTTTTTTTTATTTATAAATATTTTTTACTCTTTTTATTTTCTTGAAATGTATTGATTTACATATTTCTCTTCAAGTGTAAATACTTTTAAAAATTAAAAAAAAAATTAATTTAAAAATAAAAAAAGTTCAAATTTAAGCCATGTTTAACCCTTTAGGCCCCAACGGTACTTTAAAGTACCATTAAAGAAACTTGTTATAAAATCCATTTAATACATCGATTAGTAGTAATAGAGTTTAGATTGAGTTATAGATACTTTACTTTATCTTGTTCTAGAAGCATTATTGGTTGCAAAAAACAAAAATATTTTTAAAAGGATGATTTCTCTTTCATTTGCGTCTCTTCAGCTTTTTCGACGTTGGAAGATTGCGGGTGAAAAGTTTTAGTTCTGAAATATTTCTTTGATTATATTGTAAGAGCATTATATTTGTACAATTCCTAGTTTTAAAAATACTAAAAAAAGTATTTTAATTAATAGGTTTGAGTGGAGTTGTAAATATTGCACAAAACGTATATAAATTCAGATTTACTTCCTTAATTGCAATTGGCAAAATCCTTCTAAAATTTATTAAGGGGGTCCGGGACACAAAAATCTCAAATTTTCTAAAAAAAAATTGTATTGCATTAAAACTTTTTCTGTTATTTTCTACTTAAAATGACGTTTAAATCCTGTTTCTATCTTAATTGGAATAGGAAATATTATTTTTTTCGTTTTGGTTTGTTTTCAAAATCTAGCTTTCAAACAATGGTTGTCGTGGAAACGAATTCTTATGAAAATGCGTTTTTCTTTATGATCTGTCCCCCCCCCCCCATCTCTCATATTAAAATTGTTATAAGTTAAGAACCATTAAAGGTACATGGTTCAAACTTGGAACATGTCTTTTTCAATTGTTTTACTTTAATTTTGATTTAGCAACTTTGAAAAAAATATTTACTTTTGAAAATATGATTTTTTAAAGAAAAGTTACATCATTTTTTTTTTAATTTTCACTTTAAATATTTTTAATTTTTGTTTAAATTAATGTTTTTTAATATGCTGAATCAAAATTAAAACTTATATCTTTCTGTTTATTTAAATGCAAAAAAATTTAAATTCTACAAATAATATTTCGAGTTATAACGATTTTAAATTACCCCACTTTAATAAATTTTAAAATGCAAAATTAAAAAAAAAATATGAGAAGTTTTATCATGTGATTTTGTTTACAAATGATATGGTTAACCATCACAAAAAATTTCAAAATTTTAAGTCAATAAATAAAAATTATTTTAAAATGTGTCCCGGACCCCCTTAAATGATTGTGCAAATCTTCTAACGTATTTAAAAAAAATTCACGAAAAGTACTTTAGAAGATGAAATTTTCATGAATTCATAATTGGGACATAAAGGGTTAAAATCTTATCTTCTAAAAAATAATTCTTTTGCATTTTTTTCCCATTTTTAAAAAAATTTTTAATTTGTAATTTGCCTTTGGAATTTACAAATATATTTATTTTAAAAGTCTCATAACTTTTTAAAGAAAAGAAAAAAAGAGGTCTTTTCTTACGAGTATTTTTTACTCATATAATCATATTTTCAAATTTTTTTCTCAAAGCTAAAAATCCAGAAGATAAATTTAAGATTTTATAACTGAAAACCCTTGTACAAATTGTCGCAACTTTATATTTCACAGAAATTCAGATATTAATTAAATTACGACAGATCTCGGGGGAAAGGGGGGGGGCATTTTGAGATAAATGCATTTAAATTCTTGAAGAATGCTCGTTTAACCACATATAGCACAACACAAAAAGAGTAGTTTATATTTTGATCTAATTATTGTATATACATACGATTGGCGTCAGGTTATTCTAAAAGCTCTAGTGAAAGTATTCTAGTGAAGTATTCTAAAGCTCTAGTCTAGAGCTCTAGTGAAGTATTCTAAAAGCTCTAGCTATTCTTAAACTGTGGTGTGCGGACCCCGAGGGATCCTCAATACATATTCAGGGGTCCGCGAAGGCATTATCAACACGAGGGATATAGGCCCTAAGGGGGGGGGGGAGTGCCCTCCGTGGGGGTCTTTCTAAGGGAACCTAACCCGTATTTACACATGGAAATCCACGGTTCGAAGAAAACCACGAAAACTCCGAACGATTAGGCAGACGGGCGCGATTGGGTTCGAACTCAGCGCCTCCCGTCTACCAGTTTCGAGAGCAGAACCTCTCAGCCACTGGTGGGGCAAGGTCCGCGAAGGTCTCGCATTCAATTCGCAGTAATTTTTCTATAGTTTATGTAGGACCTGAGAGAAGCCTTTCGAATTTCCCAATCTCTAACGATTCTGCCTTAGTAGTTTTATTGTTACTCTATTCAGTGGCGTACCCAGGATTTTATTTCGGGGGGGGCTGACTTAAATTTTCATAATGTTCTAAATCTTACGAAACACGTTGCATTGTGTTATAAACAGAAATCATTTTTGTCAGTAAGGCCGTAGCCAGAGGGGGGGGGGGTGCAAGGGTGACTTTGTTCCGAATTTTCCGAAAATTTGAAAAATTCGGTCATCAGTCCGAAAATTTGGACTTAAAAAATTATCGCAATTTTTGACAAATTATTGCAATTTTTTATTTGGCCTTTTTAAATATGACGTAATTTCCTTCATTTGTGACTTTTAACGCATAATAATGAATTTAGTATTTAAACATTTTCTTTCCTTTTTAAAATTCACGTGTAACTGTAGTTTTTATGATGTAATTTTCAATATTTTCCTGATTTTTAACACGTAATGACTTAATTCTAATTTGAAAGTTTTTTTCTGTTTATAATAGCCACGTGTAAATAATTTTTTTATTTGAAAGAAATATTATTCTTTGCGCTGTTTTTTAAATTGGCAACAGTTTAAAATAATTGCCCTTTTCTAAAATGTGTAAAAACTGTCTCTCGAAATGCTGAAAATTTGAATTTAAAATGGAAATAAATCCTCAAAAAATGAGTCAAATTAAAAAGATAATTGCAGTCTGCACATCTGGAACTTTCAATGTATAAAATGATCTAAAAATGTTTAAATTCCTATGTATAGTTTTTCTCCTATAAAACTTTTTTGATGGAACGATTTTGACCATCTTTAACATTAAATAGCTCTTAAAATAATTATTCGATTTAAAAACTAACTGCATCAGCGTGTTTATTAAACATGTTTCTATAATATCACCGATTTTCATATTTTTGTATGAAACAGTTTTCTTTATATTAACGAAGAAAGACCCCCCGGTCATAAAAAATATGGATGCCGATCTAGTAGGAGTATACCCGGATGATCTACGCAGATTTTCATTGGTCCATTTCCAAATCAAAACTTTTTTTTTATATATAGAAGGATTATTTCACAATTATGAAATTTAAATAAGTAGACGTTTTATAATACATTGTGTTGTGCTGATTATCTTTTCCTATGCAAGTCTATATATCTGGAATGATAATGTATGCAGCAACTAATAATAAATTTTCCGCAATATCAAGCTACAATTATTTAAAATATTAGGGGGCTCTGTCAGCTACACAACCTATGCTCACCAACCCCTCAAATAAGCTGACGAGAACAGGAACAGGATTAAATAAGAATTAAAATTTTAATATATTTTTTAAAGTGATAAAGATAAAAGAAAATATTCACTATAACAAAGTAATTAAATATGGATGTTTCAGACAAAATATAGAATATTATAAAAATAGAATAGAAACACAATAGAATGTAAAATTACATTAGATGTTAAAACTACATCAGATTTTGAACAATAATTGAAAAACCTTCATCAGCATTTGGGGGGTCCTAAAAATCAGGGGCCCTGGGCCCATGCCCCGAATGTCCTGCCGTAAATCAGGCACTGCTTGTAATTATAGTTCATTACGATGATAGTACAGCGATTCAATAACAAATAGTTCTGAGTAAATCTGCGATGATAAACAAAGTTCGGAATGTCCCTTTATCACATAGGAAAATGATGCTGATCTTTGAGACTCACAGTAAGATGATTTCTCTCATAGAAGAGTAGAATCAAACTTAAGAGTGTGAAACTGAAGTTCACTCTGTCAAAAGGGTGCCATGATATCTAAGAATTTAAAAACCGCTGTATGGGACCGCGAATCCTCAAGAATTTCTCCTCCAATTTTGATATTTTATTAAATGATTTTTCTTGTTCAAATTGTGTTTATTTAAATTGAAAAAAAGAAAAACAGGATTTTTAGCAGCTTTGATATAACATCATGTAAACATCAGAATTTAAAGTAAAAAAATATTACGCAGAAAAAATCTAGAAAAAATACTGAAGAACAGATTGTGAACAAGTTGTATTGTTAATAGATGGGATCAAATAAATATGGTTGATTTTAAGCTAAAATCAGTTAAATATCATTGATGACTGTTCATATTTGTTATTTGAGCAGTTTCTCGAAAGGATGTCAGGATATTACAAGACTGGCTAAGAAAATTTGCAAAACTTTTTTTATGCAAAAGTTATTTTGCCTTTTGCAAACTTTTTGTTACCCCGTTCGGGACCATGGGTGCATATATACACTCTCAAAAAGTGCTTAAAACGCTTGAGTTAGATACCAGTAAAAAATAAAAGTAAAATTGATTTGATTTAATTACGACATTTTCACGACTTATAAAGTTAAGAGTCCAATAATTAAAAAAAAGAGGTGCCAAATGAATAAAATTCGTGTAAAAGATGCCGGTCCTGAACGGGTTTAAAAAGGTGTCATCAGGAGAACCGTTTTTAAGTCACTTTGGGGTATATAATGCATGCATCGGTCTTGACTTCTTTGAAACAAAAGTAATAAATCATAAAGGTAAATATATTTACTCTTTGTGATAAAAAAAGAAAGAAAAGAAATCGCTAATCGATGTTTTCACGATTTTATTTTGTTGCATACCTTCAGTAATGGATATTTCTGTATTTAAATTCCTCCATATGCTAAGATGGGATTTCGGCATTTGTGAGAAACACAAAATAAAGAAATCCAGAGAGTTATTAGGGGAAATCTTTTGGAATAAAACCGATCAAACAACTTGTGCTTATTGCTGAAAATGAACCATAATCTATGTGTAATCCAATATTTTTTCTTTATTATTGAATATGATCTTTGCTTTCAGACGTCAAGGTTTCCGTATGAATTATTTTCTACAACAAAAATAAATAAATAATAATAATAATGAAAAGCTTCTACTTTTGAATAACAGAGCAACCCTTTTTTTTTCTTCCCTTTTTTACATTTAATACTGCAGTGTCAATCATAATATATGAAAATAATGTGAGGAAACTTAATATCTACTGAGTTACATTATTTGTTATTTTAACTTTTATTCTTTTTAATGGTAATGGTTCTTTTGAGTGTCATGATCGAATTTTTGTCATCTTTCATATTATGAATAAAATTTCCTCGTGTTTCTTTTTTCGTTCTATTGATATGATTGAATCAATTCGATTCTTGTATCAAATATTTGTGCAAAGATAGGTTTTAATTTCCTTTCCATTTTGTATTTGCTTACTGATCAATATAAATAAATATATATTTATTTCATTCCGCTTTAGGAAAATAATTGTTAATGCATTCTCGCACATTCTTTATTTCAGTATAATGAAAGAAATGTGATCTATTTTTAAATTATGCAATACTTATCATCAGATTATTAATTTTCATTAGCATGAAGTATTATTTTTTTCTGATTGATGAAATATTACTGGGTTTAGAAAAGGTGCAGTTTCCGAAAGTTCTCCGATTACTGGGATCACAATAATGCGGTGGTTCTCAAACTTTTGTATTTGCGAGTCCTTTGAAGAATTGTATGTAGTGATGAGCGTAATTATTCTTCATCTTTTTTTTTTTTTCCGATAAAAGTGAACTCCGATATTGATGAGGATGCTGTTTTGATATTTGAAAGATTTCGAAAACTTGCAATCTGAAGAATATGATCTTGGGCAGCAGTGAACTATAAAGATGCACTGTATTTACAGGAAAATGAACAAATGGTCTGCGAATTTTTGGAATCTGACTAAGAATATCTAAAAAATTAAGCAAACAGGGATGATAGAAAATTTTGCGTCTCCATGCCAGAAAAATGGAATATTTGTGTATACCTCTACAGGTACAAACCCTTTAGAAAAAAAAAAGTCTTTATAAACAAATATGTCAACAAAATTCTACGCCTAAATCTACAGAATCTTTATAAATCAAAGATTCTCGGTGATTTTTAATAGATTCTTCAGTATTTTAAGAAATTCTCGCAGGCAAATCAAAGATTCTCGGCGATTTTTTACAGACTCTTCAGTATCGTAAGAAATTCTCGCAGGCAAATTGTAGAAATGAAAATTTAAAAAATATTTGTGCATTATGCAAAAACAGATGGGGCATTTGCTAAAATCACAGACAAAACAGAATCTGTTAAAAAATTGGCAAAAACGCTGGACGGATTCAGACACAGGCCGATATACGAAGGAATTCTTGCCATTGGTTGACCACAAGTATTTCGTAAACAACAGATACTTACACATATTTTTAACAAATCACGGCCCCTTTCAGGAACACTTATACAAAATTAACAAAAGACTCTGGTTGAGAGTCGGGAGGAGTGGATGTGGTCTACCCCTCGGGATTGCACTAACACTCTAAAGCGAAAGCTGAGTTCCCGAGGTGGTCATCGCTGTCATCGCTGCATTAATTTTGATCCAGCCCTAGTCGATAGCTTGTCGGACTTTTATCGGCTTGTTTGATATGGCCATTCTTTGTCGCACAACAACAGAATGCGACCGTAGTGAAGGACGATCCCGATACTTGACATGTTTATCACCTCTCTTGGGGATATAATTTTTTTTTATTTTGTGTGCTTTGCTTTGAAACTTTTGATGAACCCCCTCCCCACCGCCACAATAAAAGATTCTTGTCGTAGTACTTAGTCTCTGGGCAGCCTTCGGGTAAATGGATTCCTATGATGATGTATGTAAGGAAAAAATTACATTTCTACTCATGGAAAACCTGAGTTAACTCTTACAGATTATGGTTTCCAGTTCACTAGTGATTTGTTATCTTATTTCAACAAAAAACTTGGCATAAAACTAGAGCACAGTACAGTAGCGCATCCACAGGCTAAAGGATTGAGTGAGAGATGTAACACTCAAATAAAGTCATCTGTGAATACAATGGCTTCCCAAGGATTCGATGTTCCAACTGCTTTAAAAATCCACCAGTCCATATACAACGCTACAGCTCATCCAGCTACAAAATTCACTCCAAATCTTCTTCATTTTGGAAGGGAGGTGAATGATATTTATGCCAATTATAAAACTCATTCTTCCTGGAAAATCCTTAACACTGCATATGAAATACACAAATTAATGGATGTAATTGAAAAAGTATACTACCAAGCTTACAAAAATAACGAGTCTTCTAGACAAAAAGTGTATCAGAAATCTAGGGAAAAATTAAAATTTGCTAACATCAAAGTTGATGATGCTGTTTATGTAAAATTTCCCAGTGTATTTAACAAAAATGTACAAGGACCTTATATGGTAAAGAAAATAATTTCACCTGTACTTATTCAAATTCAAGATTGCAATAATAATCAAGCATCAAGTGTTAATTCATACTAACAGAATCTTGAAACTCCAGAAAAGAAATGAAGCATTGCTTCATCCTTCTGATTCATCTAGAAGTGCAACACATGATCAAACGACTGTTGATAGTGCATCTTCTTCTCCTGTGAAACGACATATCCTACTCATACTACTAATTGTGATTCTCCTCAAATTCACACCTCTTCGAAGTGCCAACAAACATCTTCGCATTCACATAGTTCAGTGCATTCTCAAGCATCTGGTAGTAAAACTTCCACTACAGTTCTAAATAAATCTATTCAAAGTAAAAAACATTATGATCTTCGCCCTCGCAGTCATAAACACTATAAAATATAAACTAATCATCATTTTTTATTTAGGATGCCTTTACCATTGTAAAAAAATCTCATCTATGTTAGCTAGATTGGATTGTCAAATACGAAGACTGACTGTTTATTTTATTTTTTACTTCTACCAAAGCTGCAGACAGCATTTGTGTAAATTTTATGTTTATTTTTTTTAAGTCGCCTTCGCCTTGACACTGTGGAGTTATCATCCTACAAAAGTATATAAATCTTTTTTTTTTTCCTTCCTGTTCACTATGTTGCTCACTGAAATATTTTCTTCAAAACCTTATTCGTTTTTAGAATTTATGTTTAATGTAAAATGTGCTGATAATTCAAAATTTTTAATTTCAGTATTTGATTTAAATAATAAGAAAGATTTTAAAAAAATCAAATCAAATTTTTATAATTCATTATTTTAGTTGTAAATGAAGTGTCATTGATTGCTTTATTTTGATATGGTATTTATTTAAAAAAAGTAAATTGTTATTGATATAAAATATAATATGAGTACATATGTCATCCATTTCCCTATTGTGACTTTTAGAGTATTCGAAATATTACTTTCTTAATTATAATTCATGCATGTTCTAACAACTAACCTCTTTCTAACATCTAAAAATAATAATAATGATAAAAATTATGCATGCTAATACTTCTACTATTGTTATTGGTGTATTATGTAAAGTGGTTGAAAATACATTAAGCTTTTTAAGTGTTTGAAAATTCACAAATTGAAAAAATATTTGTGCACATGAAAATTTTGTACTTTGGATCCAAAGATTGTTTTAAGTCTTAAAAAAAAAAATACTTATGTATTTTACATGAAAAAAAAATAGTAACTTGTTTATACTTCCAAAGATTGTTTTAAATTGTTACACAAAAAATACTTATGTATTTTACATAAAAAAAATAATCACATATTTATTCTTACATATGTTTGAATTAAACATAATTCGATAAGCATTTCAGAATATTTAGTATAAATACTTCGCGTGATAATTTGTTTGTAAGACCAATGTTATTAAAGTTATGTGGTACTACATTTATGAGAGCTTAAAAATCCTCTCTTTGCATTTATTTTCTTTGAAAGTATTATTATTGTGGTTGTAGAATAACACGATATTAGTTATTCATCTAAGAAAAGTTGATTTCTTAAAAAGTGCTATATTTATATATAAATATTTTTAATGAGAGTGTAAATATTCTCTCTTGACTATTTACTTACATTTTGAATTTTTGTTATGGAAAATTCTCAGATGAGTAATTTATTGAAGAATTGATAAAAAAATTTAAATGTACTTCATCGACTGTGACTTGAAATAGAGTTGTGATTTAAAGGTACAACTTTGAATTATTGCTATTTTTTTCCTTCAAAAATCGAAAGGTTTTATTACTAATATTGTACTATATTGAAGGATGCAAAGCCATTATTGATTGTCAATTTGTATCATATAATATTATTTGTTTATGTGTACATTATTACAATCCCCCCCCCCCCCAACTCTTTTAATATACACTGATCTTACAATACAGTGCTGTATTTGCTATTTCACATATCAGTGAATGAACTTTTAGCAACTTTATTTTGAAAGACTTTGTGTACCTTTTGTCCGAAGAATGTAACCCATTATTATTTTTATTTTGTTTCTCATTATTTGAAGTTATATGCATGTTGTATATGTATATAGTTTAGAAAATATTGGCTCAATGTCAAAATTATTAAATTTCTCCATCTTACCAATATTTTCTTTTGGGGAGGTCGGAGGCCGGAGTAATATGTTGTGGTTACTTACAACCACTGCCATATTTTTATTTAATTTCATTTAGAAAATATTTTTATCAATCTTTATTCATTTAATTTTAATATTCGCATTCTAAAATTATTTTAATTCCCTTTTTTTCAACCTTCCCCTGTAAGGTTTTCTTTCTGGCGTAGCATTTCGTTTATTTAAAAATGATAAACGTAGTTTTGAAATCTATACTTCCGGTAAAAGAATTATCTGGAAAATTCCATAACTTTCTATTTCTGAAGTCATTTCCTTTTGTAGCTCCGCCCCTTGGCCAATAAAATTTAAATCAGTTTAATACGTAATTTCAAAATTCGTAAGACTTTACTACTATTTGGCATCTTATCTTTATGAAATCTATAAAATTTCCTCTAATTTGAAGCAGTTTTTATATGCTTTAGCATTGCAATTTATGCCAATGCAAGGCTGTTGTATGTTTGTTCCGCCAAATTGGCGTCTTTCATTATTATGGTAACCTTTTCTCCCTTTTACCAAAGAAATGGAATAGTACTATTATCCGTTCAAGATCTTTGCTTTTACATCGCAGTACGTTTTGCGTGGTCAGTTGAGTTCGGATTTCAATGCAGAATGGCTCCCCTTTTGCCGTTCTGTGAAGATTCATGTCCGCGCCAGCTATTAGAGTTCTGACAGCAAGCGCTGAAATGGGTTGCGGCCCCTGGCTGCATCATTATTTTTTTCATTCAAATGTTGCTGCCGTTATGAGTCGTAGAAGTCTATTGCTAAAAAAAATCATATAAAAGACTTGTGTTGTTTTAGACATGCCCCTCTACACTCCCCTGGAGAAAATCTGATATATTCATCTCGAAATATATGCTCATAAAAGAGCGATTTATTTATATTCATCATAAAAAGAAGAGCATATAATTATTACGAGATGTACTACATAGAAGGTGTCTTTGCTTCAAGAGATCTTCATTATGAATAAAGATTTTTTTCGAGGATGCTTATCATCTGTGTACTTCATTTCACTAATGAGTCCATCATTCCCTTTTTTTTAGGTCAATACAGGTAATGCTTTTGCTTTTATTGTTCTTGATTATCAAATATATGAAAATAAGTACAGAATTATTTTAATTAATGACTGTTATGTCAAGAGTGGTCTTTTGTGGCCGCAGCACAATGTAAATAACACTATACGATTGATCACAAAAACAAAAATGATTTCTGGATTATTAATTGGAATTTCAATATTTAAAATTAACGTAAGATATTATTCTTCTACCTGTCTTCCAACCACAACAATGAGGATGTATATTTTGTGAAGAGACAAGCAGTAAAATAAAAGGGTGTGTGTGAATGTATGGTATTGAGAATATTTAGTGACTCTAGGAAAATTTTAAACTACCTTTTAATGTTTATTATACGAAATGTATGAAATATAAACATGTTACATTTAAGTAGTTAGTAATTAATACAATTTTCTAATTTAATTTTAAAGAAAATCCAATCTTCCCTGGCACTAAAAAGGTCTGAGAAGAGGTGTCAATGGTGTGACATATTTCCGTATAAACTTAAAATTTAATCAAATGTGAAGAGCGGATTAAGTATGTGTGAATGTATAAAATATTTGGATTTTTAGTGATCCCCGAAAAATTTTAAGCTACCATTTTGATTTTTATTATACGAGGGAGGGTATCATATCAGTTTGTGACTTACTTACTGACTTACCCTCGTACAAAAAATGTGAATTATAAACATTTTATATTTAAGCAATCAGTAATTAATTCAATTTAATAATTTTAAAGGAAATCCAGTCTCCCTGGCACTAAAAACATGAAAAAAGTGAAATAGAAAAAAATCTATATAAACTTAAAATTTAATTAAATACGAAGGGCGAATTAAAACGCACATTAATTAATGAAATCTGCATAACTTTACCTGTTTATTTATAAACAGTAATAAGAAAACCTATGTAATATATTCACTGAAATTGTTATCAGAGGAACACAGCCGTTACCGGTGCTGCACTATTATCAAAATTCATTTAGACAGCAGACTTACCTTTTGATCAAACTCTTTAAAACTTGTATTATGTTGCTACGTTTACCACGATTACCATCATTTAACTGGGTATCGAACATCAATAAGCAACTTTTCCCTGTGAATTTTGAATGCCAAAGGAACATGCAGAAACATTTAATTTAGAAACTCCAAAACGTGTAAGGTATTTGTTAATATTAGTTAATAATTCAGATGATAAAGGTGATAAGTGACACAATCATCATTTTGAGAAAATTAGCTGTAAAGTTCAAAATATCAATTTGCGTTTTTGTCAAATGTTTCATTTATCAGTTAAATTATCTGTGAGTATTAGATATTTTCAAATAGTAGTTTATCAGATGACAGAGGACAATTTTTATTATTTTCAGCCATATGATTCTCTTTTTTTCGCCACATAACACCTTTATCATCTGAGCTGTTACATTTATTGAAATGTTTTGCCTAAAAAGGTCTTGATTATGCCTTTAACTTAGTAATTATAATAAGTTTAACTATGTATTAATTCATAAAAATAAAATTATTAAGCAATATATTCATAAAGTAACTAAATGAGACAAGCCATTGCAGAATTTAAGATATCCAACTACGTTAAAATGACCGTTTTGGTGAACATTTTTGAAATCATTTTTTGCTGCTTTATTTGAAAGAATAATCTTTGACGATTCCAAATTTGTTTTAATTTTTTTTCTACGATTACTAGAAGAGAAGTTATGGGCAATTTAATAACAGGAAGTAATAAGTCAAATACCGAAAGTGGGCGTAGGAATGTCAGGAGAAATGTAAACAATGCTGCAATGCATGATTGACGTATTTTACATAAAAACACTAATATATCTTAACCCCTTGGGGACGAGCGTCACGTATACGTGACGCTTAAAGAGCTCAGTATTCTCGATTATCCCTAACAGTTATTTTATGACGTAGATTTTGCTTTATTTAATTAGGACATTTACCCGATTCTATTATATAGAAGTTTCCGTTTTGAAAACCGGTGGTAAATTATTAAAAATTCTGTAAAAGACGCTCGTCGCCAAGGGGTTAATAGACACTTCTAGATTTATTTTATAGATAAGAAACAATATAGATCAGGAATCTTTAAATGCGATTTCTGGAAAATCAATTTTTCCGTTATTTCCATGTTCGATAAACTCCATTATATAAAATTCTTTAAACATATTTCAGTAAAATTTTGTCAGAATGCTTTCCATATAACTCACTATGTTCGGAACTAGAATCTAAGCTCTATGTGATAAGTAATTATTTTATATGTACTCGAATATAATATGTAATTTTTTAATAAAAAATATCTATTTTTCTTATATATTTTGAAATATTTCAGTTAATTTTGAAGATATTTTAAAACTTTTAGTCCAGTGCACAGATAGCTGTAATAGTAGTATGCAGAAAAAAGGAAATTGAAATATATTTAGTTGAGTACGCTGTCTGGCTTAAGCATGAAATTTAACTAAAAAAATAGCAAAAAGAAAAAAAAACAGTTTTTAAGAAATGTTATGAAGATATTGTTAGAATTTAATGTTTTTTTATCATTCTATATTATAATTGAACTAAAAATATGCGTATTTATTCAATATCCCAGATAGCATGAACATTAACAGTAAATTTGATTTTTTTTCTGGCATTATCTTGCTGTGACAAATTTGAATTGAGAAAGTCGCAGCAAATTTCCCGCAAGATATACCATACCCCACTTGCATGAGTTGTTTGTTGTGAAACTGATGGCAAGACTGTCTTTAATTCACGGAAGTGACTAAAGCAAAAAATTCCTCTGTTGAGAGAATAGACAAGCACATACGCAGAAATTTTATTAGGTTGGCACCGTTTTTCCTAAACGCTATTCTTTTCGAATACCACAAAAGGCTCGCATTACCTTCAGGCGGTACGTTCGCATCAATAGACTTGATCAGGTCTATGGCCCCCTCTGAAGAGGTTAAGCTAATAGTGTAACACTTGTAAACATATAGTGGGATATGGAAAGATTATTACTTTGCAATATTTTTGATTACTTGTTTGCCGTAATTTGCAATAAATTTGATACAGCATGAATTTAACTTGCACGACAAGTTAGCTGCAAATCCAAAGTGTGGTGACTTCGGCGTTTGCGTTATCTTGCTGCAGTCTTGTTATGAACTTCCAGTCTTGTCATGCTGAGCTTGTTGCAACTTTGCAGGTTTTCAAAGCAAGACTGCTGCAAATTTTCTGCAAATTAAAAATGCTATCTGGGATTGTACCTTTTTTTGTGAGTTCCGAACTTAACCAAATTTTGTAATAAAAGGCATTGCATTTTTACACATTTTTTTCTTTTGTACAGACCTTATAAAATTATTTATTTACTAAAATATTTCAGATTTTTTTTTTCTAAAATACTTTACATATATAGCATAACCATTTCTCACACGTTTGCACAATTAGCGTACCATGGACTTATTTCTTTATTTTCAAATACTTATATCACCAACCGTGCTTGAAAGTCAGACACGCTCGCATATACGAATACAGAAAAAACTTAAATGTGAAGGGTCAGAGACAAATAATACTTGAAAAAGGATTTTATATTTCTCTATTTTTTCCTTGAAAAATAAAACAATACTGTGTTTCCATATCGAAACGAACGAAAAATTCCATATCTGAATGACAATCACATCAAGAGATATGAGATTTTATTTTGTTCTTTCCACCATCATGTCTCCTGACTGAATCGTTATTTCCATTTTCCTGAAATTGGAATTTTTTGAGGTTCATGAACTTTGAAGGGTAACATAATTTCGAAATATAATACAGGGTATCTATAAAAGGTCTGACACATTTTTATGTTTAATAATTCATAAAATAATGAAGATATAAATAAACCTATGACATTTATGCATAGAATAACTCATATACCGTACATACTCGTGTATAAGTCGACCCCCCCCCCCCCCCCCAATTCTTAAGCAAAATTTTGAAAATTATTGAGTTTTCGTGTATAAGTTGAACCACATTTCTGGTAGTATGTTGAAAAATAATTTGTAATCGAGGATAATAAAGAGAGAAAAAAAATTTCATTAAATTAGTAAAAAAATAAATAAATAAATATTCTACGTTTCTAATCAGATTTTTTTTTTAAATTCAATTTTTTAAAGCTGTATAATTATGTAAAACCGAAGAAGCTTAACTATTTTGAAACGACTCACAATTCACATTAAAAAATCTACTCATATCTTGTTTATAATGGTAAATAGCTAGACTGCTAAAATATAGAACTTCTTTGTATTGCAGGACTTTAGAAGAAATATCTTAGTCCAGGCAATAGAGACCGTATAGAGGTTCTACATAGCAAAATTCATGGTCGTTCTGGAAAAAGGCTTACTATATTTTTTTCGGCCGCTGAATCTGAATTTTTAACTTCCCACCAAAATTTCCCCCGGCAACCCCCCCCCCCAAATTTTGGTAAAATGCCCCCCAAAAAGGTTTTTATTAAAACATCAATTTTTTTATTGTTTTAGGGAAAAAGTATCTAGAAATTCAGAAAGTAGGCAAAATTTGCAACAAATTAGATATATGACATTATGACTGAGGATGAAAGGGAAGGAGGGATCTGCCTCAGAACATGCGCGCGGTTCTGCGTGGACTAAGTTGCGCAATTCCACTTAATCACTCACACGCTTACATTCGCCCTCCCATCTACCCTCCGAACTTTCCTTATAATGTTTGCTTTAAGTTTTTTGGGTCGCTGAATCTGAATTTTTAACTTACCCCCAAAATTCCCCCCCCCCCCCAAATAGTTGTTATTAACTTAAATTTCTTATTGTTTTAGGGGAAAAGAATTACGAAATTCAGAAACTAGACAAAATTTGCAACAAATAGGATACATGACAGTATGATGTAGGATGAACGGGGAGGGGGTGGGCTGCCTCTGAACATGCACTGCAGCGTTACGTGCACTAAGTTATGAAGTCCAGGCAATAGGGGATTTTACCTGGCAAAATTAATACTAGTTCTGGATTTCGACTCACTTTATGTTTTTTGGGTCGCTGAATCCCACCAAACTTCCCACCAAAATTTCACCCGGCAACCTCCCAAAAAATTGATTTTTTGAAAAAATTTGGTTTTTGAGAAAAGCGCGCGGGGAATGTTCCGAGGCATCCCCCTCTCTCCCCGTTTATTCTACGTCATAATGTCATATATCCTATTTGTTGCAAATCTTGTCTAGTTTCTGAATTTTGTAATGCTTTTCCCCTAAAACAATAAGAAATTTAAGTTAATAACAACTATTTGGGGGGGGGGGGGATTTTCGAGGTAAGTTAAAAATTTGGATTCAGCGACCCAAAAAACTTAAAGTAAACCTTATAAGGAAAGTTCGGAGGGGAGATGGGAGGGCGAATGTAAACGTGTGAGTGGTTAAGTGGAATTGCGCAACTTAGTCCACGCAGCACCGCACGTATGTTCCGAGGCAGATCCCCTTTTCCCCTTCATCCTAAGTCATAATGTCATATATATAATTTGTTGCAAATTTTGTCTACTTTCTGAATTTCTAGATACTTTTCCCCTAAAACAATAAAAAAATTGATTTTTTTAATAAAAACCTTTTTTGGGGGGCTTTTTACTAAAATTTGGGGGGGGGGGGGGTGTTGCCGGGGGAAATTTTGGTGGGAAGTTACAAATTCGGATTCAGCGCCCATAAAAAACATAAAGTAAGCCGATTTCCAGAACTACCATTAATTTTGCTAGGTAAAATTCCCTATTGCCTGGACTATATAGAAACATTCTCAAGTTGAACTCTTTTCAAAAAGTGGATTAAAATATTGAAAGTAATGCTCCTGTATTGAAGGGAATTTTATCCCAAGAGAAAATGAGTGCAGAAAAATGACGGGGACATTATTAGCCCCCCGGTATGCTATTTCTTTCTCCCAGCTTATTTTGTGTAGTCTCCTAAAAATAAAGGTACCTTACAGAAGCTAGCCATAAAACAAAGCAGTACGATTAAATACTCTATAACAATTTTTTAAACTTCTAAGCATCGCACATTTTCGATTTTTATACGGTCGTATTGGGGAAAAAAAGTACTTTTTAATGCAATGTGCTTGAAAACTGCATCTCCATTTATTTTTGAAATAT
Source organism: Maratus speciosus (assembly GCA_963932465.1). NCBI lineage: Eukaryota > Metazoa > Arthropoda > Arachnida > Araneae > Salticidae > Maratus > Maratus speciosus. The sequence continues at coordinate 150,069,289 of OZ010793.1, read as the reverse complement.
TAATTTTTTTGTAGTCTTTAGAGTCATTTGCTTAATATTGGCAACGGAAGAACTCCATTTCTGTAGAAAGTGAAAGGAAAATAGCAATTATATCTTTTTATTGTCATTTTTCCTTAAAAACTGAAATTTTTTTTTTATTAAAATACGTTCTATTTTGAAAAAATATAAATGAAGGATTTCTGATAAAACAGTGAGCTATTAGAAACTAAATTTAATTTTAAATATCTATATTAATAATACAAACAAATGAAGGTCTGTGAATCTTTAGATAGCCGATTTTTTTGTCGAGTTTTTTGATTGATGAAATCTCTTTTTTTTTTGGATCTGTGTATTATTTAGCGATAGTGACGTCCTAAGCGTACTTTACTGTAGACTCCAGCGGTCTGTAAAAAAATATGCGTGGAATGCACAGCGGTAGCCTGTCTTTTTCGTTAGCCTCGGGTTACAGCATCTAGAATATATAGTCTGGAAATCAGCTATCCTTGTAATACTTAAAAAAGTGCTAAAATATTGGATCCCTTAAATGTCAAACGATGCTAAAATCCAATGAGTCTGTATCACAGCGATATCTGTAGAGTATTTTCTAAAACTCCAAGACAATTTGGTCTAGACGCTGTAATAATACGATGCTTACTTTGAAATTTGAAAATATGTCGCTGCGATCGGCTCCCTGGATTTCAGCATCATTGCGCATTTAAGGGATACAACTTTTTAGCGCCGCTGTTTGGATAGCAGATTTCCGCACTATATATTCTAGACGCTGTAGTAGGGTGCCTCTATGAGAATGGCGATATACGCACAGAGCACATTCTCAAACTGCACTTAGAGAGGCATTATTGCCCAACTACGGCAAGCCTACACTGTTAAAAATATCGTGAAAAATTACCTCTGTTTTTAAAGGCTATCTATTTTCTGACCAATGAGAACGATCCATAGGCATTTATGTAGCGTTCTAATTGGTCAGAAAATAGATAGCCTTTATAAACAGAGGTAATTTTTCACGATATTTTTAACAGTGTACACGCTGTTAAAAATCTGCAGCATTTGCTGCATAGTCACTCCATCGCTTTTATAGGAAACTGTTACTTGACTATATTATGGAGCATTCTCATTGGTCACAATAGAGACATTCTATAAAAGCAGTGAAGTGACTGTGCAGCAAATGCTGCATATTTTTAAAAGTGCATTTAAAAACTTGGTGATGCTTGCCTGAACGAGTTCGATTAGACGAATAAAACAAGTTAACAGACTTTAGCTTGGCGGTAATGGCAGGCTCGTAAAGATTCTTAGCGAGTTGCTTTTGTCCAAAATCGTCTCAATGACTTATAAGCGGGCCCTGTTGTCAAGCACACAAGTCTGATGTATGTGTTCAATAAAACAAACAAACAAATCGTCTCAACCAGTCAAATTTTATATCCTGTATGTCGCTATTCATATAGAATCATCCAGTTAATAATGGATACCAATTGTCTCTATTAAAAGAGCGGATATCTGAATGTTCTTAAGTACACAATTTGATATTACAACCTGTATGCTAAGATTCATATTTTTTATGTTTGAAATAAAGTAAGATATTTTTTTTCTATTTTCATAATATTTATCGATGTTCTTGAATTAAAAAAAAAAAAAAAAATGCATCTCTGAAATGTATCCTAATCTTAAATTAAAATTATGTTGTATTTTTGAAAAGAACAAACGTACAATTTATAGTTGTTTTAATTTTCGTTACGCAATGTACCAGATGATTTACTATTTCCCCAACAAGTTAAATAACTATTTCACGTCCTCTTAACCCCTTCGCGACGATAGCACTTTGCTTAATTTTTAATCTTTTAACACCGTTTTTTCAAAACAGAAAAATATCTGTAATTGAATCGCGAAAATGCTCTGATTAAGGTAAACTTTACGATGAAAAATAACTGGTGGGAAAAAGGAAGGATTCTAAGAACCTTAAGTGGCACGTGTATCAATCGCTCGTCCCCAAGGGGTTAACAAATAAATTTAAAATAATTTGCTCTAATCCCCACTCTGAATATATTGCAACGTTTTGAAGACACTACAAAATTAAATTTTCACGGAATCATAAATGGTAATTATATTTAGCACCTATCCTAAAGAGCATATCCTGAACGCGATTTCTTTATTTATAAAGGGGATTGGAGTGTCGCAGTTCACGCTCTTGATTAACACATTTCCGAAATGAATGTATTTTTTCATATAGCAGATTAGGTTGTTTTTAGCCCCCGGTATGCTATTTCTTTCTCCCGCCTATTAATGTGTCGTCTCCAAAAAATGTTATGTTGTTATAAGCCAGCCGTAAAACAAAGCAGATGTAATTGTACGAAATAATCTCTACTGTAATTTTTTAAACTTCTAAGCATCGCAAATTTTCAATTTTTGTTACCGTCGTATTTAAAAAAAAAAAAAAAAAAAGTAGTACTTTTAAACGCAATTTGTTTGAAAACTGCATCTCCATTTATTTTTGAGATATTAATTTTTTTTTAAAGTTTTTAGCACCATTTGTTTAATTTTGGTAACTCAAGTGCTCCATTTCTGTAGAAAGTAAAGGGAAAACAGTTGAAAAATAGCAATTATATCTTTGTTGCCATTTTCTCATAAAAACTGAAAAAAAAAATGCACTTAAAATCGTGCTATTTTGAAAAAATATAAATGAATGATTTCTGATAAAACATGGAGCTATTATAAACTAAATTTAATTTTAAGTATCTATATTAATATTACAAACAAATGAAGGCATATGAATCATGATACAGCCGTTTTTCTTGTCCTGTTTCTTGAATGACGAAATCTCTTTTTTTGGATTTGTGCATTATTCAGCGATAGTCACGTCCTATGCATATTTTACTGTAGATGTTGTTTAAGACTGGATCGTAAATGAGGAATTCTTTAGCCGATGCGGATGACGTTATTTTATATAAAAAAAAGCGCGTGTTTGGAGTCTTAATACTGAACTATCTATATTTATACACAGATTTGTTTTTTTCATCCGGAGCGATACTAAATTCTGAAAAAGCAGAATTCCTGTTTTCTAGTCTGCGTTTTCTTGTTGCAAGGTGGGATTATAAAACTTAATATTAGAATTTTAATGAAATTGCAGATTCTTAAAAAAATCTCATTAATATTTTAACCCTGTATCTACTGACGGTACTTACATACTTGCTAACTTTTCCTTAAACTTCCGTAAAATGAGAGTTAAATTGACCCAGGTTAAACACATTTCGAACCAGAAATTTACTAAAGAAATTCAAATAGATTTCATAGAGAAACATGATTTTAAATGTATAATGATACATCAAATAAATTTTCTGGTTAATAACGGGTATAACCTGGTTCAATTTAACTCGCATTTTACGGAAGTTTAGTTGAATGTTGGCAAGTATGTAACTTATAAGTATCATTAAAATAACTTGTTATAAAATTCGTTCAATACATCGATTAGTAGTAATACAGTTTAGAATGAGTTATAGATGCATTACTTTATCTTGTTCCAAAAGCGTTATTGGTTACACAAAACAAAAATAGTTTTAAAAGGATGATTTCTTTTGCCTTTGCATCTTTTCTGCTTTCTTGGAGTTGAGGCAGTGTTGAATTCAGGGGGTGGCCCGGGGGCGACATCCCCCCCCCGGAAGATTTGAGATTTTGTGTTTTCAATGGTCAAAAAGTATAATCCCCCCCCCCCCCCCGGAGCCACAGAAATCTCTTTCGGAGAAAAGTGTCTGAATTCAACACTGAGTTGAGAGGAAGGGGGGGGGGATTTTACAATTCGGAAATATTTCTATATTTCTATTGTAAGAACATTATATTTGTACATTCTCTAATTTTACAAAAAACTAAGAAAAATATTTAAAATAAAAGATTTAAGTGGGTTGATAAAAATTGCACAAAATCACTATAAATTCAAATTTAATTCTTCTAAATCCTTCAATCCTTCTAAAATACTACTAAAATTTATTAAATGATTATGTCAATCTTCTAATGTAGTTTCAAAAATTCACGATAAAGGCTTTAGCAGATAAAACTTTCATGAATTCATAATTCAGTACATAATGGGTTAACTCGTTCTTGAACTTAAAGGGATGGTTTACATTTTCAAAAAAAAAAAAAAAAAAAAAAAAAAACTTTAAAAAATATCGTTCAAATGGTGAACTCGCTGCATTTCAATGTTCACCTAAAATTACATTTTGAAAAAAAAATTAACTGCATATTTAATTAAACTTTAAAAAAAATTTGAATTTTTAAAATTCTTACTACTACTTTATTGAATATTGATATTTTTGCCCATTTTTAAAAAATAATATTTTCAAATGTGTATTACACAAGACTGCGCATGGATTTTTAGATACATCTAATATTACATTTAATATAATTCATTTACTGATATATATGGTGTAAAACAATAAAATCTGACACTTCTTTATATACTTTTATATTTTAAAAAATAACAAACAACCTGAAGGCTAATTCCGTGCGCAGATTTATCACATAATAAAGACCAAGTACAAAAAAAGTTTAAATCTCTATTTCAAATACATAAAAAGCCTTATTTTTAAAACATGAAAGTGAAGGAAATCTGAACATGGAGAAAAAGTCATTTAAAGTTTTAATTTGTGTGGACAATTGCGCTGCGGTCAATAAACAAAATTTACAATATCTTGCCATATAATTGCTGTATAAACAAAAATGAGGTGTCAAAATATTCACAATGAAACAGGCTTACATTTAATATTTTAAGACTAATCGATTTTTTGATCAATTTTGAGGTAAACTGTCCCCTTAAATTCAAATTTTAATCCACTTTCTAGTATAAAAGATCAATGTTTGATACGCATCTCTATTTTTTTTCAGTAACTTATAAAAATTTCAACAAATTTTAAAGAAACTTTAGAAATGTCACATGGAAAACCATTTATTTGAATAAAAGTAAAATGAAAATAATATGCCTTCATTTTTATTAAAGGAATAATTTAAAACTTAAATTGCTGAAGTTTAAAAGCATATGAAACTAGTATGTTGTGGCCATCACGAAACTTTCTTCTATATAAATCACGTCAATTAAATCATTTAAATAGTACAAGAAATTAGATCAATTTAGCACCAATTCATATCAAAGTGTATCTGAATTTGAAGTCTGATAAAAATTCGTGTCTTAGGTCTTGAGATAGAGCTATAGCGGAAATTCTGAAAAATGCGGCCACCTGTTAGCAGCGCCACCTGTGGAGTGATTTACACCAATACATAAATAGCTATAATTGATATCCAGGTATACATGGATCTGAAGTTCGTTGAAAATCCAAAGATTAGTTCTTGAGATAGAGCTATTGTGGAAATCACAAAAACAGCATAACAGCGCCACCTATTGAGCGATTTACACCAAACTGTATAAAATGTCAATTCATGTCAAGGACTAACTGATTCTAAAGTTTGATGAAAATTCGTGCATTAGTTCTTGAGTTACACCTATAGTGGAAATTCTGAAAAATACAGCATAGCAGCGCCACCTGTTGAGCGATTTACACCAAAATGTACAAAATGTCAATTCATGTCAAGGACTGATTCTGAAGTTTGGTGAAAATTATTGCATTAGTTCTTGAGATACAGCTATAATGGAAATTCTGAAAAATGCAGCATAGCAGCGCCACCTGTTGAGCGATTTGCACCAAAACACAAACAGCACTAATTCATATTAAAGTATACTTTAATCTGAAGTTTGATGAAAATCCAAGCATTAGTTGAGATAGAACTATTGCAGAAATCGTAAAAAATGCAGTATAGCAGCGCCACCTGTTGAGTGATTTACACCAAAATGTACAAAACTTCAATTCATGTCAAGGACTAACTGAATCTGAAGTTTGATGAAAATCCGTGCATTAGCTCTGGAGATTGAGCTATTGCAGCAATCGTGAAAAAGGCTGCATAGCAGCGCCACTTGTTGAGCGATTTACACCAAAAACTAATCAGCACCAATTTACATCAAGGACTAACTGAATATAAATTTTTATTAAATTCCGTGCTTTAGTTCTTGAGATAGAGCGCCCACAAAATTTGTGTCACATACAGACAGACAGACTCAAAGATGCAGACTCACAGACAGACATTTTGTAAAAGCATGTTTTTTGGAATCTCTGACCCCTAAAACGTGTAAATCCGTCGAAAACCGAAAGTCGAAAATTTTTACGAATCCAATACTTTCTTCTTGTAAAGATAAAAAAAAGTAAAAATGATGTTTAATATTGCATAAAACCTGCAATATTATGTTCAGATAATAAGAATTCTATACTTAAATTTCAGTTGGTACATTTTCACAGAAAAGCAGCGACAGAATAATAAACAAAACACCATTACTGGTCCTTTGAAACAGTGAACATGGGAATCTACTGCTCCGCAACCATTATGACTGGTCCTAAAGCTATATGTTTTATAATTTGAAAAAATATATATTTCTGACCATTAAAAAAAATGCATATAGGTTCAGTTGATCTTACATTCATTATCTGAAAATGGCTCCATCAGACAATAAAACAAGTGGGTAAGTGTGGTCACACATCATACAGAGGGTTTCGTTTAATATTCCTTTCAAAACACTTTATCCTTTTGAAAAATCTGTTAGTTCCCCATTTCGCAACCAGGAGGCGCACTCTATTCTAAACAAATCTCTATCCGAATGAAACTCCGTTTTACAAACTATCCGTAGATATATTAGTCAAGAGGATCGAGCCCATAGCACCCGAAATAGGTACGTGCCCCCTGGCGCTAAAAATTGGAACTAAAATATGTACGTATGTGGTACATAATGTGAAAGAGTTGTCGAAGGAGTTAGAAAAGTTAGAATAGTGCACCCTGGGTGAAAAGGGTGGAGGTTAGAAAAATTGCTAAAAATACTGAAGTATTTGTTGCCCGGAGGGGTAAATATATCTTTTTCAAAATTTTATGATTTTTCGTGTGATCGCAAGTGTTCTGCTGTAAGTATGCAAAATTTCACATTTCCAACTTAATTACGGGCTTAGTTAGAAAGAAAAGCTTAAAATACACAAGTTAGAGCCCAAAGGGGTAAATATAACACTTTTTCAAAATTTTATGATTTCTCGTTTGATGCTAGGTTTTCAGCTATAAGAATCCAAAATTTCAAGTCTCCAATATATATAGTTTCTGAGAATAGGCTCTGTGACGGACAGACAGAAAGACATATGAGTGAGACGAATAGAGTTTCGTCAGATGAACGAAACCCTAATAAAAAGAAAAGTACCCAGGTAAACTGATGGCATTGAGCTTACAGGCTATTCACAATGATTGTATTATCCCTTCCCTCCCCCTCCTTGATACTTAACCAATGAACCTACAAATCTAATCAGGTAAGCGCCTTATCAGAATAAATCTGTGTACTAAATTTGAAGCAAATCTAATTCTGCATGAAAAACCCATTTAGCTAAATTAAGGGGGGGAGGGGGATTATCTTCCCAATTTCTCACAACCAATGAACCTCCAAATCTAATCAGGGAAGCGCCTTATTAGAATAAACCGGTATACCAAATTTGAAGCAAATCGGATAATTCTGAATGAAAAACCCATTTATCTAAAGTAAGGGGGATTAGCCCACCGCCTTTATACTTAACCAATGAACCCCCAAAAGTAATCAGAGACCTGCCTTATCAGAATGAATCAAGGGAAAAAAAATAGCAAATCAGATATTTCTATCAAGAGTTATCGCGTTACGTACATACATACGTAACATACAAAACCAGCCGTCACATTAGCTCTCGGGATTTGATACATGCAAGTTAAAAATTAAAGAACATAAAAAAAAAAAAAACCCCTGCAAATCGGATATCCTCATAATGAAATAAATAGATTATATTTTACAATGACCAAGAAAACTACAATGCAGAATAGTTATTTAGTTGCACTCTTCCTAAAAATTGCAATTACACTTAACGTATTACAGAATCTAATTATATGACTTGCGTGTAATCCTTTATAATCTCTCACTTGGCTGATGCAAGAGTGAAACAGTAGCTAAACTATTGAAGTTTCCGATATCTGCTGAATCTAAAGATCATAGATTCCTAACATTTTATCCGACACGCATCTTAAGGGGGGTGGTCACTCAATTTCGGAATTCTCCTCCGTAATGTTTAAGTCTATGGACATTTCATGCATTCATATATTTATATCTTCTCGGGAAATTCATATTTTTAACATCTTTTTTCTGTGTACTCTTAAAGGATGGCTCTTTTTTTTTTTTTTACTTTCTTCTATCTTTACAAGAAGAAAGTATTGGTTTCATGAAAATTTTCGAATTCCAGTTTTCGACGGATTTATACGTTTTATGGGTCAGAGATTCCAAAAAACATGTTTTTACAAAATGTCTTCTGTCTGTATGTGACACAAATTTTGTGGGCACTCTATCTCAAGAACTAATGCACGGAATTTAATAAAAAATTATATTCAGGTAGTCCCTGATATAGATTGGTGCTGATTAGTTTTTGGTATAAATCGCCCTTCAGGTGGCGCTGCTATGTAGCATTTTTCAGGATTTCCGCAAAAGCTCTATCTCAAGAACTAATGCACGGATTTTTATAAAATTTCAGATTCCGTTAATCCTTGATATGAATTGGTGCTGGTAACGTTTTGGTGCAAATCGCCCAACAGATGGCGCTGCTATGCTGCATTTTGAAGCATTTACACGATTTTCGTAATACCTCAATCTCAAGAAATAAAGCACGGATTTTCATCAAACTTCAGATTCAGTTAGGGCTTGACATGAATTGACGTTTTGCCCCTTGTTGTGTAAATCGCTCAACAGGTGGCGCTGCTATGCTGCACTTTTTGAGATTTCCGCAATAGCTCTATCTCAAGAACTAATACTTGGGTTTTCAACAAACTTCAGATTCAGGTATACCTGGATATGAATTAGTGCTGTTTATGTTTTGGTGTAAATCGCTCAACAGGTGGCGCTGCTATGCAGCATTTTTCACGATTTCCACAATAGCTCAATTTCCAGAACTAATGCACGGATTTTCATCAAACTTCAGATTCAGTTAGTCCTTGACATGAAATGATGTTTTGTACCGTTTCGTGTAAATCGCTCAACAGGTGGCGCTGCTGTGCTGCATTTTTTGTGATTTCCACAATAGCTCTAGCTCCAGAACTAATGCACCGATTTTCATCAAACTTCAGATTCCGGTATACCTTAATATGAATTAGTGCTGTTTGTGTTTTGATGCAAATCGTTCAACAGGTGGCGCTGCTATGCTGAATTTTTCAGAATTTCCCCTACAACTCTATCTCAATAACTAATGCACGAATTTTCATCAAACTTCGAATTCAGGTATACTTTGATACGAATTGGTTCTAAATTTATGTAATTTCTTATACTATTTAAATGATTTAATTGATGTGATTTACATAGAAGAAAGTTTTGTGATGGCCACAACATACTAGTTTTCTTTGTTTTCAAAATATTTCTAAAATCTATGCTGAATTTAATATTTTATGTGTTAAAAGCGGGCGAACTGTGCGTAAGATTTTTAACACTTCCTATAAAATTGTCTATACTTTAGAAATATTTTGAGAACTTAGAAAACTAGTATGTTGTGGCCATCAGAAACCTTTCTTCTATATAAATCACGTCCATTAAATCATTTAAATAGTACAAAAAATTACATCCATTTAGCACTCAAAGTATATCTGAATTTGAAGTTTGATGAAAATTCGTGCATTAGTTCTTGAGATAGAGCTATAGCGGAAATTCTGAAAAATGTAGCATAGCAGCGCCACCTGTTGAGCGATTTACACCAAAAATAAACAGCACTAAATGATATCAAGGTATACCTTAATCTGAAGTTTGTTGAAAATCTAAGCGTTTGTTCTTGAGATAAAGCTATTGCGGAAATCGTAAAAAATACAACATAGCAGCGCCACCTGTTGAGCGATTTACACCAAAAATTAAACAGCACTAATTTATATCAGGGACTAACTAAATCTGATGTTTGATGAAAATTCGTGCATTTTTTCCTGAGTTAGAGCTATTGCGATAATCATGAATAATGCAGCATAGCAGCGCCACCTGTTGGGGGATTTTCACAAAAAGTAATCAACACCAAACTATATCCTGGACTAACTGAATCTGAAGTTTTATGAAAATCCGTGCAGTAGTTCTTGAGATATAGCTATTGCAGAAATCGTGAAAAATGCCGCATAGCAGCGCCACCTGTTGGGCGATTTTCACCAAAAACTAATCAGGCCCAGTTTATATCAAGGTCTAACTAAATATAAAGTTTTGGGAAATTCCGTGCATTAGTTCTTGAGATAGAGCGCCCACAAAATTTTTGTCACATACAGACTCAGTGACACAGACTCACAGACAGACATTTTCTAAAAACCATCAAATCGTGTTCTGGGCATTCTAAAACGTATAAATCCGTCGAAAACCGGAAGTCGAAATTTTTCACGAATCCAATACTTTCTTCTTGTAAAGATAGAAGAAAGTAAAAAGAGACATCTTTTTGGAAGTGTACACAAAAGATAGAAGTTAAAAATATTAATTTCCCGAGGAGATATTTTAAATATACGAATGCATCGAATGCCCATAGACTTTAGACTTAGCAACAGTTCTTCTGGATTTCCACGTGAGCGCCATTACCCGTTATCGCCATGTTGGATTTTAATGCATTATAATTGGCGTAACAACGCACTACAAAAATAAAGAAAAGCATGAAAGTACAGCTAAATGTATATATTTTGTAGACATAACGCGTAAATTAACATTTGAAAATAAGAGTGTACACTTACCTTCAAATTAGATGTTGTAGTATTTTATAATAAAACAACTGCAAACTAATAACGTGAGGACACAAAAATACTTTTCTTCCGACAGTAACTACATCCTTACAGGGAACATAGGATGAAGTTCGCTAGGTGCCGGAAACGATCGTACGTTTCCAATTCTGTTCTGTTTAGAGATATTGGAGTGACGGGATTGCCCGCTGAGCATCATTACCCTATTTTCCCCTGTATGATCGTAATTAGTTAATCATCTCTTTGCTGACAGGTGATAATAGCCGACGGAAAGCGCGAATTTTTTTTCCAGTATAAATGAAAAATGTTTTCGGAATTCTGTTTGTCTGTCGGTCTATCTGGGCTTGTTCTAACTTACGTAAATGATATGTAAGATTTATATGTGAATGAAGTTCACCATAAAGTATTATGTTCCATATTGAAATGAAGTATGTAGAATTTATAATTCGCTGTTCGCTTACATGAATATACAAAAGAATTCCGTTACATTATGTCTACTGGGGAAAATTGCTTCCGGTACACTTTATTGAAACTGCTTATTTAGATATCTCATTGCATTGTATAAAACAAATAAAGACTAACTTATAGTATTCTGTTAGTGTTAGAAAGTGTTTCATAATTTAAGCCTGATGTAAGATTTTTCATTCTTTTAGCTCATTAAACAGTTACATTTTTTGTGAGTTTTTGACTTAACTATATAAATGCAAAGAAGCCATGCATCTTCGCATTTATATCCAGCACTATGATCTGATGTTACTATCCAATTTCTCAGCTTGAAACAAATAGGGGAAAGTAGAGTAATGACGCTCAGTGGGCAATCCCGCTCACCCAAATATCTCTAAACAGAATAGAATTGAAAACGTGCGATCGGTGCCGGCACCTAGCGAACTTTATCATAAGTTCCCAGTTAGGATATAGTGACCGTTGGGAGGAAAGTATTTTTGTGTCCTCATGTTATTAGTTTGAAGTTGTTTTATAATAAAATTCTACAACATCTAACTTGAAGGTAAGTGTACACTCTCATTTTCAAATGTTAATTTACTCATTATTTCTACAAAATATATACATTTAGCTGTGCGTTCATGCTTTTATTTATTTTTGTTGTGCTTTGTTACGCCAACTATAAATAACGCCAATTTAAATGTTGTATTAAAATTTTGGGCGCACCCTGCCATGTCGGGCATTACCGCTCAATCCATTGTTAATTAAATAAAACGATTAAAAAAAAATTCCTAAAACTTTTATGCAAATTAGTTGATTGCAAACTGTTCCTTATGCTTTGCAGTCATACTTCATTAATAAAATATCGATTTTTTGTTTAAATGTGACTAGCTATTCATGTGTTCCCTTAAGTGAACGTTATTACCCTACTTTCTCCTATATCAGGGTTGGCGAACCTTTTAGTTACCGCGTGCCAAATTTGATCAAAAAGTATTTTATGTAACCATGACGTGCCAACTAAACAACAAATTTAGTAGACGGGAAAATAAGGGCTTAAAATTTTCTATTATGATTTTAAAAATGTGAGGAACATACATTTAAGCATTATACACTATAATAATTATGGAAACAAATATATTTTAGAAATTTATTCTTCTATATATATAAAAAAAAGTTTTGAAGAGGAAATGGACCAATGAAAATCTGTGTACATATTCCCGGTAGATCGGCATAAAATTTGAATGCTTAAGCATGGCCTTTCTTCATTAATATTTAAAAAAAAAACTGTTGCATACAAAAATATGAAAATCGGTGGTATTATAGAGAAATGTTTGATAAACACGCTGACGCAGACAGTTTTCAAATCGAAGAATTATTTTAAGAGATATTTAATGCTAAAGTTGGACAAAATCGTTCCATTAAGAAAGTTTTATTGGAGCAAAAACTATACATGAGAATTTAATCATTTTTAGATCATTTTATACGTTATAAGTTCCCGGTGTGCAGATTGCATCTTTTTTATTTGACTCATTTTTTGAGGTTTTATTTCTAGTATAAATTCAAATTTTCAGCATTTCGAGAGATATTTTTTATATATTTTAGAAAATGTTATTAAACTGTTGCCAATTGTATAAACAGCGCAAACAATAATGTTTACTTCAAATTAAAAATTTATTTACAAGTGACTATTTATAAACAGAAAAAAACTTTAAAATTAGAATTAAATGATTACATGTTAAAAGCAGGAAAATTACGTCATAAGAACCATATTTACACTTGAATTTAAAAAGAGAAACAAAATATTAAAATAAAAAAATCATTATTATGCGTTAAAACTTGTAAATGGAGGAAATTACGTCGTATTTAAAATGGCCAAAAAATATGGCAAAACAATTTAAATTAAAAACTATATTTGCGCGAGATATTCTGAGATAATCTTTTCAACTATTATCGTGAATTCGAAGACAGCGCAAATAATATTTCCTTCTAACAACAAAAGTATTTTCACGAGAATATTAATAAGAGAAATAAAACTTTGGTGTAAATTACGTCAGATTTCAAACGATACATTTAAAATGAATTATTTAAAAGAACTATCTTATAGCGCTGTTATAAAATACCGGAAGACAATGACACTGTTTACTTAATTCATTTTACATTAGCTTATTTTCAAATGTTTAACTAATTTTTTAATTAAGTACGAAAACAGCCATTGTATCTCTTAACAACAGCAGATTTGGTCTTAAAAATCCCCAATCCAAGGTAAACGAATGGAAACCCGTTTACAGAGAGATCGCTACTGCTTTTTTTTTTTTTTTTTAATTTTAATTCAATATTTTTAAAGCCGATCAAATTAGCGTGCTTTTTGGATTTTGGTGTGCCTGAACGGGGGTTGGCGAGCGTTGCTCGTAGGGGGCGGAGCTTACTAGTAATAATAATAATAATAATAATAATAATAAAAGGCAATGTAATTTGATTTCTGTTGTTGCATCTTAATATCGAGTTCATTTTAATGAAAACTGAACCGGATTTGTCTGATAAGTGCTTTCAGCTTAAATTTTGATGTTATTAATTTGTGAAAACAGTGATTCGAAAGCATAGATAGGCAGAAAAACTATTAAAATGACAAACGTCAGTTTCTTTGAATAGCTCTGAAATAAATTCCAAAGTTGCTATAACTTTATCTTCGGAATTTAGAATAACCAATTCTTGCTGATAGTTTTCAAATATCGTCTTTGTTTGAAAAAAAATTTGAGACCATAATTAATTAGATTGTAATATAACATGCTGAAATTATTTTTTCCAGTTTCCATTTACACAAATTTAGAAAAGATTAGTCGCGATTTTTTACGTAAGCTCACTTTATTTTGAGTTAGAGCCACAAGCAAGGCAGTGCCAAAATTATTTTTTCGCGTGCCATAGATTCGCCATCCCTGCCCTATATCTTATCTATATATTTATCTTCATAAAATATCTTGAACAGACTCTTGCATTTGGCACCAAATTTGATAGCGTTGATACATTTTATAATGCATTTTAGTACCTCATTAAGTACAGGTGCAATATTTTTGACAGAAAAAATAAAACTATCGAAACAGTGAATCTCCAACCAACCCCAACTCCCACTCGCACACTCAAATCAAATCACTTCAGTAGTTCCCCAGAAAGATTCATCAAGCTATTTTCTATAGGCTTTTGTAACTGTTGCTGCACCATTATAGCATTTCAATATATTTTTATTAAAAAATGTATTATTTTTCTGGGTAAAATAGCTTTGATGAGGCATTCTATAAATTTTTTAAATTACCATCCTTTACAAATTATAAGATATATGAAAAGCAATCTAAAATTTAATTGTATTATCAAGCGCGTTGCATCAATAACAATCTTGCACCCGTCCTACCCACCTTAAAAAGTGGTTTTAGGGTTTCATCTTTAATATAATTTCCTAATATGTCTTCGTATTTTTTTATATTAGAAAATAAATAGAATTGATACATAATAATTATAAATGATAAAAAAAACCGCTTTTATTAAAATTCACAAAAAATGTAGAAATATGCATTAACCCCTTAAGTCTGTTCTTAACTGCTCTGATCAACAAGCGCAAAACGTTCTGACACATTTACAAATTCATTTTTTAACGGAAAGATATAAAATTAGAAAGCCTGGCCATGAGAGCGATTTGGAATTGGACTGTTTGTCGGAGTTTCCTCTTAGTCCGCACAACTTTGAAGAAATTCCGTGCTATTTATATGCTGCCACCACCGATATAATTACGTGATATAGGTCACGCACTGAGAGGATTGTTTAAATGAAAACCAACGCTTTCAATTAACTAAATTAACAGTTTATTTGCACACTATTTACACAATACAAAACACTATTTACACTTGAACCGGATCACCTACATCCGAGTTTTAACATTAAATTAAATACAGTAAAGCTGTCTGTGTACTGTTAAAACTACGTTATCTCACTCTCAACACGTTAAATAAGCTTTACCGGAGATCGACTCAATCTCCCAACCCATGGGCTCTAAGCCTAAGCTCTCTGAGCCTCACTCAACCTTATGCTCTCTCTCTCTGAGCTATCCAAGCAACTACCCTTGCGCTTGGCACTCCAGCCTTCAACTCAACGTCTCAGCAGCAGAGCCTGCTCCTAGCAACCTCCTGTCTTTACTTAACGTAACCCCCTCGGGGTTTTCTACCTGGCTCGCATTCCAAGCTCGTTTCTTCGTCCTTTGTCTCCCCATCTTCCACAGACATCTTAAAATGTTGGGCACACCCCTCTCCAACCATCTTTTTCCCCCTTCATTCCATCTATACATTTTCACCGGCTTAGATCCAGTTTTAGACAATGAAATAATGTTATTTTGAAATTCCAGTACACAGACCATACAATATATAATATATTAAGACAAAAATAATATAGAACCAGAGTTCTAATAGCAGATGTTTCTCAGAACCTGACACTGTTTTTTTCCATTTTTTTGATCAATTACCCATTGAGTTATAAGCGATTTCCATCACGTGGCAAACAAGTTTTTCGTCCGCTCTTGAGTGATTTTTCTACTTTCGGTTCAAAATGTCTACTTTGACACTATTTTCTGAAAGATCTATTGCGTTTGCAAAAAAAAGGGAAAAACAGCTTGATGACAGTTTCTGAACAACAACACCATCTAGTTTCATGCATTTTCGAACAAAAATAAATTAAAACATGTCAGAAAGTTGCCCTTTTGGATTTGAGAACAGGCTTAACTGCCGACGAAATCTTGCGCGATCTCCAGTGCTTTACTTAAATCGAATATTTCTGAATGATAGAAGGTGTATATTAGTTTACTGAAATAACAGTAAGAAAATGCACATGTTATACTGTTATATATAATGGCTCAGGTGGTGAAAATTGCCTCGCTATAATTGGAATTCGCCATCTTTTTAATAGATGCATGCATTTTCTAAAGACGTATATATACGTACGGGGCAGTTAAGGGTTAGTTCATTTAAGGGGTCTCGGAACTCTTAAAGCTTCAAAATTTTCGAAATTTAAATTTTTTTAAAAAATGTTAAACTCCTATCCTTCTGAACATTTTGATACAATTGTTTCCTTGAAATTCTCATTAGAACAGAAGTTTTGGCTTTTAGAATTGCACCCTCTCAATAGCTGAAGCTGTGTTTCCGAAACTTTGAAGCCATTTTTCTCCAAATGACGTTTTTGTGGATAACGAGCAGGATATCTCAAAAACTTCTGAATATTTTTCAATGAAATTTTCAAAATACGTTTTATATTAGTCTGTAAAAACTGAACCTAAAATTTACTTTTTATTGTTCAAAAAATATTTCTTTAGGTGGTTTATACGGTTGAAATTTTGAAAATTTTTGTATTATCTAAATGCAACTTTGTATTAAAAATGTAAAAATATTTTAAATATAAATTTATTTAGGTTCAGGGTAATTATTATAAATCTGAAGTACAATTAGGTTAAAAAAAATTCATTCTAGTTGCAAAATTTATTTTGTAATCCTGCGCGTAAGCTGTTATCCCAATTTTCTGCTCGACAAATGTCCGATAGTTTGGAGCTCCCTATAAATACCAATTCTGCATATTTAATTTTTTTAAATACATGAAATGAAGAGCTTACATATATCTTTCATCACAATAAAAATTATGTTTTAAAATCATATACATTTTAAGATATTAAATGTTGAAAATGCTCTTTTTATTTTTTCATGTTTTCCAATTTTAAGTCGTGAGACCCTTAAATAGGAATTTCGCCAAATTAACCAGCTATCGTCAAGTTGGCTTCATGTATGGCAACTTGTTTTTATACCAAATTTGTCTATATTTCCGGACGTTGCACAGTGGTGCAAAATCCCGAAAAGCTGGCCAAAAGTCGAAAAATAAAGTTACTATTTAGGGAATTTTGACGATACAGATGGCTAGAATAATGTTTGGAGGGTCAGAATCTATATTTATAAACCGGTTTTTGTTTTGCCTTGACAACCTGTATCATTTCAAAAGTGACGCTTGGAGGATCATCATCTGAGGTGAGCAAAACAATGGTTTCTATAAACACGTGATACATTTTTCCATATCATCCGATTTTAATGCTTTAAAATGGATTCATACGAAGATAGTTTGTAAATTATTTGCGCGTGTTACAAAAATTTTTATTAAGCACATAAAAATTAATAATTTCATGATTATTTTTGATAAAAATTTTGAAAAATATCTTGTTTTTTTGTTTTCAAACATCAAAAAGTTTAAAAGTTCCACAGTGTTCCGCAACGACATAAAATGGAAATAGTAGCCTGAATTATTATCTAATGTATAGTGAAAAACCAGCTGCCAAAAACTGCCATTTTGCATTCTGTGAAAGTTTTTGTAACCACAAGTAAAAATGTCACTTTTTTAGTCGCAAAAACTCTGAAATTTATTACTTCTCACAATAATTTAGCTGGCAAACATTTTTGAAATTTTTAGATTAATCAGTTTTGGGATAGATTATTATGTATTATATTACAAATAAGTATTATAATCATAACCTTAAATGAATTTCATAAGCAATATTAGTAAAAAAAAATTAATAATTCTCTATCATCGATCCGATAGAAATACATTATCTTATCTTTATAGCTAATAATTCTGTTTATTCTAATGTAATTAGAATAAATATATTCTTAATTATAATCTTTGCTAGATCATACTGCTGAACGTGTTTTATTAATGGAAACGGAAATTATTAAGAATCTGACTTCCGAGAACATTAAAAATCTGAATTTGATTTGCAAGTGGGGATGTGATGGCACATCTGTGGTCAAAGTACCTTTAAACAAAATTTAGCGATAATGATGGTAGAAAGCAGGTTCAAATACCTTTTTCACTTCTCTAGTGCCACTAGAACTTTTAAGTGTTGCGAATAATTCAGAAATCGTTATCTGGAAAAATTCGAGACCTTCATCTCCTAGATTTTTTTAGGCCCGTCAGAAACAATTTTTTTTCACGAAAATACGGAAGCTACTGTCAGTGAAATGGATTATATTACAGATCAAGAGAGTAAACCTATTCCTTTTAAAGCAATCATTGATAGAAAATAAGTAGGCGTTAATTACAAACTAGATTTAAGGATGATTGATTGTGAAATTTTTAATGCCTTTACTAGTAATTTGTCAGCTTAAAGTTGGTAACTATGTCAGGCAACTTCAAGACAGTTTATAATAACCTTGACATTTTCAAACTAAAAGTGAATGAAGGTCATTTACGATTCGGAATGACCACGTTACATGCCTATATAAGATGTTTTGAGTGTAGCTTGCAATTGACATACAAACGGGATATAAAGGAATGGCAAGCGCGCACTCCTGGCGAAAAGAAAAAAAATTAAATTGCAAAACAAAATTTACAAAAAGGATTTCGTTTACAATTAGGAGTTCTCGTCGATAAACCAAAAGCCGGATTTGGATACACAAATGATGACAGTACAGTTCGTCGATTCTTTGAAAACGCAACTATTTCTGCTTCCATAAAGAGAGTAGACGAAGATTTGACCAAACGATTCCAGGTCATATTACAAGTGATTTCTTAACATTCATTTGATCAATTTCGTGGATTATTTCTCTCAAACAGCTTGTAAATTCGTTGAATTGTATTCCTAGTTCTTTAAGCCAACTTCAGTGCCCAGAATACTTATTCATGGCAAAGAAATAATAGCTTCCTCAATATTACCAATTGAGAAAATGTCGGAAGACGCTCAAGAATCGTGTAACAAATTGATCAAATGGTACCAAGAAGATTTCTCGCTAAAATGCAGTAGGACGAAAACAATGGAAGGTGGGGCTTTTTTCGGTTTTGAATGTCATCAGATCGCATCATTTAAAGATTACATAAATTACCGTAGAAGAAATTAATATCCTTGTCCTTAGAGGCATAGCAAGTGCTGTAAAATATTTCGGTAACTCCCATTCTGACGAATCTACTTATTATATACTATAGATGATTCAGAAGACGAATTTCAGAATATCCTTTCGTTTTATTTTAATAATATAAAAATTAAACCTTTTAACATTTTACTTTCCATTAATGTACTAGGTTAAACAGGTGCAAATATCATTACAATAAAGTATAAAGTGGTCACTTTGTACATTAAGCAGATGGTCACTATAGGAGACATTCCTGTACTTTTTTTATGGATAAAAATAAAAAATTCGGAAAATGGTCACTTTAGTCTTTTAGTTTGAAAATTATCGGCATGCAGAAAAATGAATAGTCACATTTTATAGGTTCAAATAACTTTGACACTGACAGCCTATCTGGTCGTCACTTTACACTAGACAGGTGGTCACATATTACCGGACAAATCATGTATTATTTTATGAGCCCGAGTAAAATTTTGCAAAACCGGTCACTTTAGCCAGGTGGCCACTTTATCAAGGTGAACACTTTAACAGGTTTCACTGTATGTATATTCCTGAGCGAAATATATGAATTGGAGATTGAATTTTTTAAATTCGATTCCTAAGAGGGCAACGGGGGACAAATTATTTTTTTTAAATCACCATATCTCATAAACCAAAGGAAATAAAATCTTGAAACTTGACATGCCTATAGTATAACTAACATTAGTAAACATGTGTTCTAGAATTTTTCAAAATTCGACCGCTAAGATGGGGAAAAGGGGGGAACCTCCTTCTAAGCACCCTACGTTTTCGGAAGACATCGCAAAAACACTACTTAAAGTTAAACTGACACTACTAAGGTTAACACTAACTTAATGGTTACTCAATTATAGTTTGATTTCCTATGGAGAAATCGGTATCAGCTTCAACAATGGGTATTTGTTGAAAAGTGATAATAGCAGGTTTCCCACAATAGCGTCAAATTTTGGACAACGCACAGTGGGGCAAAATCCCGAAAAGCTGGCCAAAATATGAAAATGTTATTCAAATTGGACGAAACTTCTAAACGGGTGTTTTTCAGGATGCTGATTACGATTCTAAAGTTACAATTCTAAAAAAACAAAATGGCTGATCCAATATGGCGAATCCAATATGGCGGACTAAAAATTAAAATGTTTTGAAAGTTACTCAATTTCTATGAAATTTCGTATACAGGTGCTTTTGAGGATGCTAAGTACGATTCAAAGGTTAAATTTAAAAAAGTGGCGGATTAATACTAAAAACATTTAGATTTAAATAAAATGTGAAGTTTCAAGACTAAACGTTACCCAGAATTTTCAAGGAACTAAGATATTTTTAATCGAAATTACACCTTGAATTTTTATTTATGAAACACAACCTTCTCACCGCCGTGAACTGATATATCCGTTCACTAAGCTGTAGGTTTCACTGCCATAGAAGAATTATTTAAATTTGTATAACTCTACAGATATAATTACCTTTTTAAAAACTGAGTAGTTATTAATACTCTCAAGGCTTATATGTCTATACGAATAAAATAATACATATCATGTTAGAAAAAAAACATATTTTTTTAGCATTTTAAGAAAATTACAGGGAAAACAACATTACAATTGTGCCCTTTTGCTCGGCGGTCAGGGGGTTAAATGGCTTTTCTCTTCCCAATTTTTCTCTGGAGGTGAGAGAGGAATGGGGATTGTTTTCCCCAGCATATTGGCGGATCGTAGGATAGGAATGCTTGCGCCTGCTACTCATAGGCTAACTAAGTCGCGTGTTAGTACTACGTTTCTCTGAGGAGACGAGTTTGCGATTGTTCGGATTTGTTTTAAAAGGGTTCCTTTGTAATATGTTCTCAGAAATTCTAAGAATAAACCGGCACATGTTCCTTCATTGTACTGCTTGCAAGAATTGTAACATTAAGTTTTAGTTGTATGAACTTGTAGTTTTCTTATTAGTTTGGTAGTTTTTCAAGTTTTTATTTTTAATGCAGTTCTCTTTCTTCTTAAAGTATGGCGAATAAAGAATCTGAAAAATCTAAACAGTATAAAGAGTTGCGTTTAAAAGATAAAATTGAAGTTATTAATCTTCTAAAGAATAATAGTCAAAGAGCAACAGCAGAAAATTTCCGAATCAGTAAAACTTGCTTAAGCAATATTTTAAAAATAAAATCGGAATATCTATAAAGATTTAAAGAAAATGAAAATGAGTTTAGGAGTCAGAAAATTAAAAGATTATTTTGAAGCAAATTAAGTAACTGTTGAATGGTTTTAAAAAAATGTGTGGAATGCTCTGGACCTTTGCTAGAAGAAGCAGCTTTAGGGTTTTCAAAAAAACTCAATGTAGAAAATTTTACTGCTTCTAAAGGTTGGTTAGAATCTTTAAAGAAAAGAAATAGCATTTCTCAGAAAATTTTCTGTGGAGAATCTCATGACGTTGATATGGAAACAGTAGATTCCTTTAAAAGACTGATTTCTGATTTTCTGGTGAATTACAAGAAAGAAGACATATTCAACGCTGATGAATGTGGTTTGTTTTATCTGGAAATGTCAAACAAAACATTAGCAATGGCTGGATATAAAGGTAAAGATGAAAAGATTTTTAAAGAGATAATTACCATTTTCCTTGCTTGCAGTTCAACAGAAGAGAAACTAAAACTTCTTGTGATGTGATAGGAGCAGCCAGAAAACCACGCTGTTTCAAAAGGTTAACATCAAGAATTTACCAGTATCATGGTACGGGAATAAAAAATACTGGATAACATCCTGTATTTTTACTGAATGGGTTACACAATTAAATAATCAGATGAAGCAAAGAAAGACAAAAATTCTATTGTTTATAGATAACTGTCCAGCCCATCCGATGATTTGTCTTTTTCAAATGTGAAAGTAGTTTCTACCACCATTACCACATTGCATTTACAGCCGCTAGATCAAGGAATAATTCAAACTTTCAAGCTGCATCATAGAAAGTTCTTGCTCCAGGCTATAATTTCCAGAGCAGAAAAATGCAAATCAGCAAATGAAGTTGCGTCATAATGTCCTCGATGCCATAATGTGGGTTAATGTTTCATAGAATTTGGTACGTCAAAGTACAATTTCAAAATGCTTTGAAAAATCTGGTTTTTCGCAACAAATTTCTGTCACAGTCTGCAAATGATAAACAATAGCCTTTCGAATATTCAAAATCTTATAAATCAATTGCCTTTCGAACATGAAACATTGAATGCTGAATTATTCGAGAATTTTGACAGTGATATCCCAATGTGCAATGCTTCCGTTGATGAAGAAAGTTTGAAACAAGAAATTTGTGATGTGTTTAAAAATGAAGAAGATTGTGTTAGTGAAGATGAAGAAAATGATGAAATTTCTGACTCGAAAATGTTAAAGATGTACAACAAAAAAAATTAAAACGCATGCCCTAATTAACTGCCCACCAATGCTGGATTTATTGAAAAAAATTGAAGTGATGACTGAAAACATAATTGTTGGAAAGAAGTGTTTTAAGCAGCAAAAAATTTGATTTTTTTCCTGCAAATGAAACTTCATAAAAGTTTGTACATATTTTTTTTTAATGAAGAGTTTATTACTGCCAGTTATAGAAACGTTATGAAATTACAATAAAAATGAAAATGCGTATTAATCACAATGTACCTTGTCGTTATGTGTTATTTAAATTAATCACCACAGAAGTTCACCTGAATTCAAAAGAAATAGTGTTTTAAGTTAATTATCTTCTATGTAACATATTTTAAATTAGTAATTCAGTTATTATAATTGTTAAGTAATCAATTCATTACTTGATATAGTGCATTTTTCCGTGTGTATATTTTAATTTGTTTGATTTTTTGCTATCTCAAAAAATTTTAATGTGCCATTTTTAAAGACACTTCATAAAGTGACCACTTCTATATAGTGACCATTTTAACTGGTCCCGAATGTGGTCACTTTAGGCAGGTTCCACTGTATATTCCAAATTTCAAAGTGCTATGTCAACAGAAAGTGGGTGAAAAATGAGCCACAAGATTTAACAGCCACATACAAACAAAATTGCAAGTTAAAAGAAAGCATGTAATAAAAATGAAAAAATATTTATCTACCAAAAATATGTTAATATTCCTTTTTATAAAGAATTTTTTAGATTTCAAACAATCTATTTTTATTTATAGCATAATTTTCTGAACAGAGTCGCCATAATTTTACTCAATTAACCTTTAACTGATGTTACCGGTCTCACAGACCGGTGCTTTTTTCAATTTTGATAGTTTAACTTGCAAATTTCAGTTTATCTACAAACACTACTGAAATTTTGTTTCGTTCGGAACTTTAGTACTAACACCAGAGACTTTTGAATCCGTGAATTTTAATTATAACACTCCTGTACAAAAAGTTTAGTACAAAAACAACATCCTATGAGTTAATTGCGACTTTTATTCATCTTTCGATGGCGCGCGGTCTCACAGACCGCTTCACACTAATGTGACAATTTCTGTGACATCAGTTAAAGGTTAATATTCAAATTCGCAATATACGCATGACTTACTGTGCCATCATTCGCGTCTATTGCATTTCAACATATGATTATTATTAACAAAAGACAAAATTAAACTTTCTAAAAAGAATTGCATGAATAATGGATCACTAAACAAAAGAAAATTGTTATTTTGGGGGGACAATTAGTTTTTTTACCTTTCCCTAACATCCATCATGGGTATTTAAGAATGTGTAGCTGAATGTGTGTTATTTATGTGTAGCTTCAATTATCCTAAAATAGTCTAATCTCTTTGAAATTGATAACCAAGCAATGCTTCGTTGAACGTGTATTTTTTTTTCTTTTTGTAGGTGCGTTGTTCCAAGAAAAACGAAGAAACCTTGCTATGGCTGCCGGTTTTACACCAGTGAATAAACGCATTTTGGAAAACACCTCCATGTACGTGTGCCACACTAGAGATGGATATCAAACAACTTTGATGTCTTTTACAATAATAATTGGCAAGTTTTCAAAGATGAAGTATAATGAAGTTTACGAAAAACAATTACATAAAAACTGGATACTATACGTTTTGAAAAAGAAGAAAACAGTTACTCTAACGTTACGTACTTTTAGTGGGTGCACGTACGATGTGCAGTGCAAGGTTTTGTACGGCAATAACTTTGCATCGCATTCTATCTACGCAAATAAAGTTTCGGATGACGAATATGTCATAGAACTTTCTTCAGATATTGTTTATGGTCAACTAAATGAATTTCGCAAAGAAGATAAATTGACTTGCGGACTTCACATCGAATATGGGATTGATGCCAGAATATTACGCCCTGTGACAGAGAGTACTATTGAAAGAAAGACTGAATCTGTACTCTGTATCAATCAGTTAAAGGAACAAACTGCAGAGATGGATTTAGTCAAAAATTTAAGCGATGTTGAATTTACGAAGTTTACAGATTTCAAGGTAAGAGCAGGAAACACTGTTGCATGTGTAAGTAAAGGTATTCTTGCAGCACGTTCAAAATTTTTCTTCGATTATTTAAAAGACAATCCAAATGCAGAAGAATTAAAACTTTGTAGTACTTCATATGAGGCTTTCAAGTTGGCGATGGAATACATTTACTGCGGTAGCTGTCAGGTTGGAAGCATTTCGACAATGTTATCACTTATCAAATTAGCTGAAAAATTACAAATGAAGAGACTTCATGAAATGTGCTATAATTATGTCAAGAATTCGATTGATGCCAGTAATGCGCACTTAATAAAAGAAATGGGATCTTGTATTGGTGAGGATGAGCTTGTGTCATCTGCTGATCAGTTTCTCACCCGTAAATGAAAATGCGTAGTACCCTGTTGTACTGAAACTTAAACTCTTCATATCTGTTAGATATAAGCGATTTGAAAGATTTTATAAAACATGTTTTAACGAAAGACATAGCTCATTCACGAGTTCAATAAATATTTCTATTATATATGCAGCAATATTCTCTTATTTTTTAATTTTATGTTGTGGTCTCGCTTTCTCATAACGTGCATTCTGATTAACAATTTCAGCAGAAATGCTAATTTCATCTTAGAAGCTAATATAAATATTTAATTTTATAAAAATCGACTTGATTCTTCTTTAACTCTCAATCGGGCGCAGCTGACCTGACAAGCCACCTGTCATTTTAGTATTTACTAGCTAAAGTACCCGGCATTGCCCAGAATTTTAAGAATGTTTGTTTTGAAAATCCACTTTAAAAATTTAACATACAACATTTAAAATATATATATAAAAAAACCAGTAGAAGTGTTGTACACATGAATCAAATGAAAACCCAATACAAAAATGTATAAATTTATATAACAGACGCAAAATAATACAGCTATAAATGAACTTATTTCCATTCATCATTGGAGCAATAACGTTAAAATACGCCAATATTTCCATAATAGAGTTTTTATCATGCTTCAATACATATTTTCATACATATGACGTTATATATTCACCATGTCCTTTATATTTCGAATATGACGTAATATTCCATTTTTTATTTTCGTCAAATTAATTAATTATAATTTATCCCATGGAAATCGTAAAACAGAAAAATTATGACGTAACATTCACTTTTGTTTTTAATTTGTCAAACTATTTATTTTATTTTCATTTTTCACGTGGAAATCTTGCAGTAGAAAAGTTATGATGTAATATTCCCTTTCTTTAAATTCGTCAAACCATTTATTTCATTTTTTCAAGTGGAAATCTTACAATAGAACAGTAATAGTTGTGGTAAGAATTTTATTGTTGATTTTTAATTTTTGGAAAACAGGTATGACGAAAAATGTTTAAATTTGATTGGAAAATGCTGTTAAATTTGTGGGTTTTTATTTAATTAAAAATTAACTATAACTTATTCCGATTCCGGATTACTTTAGTTGTCTTGGCCGTGTTTTAATACACATGTACGTAACATTTCATAATTCTGGCTTCGAAACTGTGGATTTGTATAGCATTACAGACAGACAGACAAATTTTCCTTTTTATATATTAGATTGTTTTATTTCCTTTGAGGTTAATAAATGAGGTTTTTTTTTTCTTACCGGATTTCCAATATTCTTTCTTAACCCTTTCAGGGGCAAAACATTTCCATTGCTAAAATATTGAAAAGAATGAGTGACACCGAAATTTACTTACAGATTTATTTGGAAATAAGAAAAGGGCTGAAATATCTATATTTCACATAGATAATAAAAGGAAAATTTTATACCAAAATTCTGGTGGCATTGCGGCATTTGGGAATTAAAATTAAGGGGTTTCATAAACATACCACCGCTCTTGAAAGGGTTAAGAGGGGAAATCACGGGAAGAAACGAGAACGCTAATGTTAAGTCTATGGGAACGTTATTTTCAAATATCGCGCTTGCATTTTAATATTTTTGAATGATTTTTTTCATAGGATAGCTGAGGTCTATCTCTATTTGGGCTAGCTTTTACTTTTCCGATTTTGGTTAGTTTTATATATATACATATATATATATATATATATATATACAGGGTGATTCATAAAAGATGGGCAGAACTTTAAGTGGTTATAGTACACTTAAAGACAAATAATATTAAATAGGAGACTAAGGGTCCCAGACGTATTCCCAAGGAGATAGGGGGCATTAAAGTTTAGGGTCCGAAATTTCAAATGATTATAAAACATGGAAAAATTGGTCGATTCGTTTGCGGTTTTTGCAAAAAATTTTCTTTATGCCAGTATTTTCTTGAAATAAAATTTTAAAGTTCAATTTCAAAAAATGCCGATAGGGGGCGCTTTAGACTTTGGAGTAACAAACAACTATTTTTTAACGTTATTTTTTGTATTTCTTTAAATGATTTCGAAAGCTTAGACTTAAACTTAAATTTTGATCTAAAAATCTGAGTCCTAACGAGTAGTTAAGTAGCATAAACTGAAATTTGAAATTTGAAACCCTTCTCCCCCCAGAACAAAAATCAGTTATTCCCGATCTTTGTGTCGTAGATTAGGCTCTAACTACTGCCGCGTTTTGCTAAAATTATTCTTTATGTCAGTATTTTCTTGAAAATAAATTTTAAAGAAAATTTTCAAAAAATTCCGATAGAGGGCGCTTTAGACTTTGGAGTAACGAACAACTATTTTATACCGTTATTTTTTGTGTCTCATTAAATGCTTTCTAAAGCTTAGACTTAAACTTAAATTTTCAGCTCAAAATCTGAATCGCTGAGCGTGGTTCAGTAGCGAGGGGAGGGGGTTCAAATTTCAACTTCTGAACATAGTTCAGTTTGCACTACTTAACCATGCCCAACGATTCTGTGCTGTGATACGAGGCAAAAATACAACTTTCGTCAAGGACTGCATAGTCGGAATTCACTCATAAAGGCACTGGCACAGTTGGAAACGTCGCTCATGCAAACGTTAAAGCTCCATTCCTGACGCTAGTCACCGGGTGAAGAAGGAAACAGAAAGTATGCAAATGTCAAATGGGGAAGAAAAAGAACACGTATGCAAAATTTCGACACGATTCAGGCATAAAAACCACTGAACGGTGAGTCAAGTGTAAGTCGCTGTAGTAATGAATCGGAAGATGGTGCCCTTCACGAATAAGGAAAAGGCTGAGATGCATTTAATTTACGGAGCGGCAGATGGAAATGGTGCAGAGGCACAACGAATGTACGGAGAGCGATTTCCCAACAGGCGGTTGCCTAACCGCAAAACTTTCGAGCGCTTGCACAGACAGTTGTGTGAGACGGGATCATTTCTCGCTTCCCGGTCGAATGCAGGTCGTGCAAAAAAGGACGAATCAGTAGTTGTTGCAGAAGCCATTCTGGATGTAGTAGCGGCGCAGCCAAGTACAAGTACACGAACAGTGGCTAGGCAGGTGGATACCTCACAGTCCATGACTTGGAGGGTACTGAAGGATGAACATTTGCTCCCGTTTCATGTGCAACGAGTCCAGAAACTGTCTCCAGGGGATTATCCAAATCGTATTGAATTCGCCCGCTGGTTTCTGCAGCAGAACGCGCTAAATCCACATTTTGGACGAACTGTGCTTTTCACCGATGAATGTACCTTCACACGTGAAGGTACATTTAACACACACAATGCACATGTATGGGCGGATGTCAATCCACATGCTACGTATCCACATGCTCATCAGAGACGCTTTTCCATCAATGTTTGGGCAGGAATCCTCGGAGACCACCTAATCGGACCGTACCTTCTTCCTGAACGCCTCAACGGTAAAACATACCTCACATTTCTGCAACATGTGCTGCCAGACCTGTTAAACGTTGTTCCTCCACGCATCCGGCGGGTCATGTGGTTCCAGCACGATGGAGTGCCAGCCCATTACATACGAGACGTCCGCAACTATCTGGACATCACATTTCCGAACAGATGGATTGGTCGAGGTGGTCCTGTTGCTTGGCCTGCTCGCTCGCCAGATCTTTCACCCCTCGATTTCTTTTTTTGGGGACGATTGAAGGCTCTTATGTATGAGACACCCATTGAATCCCCCGAGGAACTGGTCGCCAGACTTTCCGCCGCTGTAGGGGAAGTGCTCGAAAAGCCTGATGTTTTCGCGAATGTTCGCCGTTCCATTCTTCGCCGTTGTTCTGCGTGCATAACCTCTGGTGGTCACAATTTTGAACATTTATTGTAATTACATGTTAATAAATATGCTTTGGTAACATAATCCTAATTTGTGTCTTTTTACCTCGTATCACAGCACACAATGTGTGGACATGGTAAACTGAACTGTGCTCAGGAGTAGAAATTTCAAACCCCTCTCCCCAGAAACTTAACCACGTCTAACGATTCAGATTTTGGGCTGAAAATTTAAGTCTAAGCTTTAGAAAGCATTTAATGAGACACAAAAAATAACGGTATAAAATAGTTGTTCGTTACTCCAAAGTCTAAAGCGCCCTCTATCGGAATTTTTTGAAAATTTTCTTTAAAATTTATTTTCAAGAAAATACTGACATAAAGAATAATTTTAGCAAAACGCGGCAGTAGTTAGAGCCTAATATACGACACAAAGATCGGGAATAACTGATTTTTGTTCTGGGGGGAGAAGGGTTTCAAATTTCAAATTTCAGTTTACGCTACTTAACTACTCGTTAGGACTCAGATTTTTAGATCAAAATTTAAGTTTAAATCTAAGCTTTCGAAATCATTTAAAGAAATACAAAAAATAACGTTAAAAAATAGTTGTTTGTTACTCCAAAGTCTAAAGCGCCCCCTATCGGCATTTTTTGAAATTGAACTTTAAAATTTTATTTCAAGAAAATACTGGCATAAAGAAAATTTTTTGCAAAAACCGCAAACGAATCGACCAATTTTTCCATGTTTTAGAATCAGTTGAAATTTCGGACCCTAAACTTTAATGCCCCCTATCTCCTTGGGAATACGTCTGGGACCCTTAGTCTCCTATTTAATATTATTTGTCTTTAAGTGTACTATAACCCCTTAAAGTTCTGCCCATCTTTTATGAATCACCCTGTATATATTAGGATAGTTTCAATTTCAGAACCAGTTCCAACCAGTTCGAAAGAGAAAGTATTTTTTTCTTAAATCTGAAACCAAAATCGAAAAAGTAAAAACTACCCCCGTTAGAGATCGTCCTCGGCTATCCTATGCAAAAAAATCATTCAAAAGTATTAAAATTCAAGCGAGATATTTGAAAATAAACTTCCGCATAGGATTAACATTAGCTTGCCAGTCTTTTTGCGTGATTAGTGTAGGACCTTAATCTCCAATGAAGGTCACTGATCACTTTTAAGTGCGTTAGGCGCATCCCACACTGAGACGACAAGCGACATGTAGCCGCAACCATAGGGAAGAGATAGGGGTGGAGAGTGCTTTGGTAATCCTAAAGTGGAACCAACATAAGTCACGTGTTTATAATAGTCACGTGACTTTTACCGCCAAAGGCTAGCATATGTTTGCGAAAGGAAAATAAATTACCGTATCGTTAAATTAAAGTGAGAATCATCTTTTACTAATTTAAAACAGATTTTAAGTTGCTTTGTTTTACTTCGTTTATATTTTTGCACTACTTCACATGCATAATGTGGATGCTGAGTATTTTTATATATTTTTTTTTTTCACTACTGGCAACAATTTTCAAATTGCCAAGCAAGCGATAACGAGCGAAATCTGGAAACCTTTACATGAGTAGGGCCGGTCATGTTGATGCCGCTTTTCAATTGAATTCTCTACGGAAAGTACACTCCACCCCTATCTCTTCTCTATGGCCGCAACATGTAGCGCAAAAACCGATCGAAACAAAGAACGAAGTTGTTTCAAACCTGTTTTAACCCTAGATCTACCGGGAATTTTATTCAAGTTTTAATAAAACGTTCTACTCCAGAATTTTTATTTAAAACTATTTAACTTACTTATTTACCTTATTTTTGTCTGGTTTATATACTTAGTTTATTTTAAAGAAATTTCTGGTTTGAATGAATATTTTGTATGTACATGTCGGGTCCAATGGACCCGTCTGGTAGACGGAGGGTTAAACCAGTTTTTCCAGCGAATTCAAGCGACATGTCTTATGTCTCGGCTTAGTGTGGGATGCGCCTTAGAGTTGGGCTAGTTGCTAATGCGTTTTCTAACAGGCGCCTGTCAGGTACACTGCGCTCCATCCGGAAGTCCCAGAAGTGCACCTGACGGAGGGTTAATATAAAATGGGAGATTGCTCTGTGTGGATTTTTTTTTTTCCGTTTGTTAGTTTTGCAGCGTTTCTTCTTTTATAAAAGTTATCAGTAATTTGGATTGATTTCATATATAAAGAAGTTGCTTTATATTAGGGATGCACAACTTTTTTGAGAGAAGGGCCACTTACAAAAACGTTTGTGTTGTCGAGGGCCACATCAGTAACACAGACAGCATTCTATATCGGGGAGGTTGGGGGGGGGGGAAACTCTTTATTCTTGAAGAATGATTTTTTGTACATAGTAAAATTAAACAAATAGAAATAAATAATTGTATGCAGGGCTTCTTCACATCTGTATGAATAAACATACAACACTTTATGAAGACTAATTGTTCCTTCTTCATAAATGGAAAAATATGACAAAATTCAGGACTTTTTTTCCACGAGCGATTGAAGAATTTCGCGATATTTTTGCCACCAATTAACAAAATTTGAAACTTTTTCCAACAATTGTCTAAATTCGTGATTTTTCTGAGTGACAAAATTCGCGATATTTTCTCGCGGTAAATTGATGAAACTCCCGATTTTTCTGCCGCCGACCAATGAAATTTGAGATTTTTCCGCGCCTGATTGACGAAATTCGCGATTTTTCCGCCGCTGATCAACGAAATTTATAAATTTTCCGCCGCTGATCAACGAAATTTACAAATTTTCCGCGCTTCATCGACAAAATTCGCGATTTTTCTGTTCCGGATCTACGAAATTTAAGATTTTTCCCCACCGAATTGACAAGTTTCGCAATTTTTCCGCACTCGATCAACTAAATTTGTCATTTTTACCGCGCCCGATAAACGAAATTCGCAGTTTTTCCGCACCCGATAAACAAATTCACGATTCTTAACTGACTCCGACGAAATCTGTAATTTTTCCCGCAGAAAATTGACGAAATTTGCGATTTTTTTTCGCGATGAACTGACAAAACTCGCTATTTTCGGTAAATGATCAACGAAATTTGAGATTTTCCGCACATGATCGACAAAATTCGCGATTTTTCAGAACCCGATCAATGAAATTCGTGATTCTTAACTAACTGACGAAATTTGTAATTTCTTCCCGCTTTAAACTGACGAATTTCGCGATTTTTTCTCGCAGTAAACTGACGAAACTCTCGATTTTTCCACACATGAATGACAAAATTCACGATTTCTCCGAACCCGATCATCGAAAATCGTGTTTCTTAACTGACTAACGAAATTTGTAATTTTTTCCCACGGAAAATTGACGAAATTTGCGATTTTTTCTCGCGATAAACTGACAAAACACGCGATTTTTCCGTAGCAGATCAACAAATTTTGTAATTTTTCAGCACCTTATCGACAAAATTCGCGATTCTTAAACGATTGTCGAAATTTGTACTTTTTCCTGCGGCAGATTGATGAAATTCGCGATCTTTTTTCGCGATATATTGACGAAACTCGCGATGTTTCTGCAGTCATTCAATGAAATTTGAGATTTTTTCGCATGTGATCGACAAAATTCGCGATTTTTTAAAACCCGATTAACGAAATTTGCAATTTTTTCCAGCGACAAACTGACGAAATTCACGATTTTTTCCAGCGACTTATTGTCAAAAATTGCTATTTTTCCCAGTTATAGATTGATGAAGTTCGCGGGCCACGAGTTAACCTATCGCGGTCCACTTTTGGCCCGCGGGCCACACGTTGTGCATCTCTACTTTATATGAATGTTTCAGATTTCAAGAAAAATTCGAAAAATGCATAGATAAGTAAATACCTTTGCACTGCATTCAGTATTTTAAAGTAAATCCTTATATAGAAAAAATCAAACAAGAGTTGATGCTTTTAGTATAGCGTTCATTAAAAAAAAAAAAAAATAAACAACTGCATGCAATCTTTAAAATAGACTCTAGTTTTAAATTAAAACTATGCAGATTTGTTTTTTATATCTAGCTAAACATACTATTTGGAGTTATGTTTCAATTTTCGTTATGTGTTTAATAATTTACGAGTTACTCGACAAATTAAATAACAATTTTATGCTCTTTTAACAGGAATAACCTGTCACTGTATTGATCTTTTGATTTTAAGTGTTTGAAAGCACTTAAAAATAAATTTTTGACAAAACCATAAATTTTGATAATTTTATCTAACATATTGGGGAGACCGGGAGAATGCCGCCACCAAGGGTTATGTCGCCACACCGCCTAGTTTAAAAACTAAGGGCAGTTTGAGATAGTGAATGTGCCTGCACTATAGCGGCCAGCAATAGAAACAGTGCCTAGAGTGAGAGGGATTTTGCTACACGTCATTCGTTTGTTCTAGTGAAAAATTTAGTTTTCATCTAGTTGCTTCTTATTTTGGAGCTTCAGATGAGTAGAGATAAGCACCTTTTATTGTAACATTAGGTATTTAAGATATTATCCGTAATCTACATGCATTCGCCGACATTTTGATGCAATGTATTGAACAAGTTCGGTTCTTCTTTCGGCTTTGCTTGAGGATTTCCGCCATATTGTCCCTTCAGGGTAATGCCGCCACCATGCAAATCGGGTGAGAATTGGCCTCATTTGAATGCAGTAGAGCCAATTCGGCAGAAATTTATATTTCACTTTTTCAATTTGAGTTAAATTGAAACTGATAAATTACTTTTGCTTTCTAAATATTTTCAGTAGGTTATGTGTTTCCCAGTATCCATTTGATGTATTTACTAGATCATTAAAGAGTGGCGTCATTACCCCAGTATCCTGGGTAATACGGCCACTGTGCAGAGGTTGAAAGAAGTTTTTTTTTTATGGA
This sequence comes from Maratus speciosus, assembly GCA_963932465.1. Lineage (NCBI taxonomy): Eukaryota > Metazoa > Arthropoda > Arachnida > Araneae > Salticidae > Maratus > Maratus speciosus. The sequence goes on along the minus strand of OZ010793.1, from coordinate 150,035,652 downwards.
TGCTTATGTTACAGGTATAATTACGATTAAATTTGTATAGATGCTAAAGATAATGATTTAGCTTTGGAATTTTTACTGTTTAAAAATAAACATTTTTTACGGGTGAAAAAATTTAAATTCCCTTAAGGTGTCGCCGGTTCCCCCGGTCTCCCCTAGCTTATAAGCATATCCAAAAGTTCTTTCTAGGGTTTCGTTCATTTGACGAAACCCTATTTATTTCACTCCTCTGTATGTGTGTCTGTCCGTCCGTCACAGAGCCCGTTTTCAGAAACTATACATGTTGGAGACTTAAAATTTTACATATTTATAGCTGAACACCTCACATTAAATGACAAAACATAAAATTTCGAAAAAGTCTAATATTTACCCTTCTGGGCTCTAACTTGCGTATTTTAAGCATTTCTTTGTAACTGAGTTCCTAATCAAGTTGGAAACATGAAATTTTGCATACTTATAGCTGAACACTTGCGATCACACGACAAATCATAAAATTTTGAAAAGTGTTATCTTTACCCCTCCAGTTTCTAACTTGTGAATTTTAAGTAATTTTTCTAACTCAGCCTATAATTAAGTTGGAGTTTTTGAAATTTTGCATAGGGGAGACCGGGGGAATGGCGCCACTCGGGGTTATGCCGCCACCCCGCCTAGTTTAAAAACTAAGGGCAGTTTGAGATAGTGAATGCGCCTACACTATAGCGGCCAACAATAGAAACAGTGCCTAGAGTGAGAATGATTTTGCTATACGTCGTTCGCTTGTTCTAGTGAAAAATTTTAGTTTTCATCTAGTTGCTTCTTATTTTGGAGCTTTAAATGAGTAGGGGTAAACACCTTTTATTGTAACACTAAGTACTTAAGATAATATTACCGGTAATCTACATGCATTCGCCGACATTTTGATGCAATTTGTTGAACAAGTTCGGTTCTTCTTTCGGATTTGCTGAGGGATTTCCGCTATATTATCCTCTCGGGGTAATGCCGCCACCATGGCAAAGGGTGACTTTTCCAATTTGAGTTAAGTTGTAAGCTTAGCACATTAATAAATCTAGCTTAAGGAATATTGTAATTATTCATTATTTTGATTTTTAAAATATTTTCAGTAGGTTATGTGTTTCCTAGTATCCATTTTATGTATTTACTAGGTCATTAAAGAGTGGCGTCATTACCTCCATAATGTGGCGGAATTACCCCAGCAATCTGGGTAATCCCGCCACTGTACAGAGGTTGAAAGAAAGTTTATTTTTTATGCGTACTTACTTTACAGTTATGATTACGGTTAAATTTTATACAGATACTAAAGATCATGATTTAGCTTTAGAATTTTTACTATTAAAAAAAATAAATATTTTTTTGAGGTGAAAAAAATTAAATTCCCTTAATGTGTCGCCATTCCCCCGGTCTCCCCTGCTTATTCACTTGCGATAACACGACAAATAAAATTTTGAAGAAGTCTTATGTTTACCTCTCCGGTCTCTAACTTGTGTATTTTAAGCAATTTTTCTAACTCAGCCCCTAATTAAGTTGGAGACATGAAATTTTGCATACTTACATCCAACGGCAAACCATAATATTTTGAAAAAGTCGTAATTAACGGACGTTATTAAATAATTTTCTATTAGCAATTTTTATGTGTTAATTTAAGTATAAAGTGCTTTGAAAGAGATATTAAACGAAACCCTTTGTGCGATCTGCGATCACACTTACCCACTTGTTTTTTCTTCCTTTTGAAGGTAGTTGTCGCTAGAAGCGCCATCTATGTGGTTTGTTTGGAAACGTGTGAGTTGGGTTCGAGACGCCGATCCGAGGAGTAGTGTAAATATCGGCTCTCTATCAATTTATTGTTTGTGAATAAAATTTAATTAGTAATACAGTCCGCTAGTTTTATTTTATTGTGAGTTGTGTGCAGTGATGATTTGAGAAAGAGCTGTTGGCGGGAACACCTATTTTTAATCCCCCCTCACCGGAGTAAAGAACAAGCATTTAATTACGTATTTAAAGTGTTTCGATTTTAGAGTCAACGAGTATAAGTGAACCGAAACGAATTAAGTGTTTTCTTTTTATGAGAATTTGTGCATTTCTTTTTTAATCCAATACCTTATTATAATATTGCTTTAATAGTGTGGTGTTAAAAAAATATATATACTTTATTACGAGGAGTTTATATCACGCAGTTGTTTTGATTCAAGAACAAAAAGAATTATGTTCTTTCAGTGCACTGTTGCGCAATCATAGGTAATCATTTAACTCTGAGTATAAACGAAGTTATTTCGAAATGCTGATTTTGAGAAGACAAATGAAATAAAACAAGTGGGTAAGTGTGATCACAGATCGCACAGAGGGTTTCGTTTACTATTCCTTTCAAAACACTTTATCCTTTTGGAAAAATCTGTTAGTTCCACATTTCACAACCAGGGGCGCACATGATTCTAAACAAACCTGTATCCGAACGAAAATCCGTTTTACATACTATCCGTAGATATATTAGTCGAGGGGATTGGGCCCATAGCACCTGAGATAAGTAGGCGCACCTGGCGGAAAAAAATGGAACTAAAATATGTAAGGCTACGGTGCATAATATGAAAGAATGGTCAAAGGGGTGTCGGCAAAAGTTGGAAAATTTCTCCCCGGGTTAAAAGGGCGGAGGTTAGAAAAATTTCTTAAAATACACAAGTTAGAGACCAGAGGAGTAAATAATAAGACTTTTTGAAAATTTTATTATTTGTCGTGCGGTCTGAGGGATTCAGCTATACGTATGCAAAATTTCATGTCACCAACTTAATTAGGGGCTCTCTTAGAAAGAATTGCTTCAAATACATATGTGGTAGCTCAAAGGGTTAAACGTAAGACTTTTTCAATATTTTATGATTTGTCGCCTGGCCTCAGGTGTTCTGCAATAAGAATGCAAAATTTCAAATCTCCAATTTAATCAGGGGCTCAGTTAGAAAGAATGGCTTAAAATACACAAGTTGGAGTTGAAAGGGTTAAACATAAAACTTTTTCAAAATTTATTGTTTGACATGTGATCTGAGGTGTTGAGCTATAAGTATGCAAAGTTTCACGCCTCCAACCTATATAGAGACTCACTTAGAAAGAATTGTTTAAAATGCACATGTGGGAGCACAAAGGGTTAAATGTACGACTTTTTCAAAATTTTATGATTTGTCGTTTGATGTGAGGTGTTCAGCTATAAGTATGCAAAATTTCACGCCTCCAACATAATTAGGGGCTCACTTAGAAAGAATTGTTTAAAATAAACATGCGGAAGCCCAAAGGGTTAAACGTACGGCATTTTCAAAATTTTATGATTTGTCATTTGATGTGAGGTGTTCAGCTATAAGTACCCAAAATTTCATGCCTCCAACATAATTAGGGGTACAGTTAGAAAGAATTGTTTAAAATGCACATGTGGGACCCCCAAAGAGTTAAACTTACGACATTTTCAAAATTTTATGATTTGTCGTTTGATGTGAGGTGTTCAGCTATAAGTATGCAAAATTTCACGTCTCCAAACTAATTAGGGGCTAACTTAGAAAGAATTGTTTAAAATACACTTGTGGGACCCCAAAGGGTTAAACGTACGCCATTTTCAAAATTTTATGATTTGTCGTTTGATGTGAGGTGTTCAGCTATAAGTAGGCAAAATTTCACGTCTCCAAACTAATTAGGGGCTCACTTAGAAAGAATTGTTTAAAATACACATGTGGGACCCCAAAGGGTTAAACTTACGACATTTTCAAAATTTTATGATTTGTCACTTCATGTGAGGTGTTCAGCTATAAGTATGCAAAATTTCACGCCTCCAACATAATTAGGAGCTCACTTAGAATTGTTTAAAATACACACGCAGGAGCTCAAAGAGTTAAATGTACGACTTTTTCAAAATTTTATGATTTGTCGTTTGATGTGAGGTGTTCAGCTATAAGTATGCAAAATTTCACGTCTCCAAACTAATTAGGGGCTAACTTAGAAAGAATTGTTTAAAATACACTTGTGGGACCCCAAAGGGTTAAACGTACGCCATTTTCAAAATTTTATGATTTGTCGTTTGATGTGAGGTGTTCAGCTATAAGTAGGCAAAATTTCACGTCTCCAAACTAATTAGGGGCTCACTTAGAAAGAATTGTTTAAAATACACATGTGGGACCCCAAAGGGTTAAACTTACGACATTTTCAAAATTTTATGATTTGTCACTTCATGTGAGGTGTTCAGCTATAAGTATGCAAAATTTCACGCCTCCAACATAATTAGGAGCTCACTTAGAATTGTTTAAAATACACACGCAGGAGCTCAAAGAGTTAAATGTACGACTTTTTCAAAATTTTATGATTTGTCGTATGATGTGAGGTGTTCAGCTATAAGTACCCAAAATTTCATGTCTCCAATATGTAAGTTTCTGAGAACGGGCTCTGTGACGGACGGACAGACAGACAGACAGACAGAGGAGCGAGACGTATAGGGTTTCGTCAGATGAACGAAACCCTAATAACGAAAAAATATTATTCTGCCGTCATTCAGCAATTTGGAAAAAGAGATTCGCCTTTATTTTAGAGGTATGTGAGATTTATTTATTTATTGTGAACTATATTTATTAAAATGTTCAAAAGCGCGAAAAAGGAAGACTATCAGAGGATAGTTTTTGAGTTAGGAATTGATATTTCTGATATAAAATTAACTAATTATGATTTAATGAATTTAATAAAGGAAAGTGATAAATATAAAGCAGATTCTAAATGGGTCGAAGAAATGGCAAATAATATTATAGAGGAGAGAAAAAATGAGGAAGCGAAGGTACTAGAACTTGAAAAATTAAAAATTGAACGTACAAAATTAGAGCTTGAGTTGGCCAAGGCCCGTGCAGAAACCAAAAGTGAAAAATTAAATGATTTCGAGAAGGGAGAAAGCATAGAATCTTTACTCTCTCATTAAAAGTATAAGAACACTAAAAGTATAAGAAAATCGGAAGGTTGCGGGTATTTTTTCTCGTCTTTAGAAAGGGCCTTCATTTCAGAAAATGTCCCAGAAAAGTATAAATCGGAAATTCTTCTACATCTGTTAGGGGAAAGGGCAACAAATGTTATTACGTACATTAAGGATGGGGAATTAGAAGATTATTCAAAGGTGAAAGCTATAGTACTTAGAGAATTTGAGCCAACTCCCCAAACTTGTTTAGAACATTTTAGAAAAGCACAACGCCAACCCAATGAAACGTATGTACAATTTGCATCCCGATTAACAACGAGTTGGGATTATTATTTAAAATTGAGAAATGTGACCGATTTTGAAACTTTAAAAAAGTTAGTGATTTCTGATAAAATTTGTCAGACGCTTGATAAGGATGTTACGTGTTTTATAAATGTTAGACAAGGAGATTCTTGGTTTCACCCAATTGAGTTATCTCGGGAGATAGATTTATATTACACATCAAAGGGAAAACCTGTGGTGAGGTCGAATAATAAAAATAATTATTCTAGGCCAGTTTCTAAAGTTTTTCTAACTGATGTAAAAAATTCTAAATGTATTTTATCATGTAATGAAAATCATACTTTGCATAAATGTCCTGTTTATAAAAATATGTCAGTGAGTGATAGAGTTGAGCTGGTAAAGGCAAAAAATCTTTGTTTTAACTGTCTTATGAATCATAAAGTAGTCGATTGTAAATCTAAATTCTTGTGTATTATTTGTAGGAAAAGGCACAATGTAATTTTGCATTTTCCTCGCTAACAAAACATAAATAAAGTTGAAAACCAAGAGGTAATTTCACAGGAAATGAGTCATATAAACAAAGGAGGTAATGAATCTAATTTGGATGTTTCGGCTCCAGTATTTCAGCCTTTCCCAGCTAATAATCAAAACAGTTTATTTTCAACGACATGTAATTTGGCTAATGAGTTGAAAGCTGTGTTACTTAGCACATTTATTTGTTTAATAAAAGATAAATTAGGTAATTTTCATGAAGTACGAGGTTTATTAGACGTCGGAGCAAACTCCAACTTTATGAGTAAAAGGTTAATAGATAAACTTAATTTGAAAAGGGAAAACACTAACATTTCTATTTCAGGCATAAATAATTTATCGTTGAATGTTAGATCTAGGGTTAACACAACTGTTTCAAATAGAGATAAGGATTTTCATTTAAAATTAGACTTTTTAGTCGTTCCGAAAATTACAGAATTTACGCCGTCTAGGCCGCTTGAGACTTTTATCCCATTATTAATTAACATCAAATTAGCCGATGAAAAATTTAAAGTCCCAGGCCCGATTGATTTGCTTTTAGGTGCAGAAAATTTCTATGAATTTTTAAGACCAGGTCAAATTTATCCGCAAACATTAAATACTAAAATTGTGTTACAAAACAGTGTATTCGGGTATATTGTCAGTGGAAGCCTTCCGGCTAGGGGTGAAAGTAATATACATTGTGGGTTAATTACAGATAATTTGGAATTAGAAAAAATAATCAGAGAGTTTTGGGAACTAGAAAACATAGAGAGAGAGTCTGAGATTTCTAAAACTAAGGAAGCAGAAATTTGTGAAGAACATTTTCTGAAAAATTATTCTAGAACTGAAAATGGACAATATATGGTGAAAATGCCTTTAAAGTAAGATCCGTCTTGTCTTGGTGAATCAAAACAAAAGGCAATGAATATTTTAAATTCATTATGGAAGCGCTTAGTTAGAGAACCTAAAGTTAATGATCTTTATAAAGCATTTATGGAAGAATATCTAAGTATGGGTCACATGGAAGAAGTGATAGAATCTGAAGAGCCAGAAGTCACTTATTATATTCCACATCATTGCGTATTCCGTACAGAATTAAGTAGTACACCATTACGAGTCGTGTATAATGCCAGTTCCTTAACGTCTACAGGAAAATCATTAAACGGTTTGCAGTTTAACGGAGGAACAATCCAAGGTGAGTTATTTTCTATAATGTTGCGATTTCGAAAGCATCAGTTTGTTTTTGTAGCTGATATTAAAAAAAATGTATCGTATGATATTAATACATCCGAGTCAACGTGATTTATTACGAATAGTATTTAAACCTGAGGTGAATGAGCCAGTAAAAGTGTGCAGGTTATGTACTGTGACTTATGGCACAACTAGTGCTCCCTTTTTTAGCTACAAGAACCTTAATGCAATTATCCAGAGACGAAGGAAATTAAATTCCTTTAGCTGCGAATGTGTTGTTGCAAGATGTGTACATGGATGACATCCTAACAGGATCAGATGATTTAGACACAGGTAAGGAGATTCAGCAACAACTGATGTCTTTGTTAAGTAGAGGAGGCATGGATCTCCATAAATGGGCAGTAAATAATTTTGCACTTTTGTGTAATAATTCAGAATCTGAATATTCTTTTTCTAATGAGACAAAAACTTTGGGAATATTGTGGAAGCCTCAACCAGATTGTTTTGGGTTTAACTTAATTATCGAGCAAAGCAAATTATACACTAAACGATCAGTCTTGTCACAAATTGCTAGAATATTTGACCCTTTGGGTTTGATAGGTCCAATAATTACAAGGGCCAAGGTGTTTCTGCAAAAATTATGGTTGCTGAAAATGGATTGGTGTGATTATCTCCCAATGAAAGAAAATAAAGAGTGGAATGACTTTCTTACTTCCTTAAAGAGCGTAAATCTGATCAGTATCCCTAGATGCATTCTTATCGATCAGTCTATTTGTGTAGAACTACATGAATTTTCCGACGCATCTGAAATTGCTTATGGAGCGGTCATTTACGTGAAATCTACTAATTCTTATGGTGATTCTGCTGTTAAGCTACTCACTAGTAAATCCAGAGTAGCTCCTCTAAAGCCTGTCACTATCCCGCGTCTTGAACTTTCTGCTGCAGTACTGCTATCTAAGTTAATGAAGAAGGTGTTAAGTGCCTTAAAACTAGAAATTTCTAAAACTTATTTTTGGACAGATAGCACAATTGTACTTGCATGTTTAAAAAAAGAATCCAATGATCTTAAGACATTCGTAGCCAACAGGATATCCATTACACAAAGTTTAACTTCGGTTGAAAAGTGGAATTACGTACCTTCAAAGGAAAATCCTGCAGACCTTATTTCTAGAGGTATAGATCCCATCAAGATTCAACAGTGTGAACTGTGGTGGTTCGGTCCAGCATTCCTACAACAGCCTGAGGTGGTCGAGTATCCTGATAGAAATCCTGCTGAAGCCAATGAGCTGTTTTTGCGTGAATTGAAATTGCCATCATTGACTCAAGTATGTGCCTTAGTTAACACTCTTGAACCTTTAGACATAATTAATAACTGTTCTTCGTTCATCAAACTACAAAGAGTAGTAGCATGGTGTAAAAGATTCATATATAACTGTAGAAACCCTTTATATCCTACAGCTGGAACTTTATCTAGCAGTGAACTCTCTCAGTCCTTATTGTGCATTGTAAAGAACATTCAAAGGACTTCATTCGTGAAAGAAATCCAGTGTTTAGAAAGGGGTACTGCTATCCCTAACAATAGCAAACTGATAAACTTGTGTCCATTTTTAGACAGTGATGGCTGCATTCGTGTTGGTGGCAGACTGAAAAACAGTAACTTATCCGATCACCAAAAATTTCGTATGATTATCCCTGCAAAACATAATTTTACATTTTGTGTTATTAATTATTTTCATGTTTTATATTTTCATGCAGGTTCAGAAACCACAATGTCTCTCATCCGAACTAAATTTTGGATTTTAGCTGGCAGAAATGTAGTTAGAAAAATCATTTTTAATTGTATTATTTGTAAGAAAATTCTAAAATTTCCCAGCAACAGATGGCTGATTTGCTAGCAGCAAGAGTAACGGTATCCAGAGTATTTACGCGCACTGGATTAGACTACTGCGGTCCTTTTGAGATAAAAAATTCTACAGGTAGGAGTAAACAGGTAAAAAAGGTTTTTATTTGTATTTTTGTGTGTTTTACTACAAAGGCCTTGCACTTTGAAATTGTCCATGATTTAACAAGTGCAGCGTTTTTAGCAGCACTTAAACGCTTTATTGCGAGACGAGGCAAACCTTCTGATATCTTTAGTGATAATGGCCGAAATTTTGTTGGTGCCAATAAAGAATTAAGAGCAATTCTCAGATCTTTATTTAAGGATAAAAGTGAGGAGGAAATTCAAAATTATTTAGCTAATGAAGGAATTAAGTGGCATTTTAATCCCCCTTCAACCCCTCATTTTGGAGGTTTATGGGAGGCAAGTGTTGTAGGTAAAACTATTTTAAGTTATGAGGAACTCTTGACTCTTATTATTCAAATCGAAGCTGTTCTTAATTCTCGTCCACTCTGCCCTCTTTCAAATGATCCAAATGATGTTGAAGCTTTCACACCTGCTCATTTTCTTATTGGCTCATCTTTAATGGCCTTACCTGAACCGAATTATACTGAAATCCCTATGAATAGGTTGAGCAGGTGGCAATTAGTTCAGAAATTGACACAACATCTTTGGAAAAAATGGTCATCAGAATATTTAAATAAGCTCTTAAATAGACCCAAATGGCATAAAGGAAGGGTAGAGATAAAAGAGGGAGATTTAGTTTTAGTAAAAAATCCTGATAATTATAGCCCTTTAAAATGGCATTTGGCAAAAATTGTTAAAATCCATCCAGGCCAAGATGGTATAGTTAGAGTTATAACTTTCAGGGATAAAAATGGCACATATAAAAGGCCAGTGGCCAAAATTGTTGTTTTGCCTCATGTGAATGAAACCACATTAAATACTTGAATTCATACATTTTATTTAATTAAGCAAAATTTTTGTAGTGTAGTGTATTATTATATTTTTGTGTTTATATTTGTAAATTTAACATTTCATTTAGTGTATATGCTGAGAAAAAAATTGTATTATTAAGATTGTATTCTAAATTGATATCCTATTTATAGTATTGAATGTTTGAAACATTCAAGGCCTGGCGGTATGTTGCCGCTAGAAGCGCCATCTATGTGGTTTGTTTGGAAACATGTGAGTTGGGTTAGAGACGCCGATCCGAGGAGTAGTGTAAATATCGGCTCTCGATCAATTTATTGTTTGTGAATAAAATTTAATTAGTAATACAGTCCGCTAGTTTTATTTTATTGTGAGTTGTGTGCAGTGATGATTTGAGAAAGAGCTGTTGGCGGGAAGAGTAGTGTTTATGAGCTTTCTAATATTAGTGGGTTATCAAATGTTCAAAATGATTTAAAAATCCATAAGTATTTTTAAACATAGTACCAAGCAATGCTGATTCCATGATCATTTTCTATCCATATATCCAAATAATTAGAGCATACCATTTAAAAGCAAAACGTTATATAGGGTGCCCATAAAGAATGTACCAGTTTCAATGGTATATTATCGCAGTTTAAACTATTTACAACAAATCATGCATCAATTTGAAGGTAAGTTAACCTAGTTTTTCTTACAAATGTTGAATAGGTGCACCTTTCGTTATACGGAACAAATCTAAACTAAATTCCAATTCTTCCCACACTTCGGCTAACAAGTCCTGAGTCATGGAAGCCATAGCCTCTTCAATTCCGTGTCTCAACTCTGGCAAATCATTAGGTAGCGGCGGAATGTAGACACGATCTTTTATAAAGCCTCAAAAGAAAATAATCGCATGTATCTTACGATTTTTAAATCTTCAGCCCAGCAATAATGCTTTACGCTCAGGAGACGCCATTTTGCGTATATGCACTGCAAAGGAGTAAATAATAAAGCAATACTCACGTATCTAAAAGTGTTTGAGTTACTCTTTATTTGTGACCTCGAACCAACACTCAACAACGCTTACAGTTTATACTATTAAAATTTATAACTGGAATAGTCTTTTATGGATACCCTGTATAATTTCCATAAATAATGGCCCCATGGTTATTATTAGCTAATCAAATAGCTAATGGTGGGCTATTCCACACAGTAAGTTTTACTAAAACAACAACAATGAAAACTAAACAGAGTGCCAAATAGTCTCGTGTCTCATGCTTTTTACCCGACTGCCAAGAAGGTTGTGTTTCATGCGTATCTGGGGATGTAGATTTTTTTATACCCTCGAAACATCCCAACGGCTGGATGGATTTTAAGGAATGAGGTCTCTATCGATTCGTCTTAACTGTCCAATGGTTATAGGCTAGGTTTTGTTTTTAAAAACTCAAAATGGTGGCCGTAAAATATAAAATGGCGGTGGGAACGAAAAAATTTTTTTACACACCTTATTAAGTGGCATATCATTGGATATGTCTTACAAAATGAAGACTATGTTTCATTGACTATTTTACATTCAGAAGCTCCATTTAAATATTACACAACCTGGAAGTTGTGTAGGTAGGACCTCTAGCTTTACTGCAACTCTAAACTTCATAGACATCTATAGGTCTTATCAAAACAGTGTTTATAGATAGAAACTAACAATTAAACACAACTTAAGTCATCAATACAAGTAAATAAAAAAAAATAGGTAAGTAATATAAAAAATAGTTTCACATTGATAAGGAATAATTAATTACTTCGTTTTTTACGCAGTTTGGTTTTTTGATTTTTTAAATTTTTTATTTGTTAAATGTCTCACTGGTGTGTGGCGCGCCTTAGCTCGCGAGCGCTTAGCTTGACAGGGACAGGAGCCTTAATCCGCCTCTGCATTCTGTGTGTTTTCTGGATTCGGGATCGGGCTTGTAATTTCAGTTTCAAATTAACCCATAACTATAGTCACAGAATTTTTCGCATAGCTACTGTGATATGCAACCCGTTGACTAATTGATTGGAATATGCATAAAAGGCTATATTAACTCATTAGATGCAGTTTTGTGTACCAAACTTTATATTGAACTGTAAAAAAAAAGTTCTGTGAGAGTGCAAACAGCAGTCAATGAGTTAATGTGTGTGATGCTGTAGATTCTTCTAAAATGTCATTGATAGTTTGACTTGTTTTTTTTAAAACTTATTAATAAGTTAAATTTTATCATGTTCTCTACATGTACACAATCAGTATTTGATATGCGTATCGATTAGTTTTTTTTTTTTTTTCTAAACAAACAGAATTGATAGAAACTTATGAAAATTGATTTTTGCAACTTTATATAAAAACTTCAGACAACTTACAATGATGAAGTATTTAATTTATTTGAATAAAAATAAATTATCTACATTTTTATCTAAGGAATATTCTAAAATTAATAACTGTTCGGCAAATCAACGCATTTATGAGATTTTCCGAAAATTTCCAATGTCATGTTAAGGTGATAAGTAGGGGAGAGTGGGGAGGAATGGGACACTTTTTACAAAAATAAGAAAATCAACTTTGTTTGACACAAAAACAAAAATTTCAATTTATCGAATACAAAATGAAATACTTTCTAATGTCCTTGAACAATATAGAAATATAATTTGTAGAAACAATTTTGTAATTAAGAAATTGTAAATTTCAAAATGTGTCCCATACCTCCCCACTAACAGGGAGGTATGGGACAGCTATAAAACAATGTATGATAAGGCACAAATAGTCTAGTGTCGGCTATATACGCAGTCTAACAAAGATTGTAGGTTGATAATGTCTGTGCTACTATATCAAATTCCAGTATCTTCAACACTGGAAGAAAAATTTAGGATTTTCAGTCAGAGATGACATTAAAAAATCATCAGTTCAATTTATTTACATTTTGAAGTAAATGAATATATTTTCAATGTTATAATTAATATACTCTCTAAAAATATTTGCATATTAGCAATTTACATTCATCTTATTAAAAAGAAGGAATTAGACTTGTCCCATTCCCCCCTCTACCTTCTTTTATGTTAAACTTCTTGTATAAACAAAAATGCTGCTTTTAGGCATAGTTTAAATTATGGATTGTAATGTTCCATAAATAGGAAAACTATTACATCTACGCATAAACAAGCCATTAATATACAGAAAGCATAAAAAGTATATGAAGCATATTTACTTTTGATTCTTGAAGTAATCTTTTTCTTTATACAATTGGAAGCTTATGCAGATCAGCTACTTTTTTCAACTGAAGATTGGGGTACCATTGCTTCATCTAATGTGTGATTGATGAAATGTTTAGAATGACACATAAAGAGAAAACCCACTGTCCCATTCCTCCCCACTCTCCCCTAATCATATCGAAAATATTTCTACTCTGAAAATTGACAAACAGTCTTAAAAAAAAAAGGAAGTTATGCTACGCAATTTATTTCTATATAGTATTTTTAATCTTTAATTTATGTCTTCGCATAATCTTTGAACAAATTAGTATCGCACAGAAATAAGATATATTTTATTGAATTTTTCAGGATCAAAATGTATAACTCGCGTATAACTTTTTATCCAAAATTTTAGGCCTAAAAAATAGAGTGCGCCGTTTATACTGAATATTTCCGACATCTATATGAAGCGACGCATACTTTCACTGAATACCCAGGCATACACGATCTATAAGGCAAGTCCATATGCGTTTAATGTATGTGGGGCTTTTGGGTCCCCAGATCATTATTATTTCTTCTGCACACTCACAGAGGCCTGGCACCTTAGGTACCCTAACCCCCGCCCAGATACTTGGCTCAAAAACATCTTATCTCGCCCAAGACTACTCCGCCATTTGGCAGAAATATTTCACTTCCTTATGGACCTGACCAATCTTACTTCCTAGCTGTTCTGCATCTGCATTCCCGAGATTCGCCCTTTGTCGCGTTAGAGCCTTTGTCGAGCTCCTGGCAGTCCTAGCGCCCCTTGTCGTGCAGGAGCAGGTCTCCGGCGCACATATACCATCTGGACGATGTGGTCCGGAATCATGATATAATCCTCAAATTTTCTTTTTTGATTTATGGACTTTTATCTCTAGGATCAACCCACCGCTGCCTGTCGCGTAGGAGCTTTGTGCTCCAGCGGCTAGTTTTTATGTATATCTATGTGTTAATGTAATTTTTTCCCCCTCATTGGCATGTGCCTTTTGTCCGAGGACTGGAACTATGTGTAGTGAATCCCCGCATGTCGGGAACTTACCGGGTGGAGCAAATAAGGTCTACACCAGATCCTAGTGATCTGGTGATCTTGCTCCACTTTGGCAATTAAATTTTATTTATTTTATTTTATTTTATGCCTGAGAACGCCGATTGCTTATCCAAGTAAATTCTGACCATTTGCGCAAACCAAAGTTTAGAACAGCGCAAAAACTACCCAACCGATCGGTTTGAAATTTAATATATATATAATCGTTGCAGAATTTTGTCGAGTCATTTCAAATTTTATGAAAATCGAATCAAAACTTTAAAGGATATTAATAAAGGTTTTCTTCATTCGATTAAATCCTATCATAATTAATTCAGTGGAATCCCATGATGGGTAATGATTCTTTGTTGACATGGAGATTACGTGCTATTTAAGATAGTCCTATTACTTCCGTATGACTGAATTTAATCTATATAATCGTAATAAATTTTGTATTCATGCATTTTTTCGTAAGATTATAACAGCTATTGGGCAAGATCTGAAAATTTTTAAAACAAGTTATAGTACGAACGCGTCTCATTTGCCACGTTTGATGAGCAATTTCAGACTTATTTTAAAATGACATTGTACAGCCGTAGCAGAAAGACATGAATTCTGTTTACCAGTAATTATGGAAAAGAACTTGAAACAGAAAGCGAAGATAGACAAGAAATATTCCACGGCTTTTTTGTTTCGAACCGTGTAAAGGCTTCAGAATCAGACTAGTTCTTCTTATACACTATATGGCCAAAGGTGACCGGTCACTTGCGATTTTAGACGTTTTGTTAAATATCTAGAAAAATACATGAGGAACTAACCTGAAACTGTAGGTGTGTAAACAATATAGTATAAGTCATATATTTCCGTGAAGATTTTTTCTCTAAACCCCATAAGGGACCGTCAAAAAATTGAAAATAACGAATATCTTTTGGATAACCCTGTAAAAACTAATGTAGCAAAAGCGTTCAAACTCGAGATTATTAATAAGTGTCTTATTGTAATATACTGTGTTCATTTTTATGAGGATAGCATGTGTACTTGTAGAGAAATTCAGGTTTTTATAAAAACAATCCCAAACTTCGCCAGTTTTTTGCTTATAATTTGCAGCGTTCTTAACCTTTAACTGATGTCACATAAATTCTCACAAAACTAGTGTGAAGCGGTCTGTGAGACTGCTCCACCAAAAGATGAATAAAACCCGCAATTAACTCATAGGATGTTGTTTTTGTACTAAACTTTTTGTACAGGAGTGTTATAATTAAAATTCACCTATTCAAAAGTCTCTGGTGTTAGTACTAAAGCTCCAAACGAAACAAAATTTCAGTAGTGTTTGTAGATAAACTGAAATTTGCAAGTTAAACTATGAAAATTGAAAAAAGCACCGGTCTGTGAGATCGGTAATATCAGTTAAAGGTTAATATAAAAAAAAGTTATTTTCCGAAAATATGGCAAACAACATTGTACACAATACTGTGCAATCAGAATTAAAAAAATAATAAAAATTGGATGAAAAATGAGCAGGTTTACTAAAAAATGTTTCACTGCGCATGCGCGAATGCAATCAAAATGTAATGTGCATAATGTATTAGCTAAGTATATAGAGCAACTTTTCTGAAAGTCTCAAAATCATAGCTTGAAAATTCTGAAAATTATCATCGATAGAATAAGCTCGAAATCAGTTGCTCCCAAAACGAAGCAAAAAGATGAGGGGTTGTATCCAAATATAGCAGTAAGTGCAATATTGTGTACGCTAGCTTGGCACTAATCAACAGATATTTGATACAGCCCCTCATCTTTTTGTTTCTTTTTGGGAACAACGGATTTCGAGCTTATTCTATCGACGATAATTTTCAGAATTTTCAAGCTATAATTTTGAGAATTTCACAAAAGTTGCTCTATATACTTAGCTAATACATTATGCACATTACACTTTGATTGAATTCACGCATGCGCAGTGAAATATTTTTTAGTAAACCTGCTCATTTTTCATCCAATTTTTATTATTTTTTAATTCTGACTACAGAGTATTGTGTACAATGTTGTTTGTCATATTACCTGAAAAGAACTTTGCAAATTATAAGCAAAAAACTGTTTTTATAGAAACCTTAATTTTTCTACGAGTATACATGCTATCCTCATAAAAATGAACACAGTATATTACAATAAGACACTTATTAATAATCTCGAGTTTGAACGCTTTTGCTACATTAGTTTTTACAGGGTTATCCAAAAGATATTCGTTATTTTAAATTTTTTGACGGTCCCCTATGGGGTTTAGAGAAAAAATCTTCACGGAAATATATGACCTATACTATATTGTTTACACACCTACAGTTTCAGGTTAATTCCTCATGTATTTTTCTAGATATTTAACAAGACGTCTAAAATAGCAAGTGACTGGTTACCTTTGGCCATATAGTGTATCCCATCAATAACAATACAGTTCCTTTTCAGCTGAATTTTAAGGGATTGTAAAATAGTTTAAGAAACTGACTGTAGCAAGTTTGTATTTTCAATTATTTAAAATTTATGAATAAATGAAATTTTTCTTTTGAGTCTGAGACCGAAGACTGATATAAAAGTAGAGTCCGGGCTCGAACTGAGCCCCCCGGGATCTCTACTAGGCACGTACCAACTCTCCTAGCCTGTAATCGGGTCGTTGTTTTATAATTTTTGAAGCAAACTGTAATGATACAGAGCGCTTCAAAAGTATATGGACAAACAATTTTTTGAAATAACAGATCAAAAAATGAAGCAATAATCACGAAAAAAATAACTAGTATATGGAATCACACTATAAGTTTATTACAATAGAGAAATATCAGGCTTATTGCACAGGTTGTTTGTAAAAAAATAAAATTCAAAATAACCTGTCTCAAAATATATGGACAATGAAAATAATCGCTATTATTACCACCGTATCAAAACAATTTGCATATTTTGCCTTCTTTACATGTAATGTAACCACTTTGAAATATAAAATCCCTGCTCGTTCTTCCATTCTCGAATATTTGAAAAATGCCTTGCAATATTCGATTCTCTGCACCCGATATATCCAAAATTTGGCGTTTAAAGGCTCAAAATGTTAAAAGTTTCTGATAATGATAAATAGATGAAGTGTAGAAGATCTGCAATTTGTGAAATTTTATCGAACGGTGACAATGCGATTGCGAAAAAGCGTTCAGATCGATAAAGAAAACCATCTCAGCGACAAGATAGATTTTTCAAGTCGTTTCAAACCAAAAGAAGTTTTTCTTGAAATTTCGAGGGCTTTAAGGTTTTGTATATCGAGGTCTACTGATCATCATCGCATACTGCCAAGGAAAGTTTATAAATATTGCAGAATGTGTCAGACATCTATGCTGAAATTGAACCTTAGAAAGGTACACGTTCTTTGGGCTAAAAAACACATAAATTGGACGGATGAATAGTTAACTTCAGTGACGGAAAAAAAAACACTTTGGATGGTTCAGATGGCTGGACATAC
Source organism: Maratus speciosus (assembly GCA_963932465.1). Taxonomy (NCBI): domain Eukaryota; kingdom Metazoa; phylum Arthropoda; class Arachnida; order Araneae; family Salticidae; genus Maratus; species Maratus speciosus. The sequence goes on along the minus strand of OZ010793.1, from coordinate 150,018,191 downwards.
CATTGATATGGACTGCGACGAGAATCTCGCGAGTTCATTAGTCGACGACAAGGAGGGTTTTTTATCGTAGTGTCGCACATTCTCTTTCAACGGAACAATAAATATTGCTTTTCTTAATGGTCGAAGGTACTCAGAGGATTATCAAAATGTCCTTAAAAGCAATCTACTTCTAATTAGGAATATCTTAGGAAGGGAAAACTGGAAATCCCAACAGGTCAATGCATCAATTCACACCTCGCACTGAAAAACAGCGTGGTTTACGCAGAATCAAATGATTTTTATAGACTGGCCAACTATCAGTCCAGACCTCAACTCAATTGAAAACCTTTGGTGAGTACTTGCACGAGAGGTGTAAACCCATGGTCGTGAATTTTGGACTATTCAGGAATTAAAGTAACAAGTAGAGCAGAGTTGGTTCTCTCTACAGTCCCACATTCTCCAAACATTAGTTCGAAACATGCCGAATATGATTATCAAGATAATTCAAAGGGTTGGATCCAAAGCTTGAATTTAAGTACAAAATACCCGAAAGTCCATATATTAGGTTGAGCAAAAAGTTCTTTCAAATTTTAAATCTAATGGTTACAAGAATTTGTATCGTATATAGGAGTACTAGTGGTATATCTATAGGAGTTCGGGAATTTCGGCTCCAAAATGCTTATTGAACAGTATGATTTGCGTGTGTTGATCCGGCATTTTTGGAGAAAAAGTTTAACCGTTCTGAAAGCCGTCGATGAGATTAATGAGGGTGAAGGTGTTGGTACGACGACAAACTTCGTACTTCCATCAAATCCTGAATCTGGCAGAACGATGGCGGAAAGTCATGGAGTATGATGAGTACTGATGTATGACTACTTTGAAGAATAGTCCTTGATGTTGCTTTTGTTGTTAATTTGCGCATAACAACGCAACTTTCACAAATTTCCCAGAACTTTTTGCTCAACCTAGTATTTTTGGGACAGCCTATTTCGATTTTGATTTTTTTTTACAAAAATTCTGTAAAACTTATACTGTATTCCTTTGTTGTAACAAACGTATGATATGGTTCCTCATGCTCGTTGTTTTTTTTTTTTCGTGATTATTGCTGCATTATTTTAACTGTTTTTAAAAAAATCGCCTGTCCATATACTTTTGAGACGCACTGTAGAAATTCTTGGCAGAAGATATTCTATTATTTTTAATTATGTTGCCTTTAAAGTCATTTTAATATTCTGAGCTTTATTCTATATCCATTTGAAGCAAAACAATAACCGCTTTTATTTGAGAAGCTTGAAACATGATTTCTAAAACTTCAAAGATGATTTTCAAGGTTATTTTAATGCGCAGGTACAGTTTTTCTTTTAGTTATGCGATAACACGAACTACTTTTTTTAACGGTTTCTTCATTCGATCTATGTATAATCGGTTTATATTCTGAATATATTATAATGCATAACATCTTCATCGATATACATAAACACATACTGGAAATGTTGCATACAGCATAAAATGGATTTACAAAATACAGATGCGTCAAAGATTAAAATTCATTTGAGATATTTATCTTTCCAAAATGTCAAGCATATTTTGAGATAAAATGTTTCTGCCATTGCTTGTGCTACTTATTGATCGAACCGTCAGTTATTTTAATATCTGGCATTATTTCTCTCTCTTTTTTTTCCCTTTTAAGAATAAATAAATTTTGATTAAAAAATTACTTTTAGCGAACGGTGGATAGCTTTAAAAAATCAAATGTCTTAATTTTTTAAGCAATTTTTTTAAAGATTTTTAACATAATTAAAAAAATATGTTTCACTTTGTATGAAAATTACAAGGTATTACAATTACAAGAGAAATATAAAATTACAAGAGAAAATTTAGTAGAGTAAGAGATGTGTCCAAAAATTATTCTAAGGAATAAAAAAAAATTGGAAAAATTACGAAAAAGAATTCTTAGTTCCAAAATAAGAGAAAAGTCATTTAAAATCATTTCACCGGCAGCAGAAATAAGGAAACAGTGCTTTCACTCCCGACTTATCTCAGAGTAAACGTTGGAGTGGTTAAAAATTAACTAAAAAAATTCCTTAGGTAAGGGCTCTACAAATTATTACATCCTTTTTTGATAGATGTTTATGCATACACATTAAACAATTCGAAGATTATGCAGTGATCTATCCTGAAAAAGCGTTTTCACTTCTAAAGTAAATCGAGAGTAAATATAATTTATAAAAATCACCTTTCAAAGTATCAAGATATCAGGAACTAATTATTATTATGTTATGTACTTAAATAAAATTTTATTTTTAATGTATATTGGGAACTGTGAAATATCTGTTAGAACTTTAACCAATAGCGGGGCAAGAAGTTGAGAAGGGGGGAGGGGTGATGGAGCGATTGCTCCTCCCTTGAAGCATGATAGTGAGTCCCAGGCTGAGATATTTAATTCAGTTTTAAAACTTAACGTTTTAAAACCAGTTTTAAAACTTTAGAGGCAAGGTCTACTCGTAAATTAAATTCTAATTTCTATTCGTAAAATTATTGAATGACAATAGAATACTAGAATTTACAAAAAAAATCTTATGTTCACATACTTAATAAAAGGAAAATTTGCATTCTAAATCTTGCTATCAATATGGCATTTAGGGGTTAAAATTAAGTGGCCCAAGGGTAAAATTAAGTATCCAAAGGGTGTAACCACAACGCTTTAAGGGATTATATGCTTAAAACGATACATCCTATACTGCATCAAAATTGTAAAATACAATTATTACCTGAAAAGCTATTTAGAAAAATTATAGCAAAACAATTTCTAAAGTTTAAAAATCAAATTGCATTTTACAACTTTTTCGATTCTAGTATAATGAATGAAAATTAGCAACTATGAATGGGTCTGGCTACCAGAAATTAGTTCTTGAGGATAAAAATCCAGTTATGAGTCATACTTTTGAATAAAAGTTTCTTTAATGAGTGGGTGATCAAGTGATTAGCGGCGTGGTGTTTTATCCACTCAGTCACGGTGGGCCCTTATGACATTTCACAATTTTGGGTAATTATTTGTCATCTTAAATTTTTTCATTTCAGTCCTGTTATTCTAATGGCAGCCAACGGAAGTACAGCGTCTAGAATACCTAGTGTGGAAATATGCTATCCAAACAACGCTAAAAATTTGTATCCCTTAAATGTGCGACGATCTGCTAAAATCCCAACTGTCGATCGCAGCGACATCTGCGGGATTTTCGTATTACATTGTATAGACGCAATATCTTGCAGTTGTAGAAAATATCCTGCAGATGTCGCTGCGATCTGTATATTTCAGCAGCATCGTTGCACATTTAAGGGATACAATATTTTAGCCCTTTTTTAAGTATTACAGGGATAGTCAATTTCCACACTATATATTCTAGGCGCTATAGTTTATGTTGTTTATAAAATTCCGCGCTCGCGCATTTTGTTCCCGCCTGTGCTCAGCAGTGGCGTTAGAATCGCGCCGGTACGGGTTTTTGCTCCTCTGTCATATCTGTGTAAAATATTTAATCTGTGTACAGGGATAGCCGATTTCCACACTATGTATTCTAGGCGCTATAGTACAGCGCCTAGAATACCTAGTGTGGAAATATGCTACCCAAACGACAGCGCCTAGAAGATACAGTGTGGAAAACGGCTATTCCTATAATGCTTTAAAAAGTGCTAAAAACTTGTATCCCATAAATCTCCAACAATGCTCAGCCGCAATAAGCTGATACGAGCGCCATCTCGTAACTCTTTTCAATATAAACACTGTTTTAAAAAATTATAGAATGTTAAATATCGGAAACTATAAATATAAGATATTTTGGTCTGTTATAAGCTAATTTAGTTAAGGAATGACGTGAAATAGTTTAAAGAGTCTCTTTTAGAATGACTATCGTTTTTAAATCACTACGATGGCGCTACGATCGACATCTTGTTATTCAGCGTCGTTGTACATTTATGGTATTCAATTTTTTAGCACTATTTTGTAGCCGTTTTCCACACTGCATCTTCTAGGCGCTGTACCCAAACAGTGCTAAAAATTTGTATCCCTTAAATATGCGACGATACTGCTAAAATTTCAAGTGTCGATCGCAGCGACATCTGCGGGATTTTCGTATTACTAGTATTACATTGAGTGTGTTCAAGAAGCACGCGCGCAGCGCGCGCGAGCTCAGGAGTCAGGAACATGGAGTGGGTCCATATCATGGATGTAGTGTGTTCAGGTAGTGTACAGGTAGACACGAAGTGTGTTCAGGAACAGATCATGGATTTGATTAATTAAGGTGCTAATTATAAAGATATTTTGATACAAAAGCAATGTGTGCTAGATGGTCGAATGGATAAGGCAGTGAACTCGAGACCAGGGATTCTGGGTTCGAATCCTTCCGATCCCACATTGTGTCACAATTTTTTTTTTTTTTTGTTTATTGGTTGTTTTATATTTTTCATAATGAATAAGATATTTTTGATGAAGATATATTTTTTATTTTTATTATACAGAGGCACGTGTATTTTTATTATAATAATAAAATACTTATTTGAGAGAATGAGTACTTATTTGAGAGAATACTTACGTGAGAAAATGAGGTATTTCGAGATGAAAGTTTTACATCTGAACACCTTTTAAATATTCAAAGTTTCGTTTCTAAGTATGTATATGTATAATGATATAAACATTAAGCAAGGATAATTCCTTGATTTTTTTTTTTTTTTTTGAGTACTTTACGAGTGATTTTTTATCGAGACTAGGCTAGAAATCATATTTTACTTTGAACATTATAAAAATAAAATGTAATAGTTGTAGATTATTTTAACTAAAAATACTTGTACATATATTTTTTAAAGAGATAAAATATATAGGTCTGCTGTCTAGTTTTGTAGTGAATAAAGTATGATCAGAATGTTTATAAATTTTCTACTGAAAGTATAAATAAGTATTTTGCTTATACTAACAGAATTTTGAATGCCATTTATTTCTCATGTTTTATGATGTATTTTGGTCTGTTATCCACACGGTATTGAAATATGCAATCATAAAATAAGAAATATATATATTAAAACCTTCTCTGAAAAACTGTCTAACTAACAGTGCAAATTCCATTGAAATCCATCCAGTATAGTAGATTACAAACAAATCTCATATGTTGATATCACAATCTTGGTTTACTAACAGCATTTTATTTATCACGGAAGATATAAATCAACTGATAAATCATTTTTAAATAAATAAAAAGAAAATTGTTAAAAAGTTAAAATTTTTAGATCACCAGTTGAATTCCTAAATTGTATCAATCAACCTACCAAACAAAGCACAACCAATAACACATAAGCAGAAAACGCACAATCACGTGATCAAATCGCCCACACAATTTTTTTGAGCAGCTCGCGCGGAGTTTGCGTGCGGTTGGTTGACTAATTTTAAATGCCAAATGGGCTAAAGTAGATAAAGAAGGTCACGTGATGTTTTTCCCGACTATTTTAGATTTTATCTGAGTGAACATAGGCATGTATTCCTGTTACGAAAACCATGTTTTGGAAGAATAAAGAAATATAGTCGTTGGTTTTACCTTTTTTGAACCATAAAAATAATGAAATAATTGAATTATGTTAAAATTCCTTTCTTCGATAACACCTACTCCATGGCATAAACTTCTGAGCGCGCGCGCGGCGCAAAGTGCACTTCTGAACACGCTCATAGTATAGACTAGCAATTTCTTGCAGTTGTAGAAAATATACTGCAGATGTCGCTGCGATCTGCATATTGCAGCAGTATCATTGCACATTTAAGGGATACAGTATTTAAGCACTTTTTTTAAGTATTACAGGGATAGCCGATTTCCACACTATATATTCTAGGCGCTATAGCTATAGTCTAGAGTTCGTAATAATAAGGTGTTGTGTTTACATTGAAATTTGAAAATATCCCACAGATATCACCGCGATCGACTCTTTAAATTTCAGTATCGTTGTACATTTAAGGGATTCAAATTTGTAACACTATTTGGATCATAGAGAAGAGATAGGGGTGGAGTGTGCTTTCCGTAGAGAATTCCATTGAAAAGCGGCATCAACATGACACTCATGTAAAGGTTTCCAGATTTCGCTCGTTATCGCTTGCTTGGCAATTTGAAAATTGTTGCCGGTCGTGGAAAAAAAAAATATATAAAAATACTCAGCATCCCCATTATGCATGCGAAGTAGTGCAAAAATATAAACGAAGTAAAACAAAGCAACTTAAAATCTGTTTTAAATTAGTAAAAGATGATTCTCACTTTAATTTAACGATACGGTAATTTGTTTATTTTTCTTTCGCAAACATATGCTAGCCTTTGGCGGTAAAAGTCACGTGAATATTATGTTGGTTCCACTTTAGGATTACCAAAGCACTCTCCACCCCTATCTCTTCTCTATGATTTGGATAACCGATTTCCGCACTATTTATTCTAGACGCTGTAGTTGAGATATAGCATGTATAATAAATAGTGTGGAAATCGGCTATCCCAGTACACAGATTAAATATATCTCATACAGATATGACTCTTCCATAAGCTCAATGGTAACCGAATCGCAACTTCAGAGCGTCTAGTGACAACAGTCGCAAACGTTTCGGGAGGGTCGCAACAGGTAGTTGTCACTTGTTTTATTTGTATATTATCTATCTTTTATTGATGCGTCGCTAGCCGGTTCTGTATTTGTTTACTTTTAAAACGCAAGACATGTTTTATATTATCAAGCAGATACTAGGAATTAAGCAAATAACCTCAGAAAATATGCACTTACACGTTTCTAGCCCTTTTTTATAATCATTTAAACAGAGAAATTTTCAGATATTTAAATGGTTTCAAACAATCAAACTTTCTAACAGGTAAACGTGACAGTGACAGTTTATGTTTATAAAATTACGCGCTCGCGCATTTTGTTCCCGCCTGTGCTCAGTAGTGGCGCTAGAATCGCGCCAGTACGGGTTTTTGCTCCTCTGTCATATCTGTGTAAAATAATTAATCTGTGTCCCAGTAATACTTAAAAAGTACTAAAATATTGAATTCCTTAAATGTCTAACGATGCTGAAATCCGAGAAGCCGATCGCAGCGACATCTGAGGGACATTTTCTAAAACTGCAAGACAATTGCTAGGATAGACGCTGTTTATACGCTGTTTATATTGCACTTTGAAAATATCCCGCAGATGTCGCTGCGATCGGCTTTTTGGATTTCAGCGTCTTTGCACATTTAAGGGATTCAAATTTTTAGCACTGTTTGGATGGCAGATTTCTATGCTATTTATTCTAGACTCCGTAGCTAAGGTACAGCGCCTAGAAGAGACAGTGTGGAAAACGGCTACAAAATAGTGCTAAAAAATTGAATCCCATAAATGTACAACGATGCTGAATAACAAGATGTCGATCGTAGCGCCATCGTAGTGATTTAAAAACGATAGTCATTCTAAAAGAGACTCTTTAAACTATTTCACGTCATTCCTTAACTAAATTAGCTTATAACAGACCAAAATATCTTATATTTATAGTTTCCGATATTTAACATTCTATAATTTTTGAAAACACAGTGTTTATATTGAAAAGAGTTACGAGATGGCGCTCGTATCAGCATATTGCCGCTGAGCATTGTTGGAGATTTATGGGATACAAGTTTTTAGCACTTTTTAAAGCATTATAGGAATAGCCGTTTTCCACACTGTATCTTCTAGGCGCTGTAGTAGTGGTGCTAGAATCGCGCCGGTACGGGTTTTTGCTCCTCTGTGATATCTGTGTAAAATATTTAATCTGTGTCCCAGTAATTCTTAAAAAAGTACTAAAATATTGAATTCCTTAAATGTCCAACGATGCTGAAATCCGAGAAGCCGATCGCAGCGACATCTGCAGGACATTTTCTAAAACTGCAAGACAATTGCTAGGATAGACGCTGTTTATACGATGTTTACATTGCACTTTGAAATATCCCGCAGATGTCGCTGCGATCGGCTCTTTGGATTTCAGCGTCTTTGCACATTTAAGGGATTCAAATTTTTAGCACTGTTTGGATGGCAGATTTCTATGCTATTTATTCTAGACTCCGTAGCTGAGGTAGTTGATGCATATAATCGCCAGAAAAGTTAGACAACTTAGTAGATATTAGTCTGGCGATAAAGGCAGGACCAAATTCGCAAAGACAACGTGAATCCAAGTATCATCATAAAAAACTTTGAGTTGAAAAACTGCATTTTAAACTTATATATCAATGGGCGCGTCCAGAGGAGCCACCGGTTAGTAACCGGTGAGATCGGTTAGTCACCAAGACGTTCAGTGCTGCTAACCGGGTCACAACCAATGTCGTTCAGCGCAAGTAACCAAAGTGACCGGTGAGAAACCGAACTAACCAAAGAAAATTCTTGGTTAGTTGGGTCACGTGATCAATTACATGAAAGTTTATTTACATTTGCATCGTACATGATGAAACAATAATAAAAGAATAATTACGGCAACGTAATACAGATGGCGCCAATAGTAAATAACACCAGTGCCGTCCAGTAGGTCTGTCGACCGGTTAGAGACCGGTCACTTACCGTGACGTCACGTAACCAATCTCACTGGTGACTTTGGTGAGGTCTGCTGGACTCGCCCAATCTCAAAATTGTTTCGATTTATTAACAGCCACGTTAATGTTTACAAAACAATATATTTTACTTTAAAACCACACATCTCTGAGAAAAGGTATTTATGTTCATTTTGTAAGACAGTATGAAAATTTCACTTAAATCCCTCTGCTCCTTTTCTATAGTAATAATATATCAGAAACTGTTTTGTATTTTATACTAGTTTTTGCAAGTTTTGCAATCCGGACCAAGCAACGTAGGACGGTATGATATATATTCTCAAACCTTCCTTTAAAAATTACCAAACTGACAATGTAAAATTAAAAATTCGTTTAGCAGAATATGAGTTAGAAGTGTTCGGATTGATATTGCTATTTGTATTTTATGTATTTTGACCAAACATTTTTCGGCTTGCCAAATTTTATTGCCCATATGCTTTCACTCTTTTATACATCGCTCTATTTTCTTGCTTAATAAGTATGAGAAATTCGTTATTTAAAATAAAAAATTTAAACAATCAACTGAAAATTCCCGAGTGATTTTTCTTTTTTCAAAAGCTGATGAAGAAACAAAACTACCGCATTCTACCAAATTCGCAAAGACAACGTGAATCCAAGTATCATCATAAAAAAACTTTACGAGTACAAAAACTGCATTTTAAACTGATATATCAATCTAAAAATTAATTCGATTTATTAACAGTCACGTTAATGTTTACAAAACAATATATTTTACTTTAAAAACCACGCATCTCTGAGCAAAGTTATTTATGTTCATTTTGTAAGACAGTATGAAATTTTCACTTAAATCACTGTCCTCCTTTTCTTTAGTAATAATGTATAAGAAACTGCTTTGTATTTTAAACTAGCTTTTGTAAGTTTTTCAATTCGGAATGCAAATTTTACACAATTTTTACAATTCTTTTTTGCGTAATATATCTGTCTAATAATGCAACGTCCATCAAAATTCATTTAATAGAATTTTAAAAAAAAGTTAATGTTTTATAATCGGGTTCAGCCAATTATAGAGTTTTCTCCCATAGTTCTATAACTAATTAATGTAGAACGGTGTGCTATACACTAAAACATCCACCAAAAATTACCTAACTGTCAATGCAAGTCCCATAAAAATGAGTTTAGCGACCATACGTTATAAGGGTTTGAAAGGAAATTCCCATTCATATTCAGGTTAGCATAATTATAGAACATTCTCTCATAGCTCTATAACCAAGCAACGTAGGACGGTATGATATATATTCTCAAACCTTTCTTTAAAATATGTATAATATAGTAGATGTAAAAGTTGATTATATTTAAATTATATATAGTAGATGTAAAAGTTGATTATATTTAATTTATATATAGTAGATGTAAAAGTTGATTATATTTAATTTATATATAGTAGATGTAAAAGTTGATTATATTTAATTTATATATAGTAGATGTAAAAGTTGATTATATTTAATTTATATATAGTAGATGTAAAAGTTGATTATATTTAATTTATATATAGTAGATGTAAAAGTTGATTATATTTAATTTATATATAGTAGATGTAAAAGTTGATTATATTTAATTTATATATAGTAGATGTAAAAGTTGATTATAATTAATTTATATATAGTAGATGTAAAAGTTGATTATATTTAATTTATATATAGTAGATGTAAAAGTTGATTATATTTAATTTATATATAGTAGATGTAAAAGTTGATTATATTTAAATTATATATAGTAGATGTAAAAGTTGATTATATTTAAATTATATATAGTAGATGTAAAAGTTGATTATATTTAAATTATATCTGTATTTCTAATAATGTTCTCATTCCTAAATAGTTTGTAAAATAAAAAATAATATATAAATTAAAGTTAATTAACAGCAGTGCGCATTTTAGGCAAAAATGAAGCTTAAAAAAAATGTATCTAGCTCGGAAACTAAACAGATTATAAAATTAATGTTGCATCATAATTAAGTTTTGATTTTAGTTAAGTTTGCAATTGAAACGTTGACCTTGTCGTGGAAAGAAAACGTAGCGCTTTTTCTACATCCTAAAAAGAGTCAGCGTACCCGCAAAGAAAGTTTTTATGATTGCAAAAGACCTGAGGGTCATCATTTATAAAAGTGCGATTCTAGTTTATTCTTACTCAAAGTAGTTTCCTACTAATTTTTTACTTCATCGGACGATACCAAAGATGTTTTCCACGATATTTTAATAGTCTCTTCGAAATATTTTAGTACAATCTCTATCATAAGAACAAATACACCCAGTATTTATACGCGAATTGTTTACAATAAAATCCCGTCAAATGTGCTATTAGACACTGAAAAAGTCTCCATTCTCGTAATGGAAGCATTTTTGATGCAAGGGACTACATTTTAAAAGTTGTATTAACTCTTCAAATGGTAATACCAACTTTGAGTTTTTATTTGAATTTATTTACTATGACACTCCCGACCCCCAATGGAAAATTTAAGCGTCCATTTATTTTTTATTATACTAGAAGTATATATGATAAATGATCTTATGTTTAAGTAGAGCAATAATTATTCAATTAAAAAGTTTATAAGGTAGATGGGGGTAAAGACACGCACTTTCTATAAGTTTTGATTTTGAATAATCATTGGTCTAAATTTCACTGATAGCCGAATAAAATGTTGTATTAGGACATCGCCTAGATTCTGTCAAATTATAATTTCGCAAGAAATTGCAAACATTGCTCTGCGTGTAAAAACCCGCAGTAAAGGGATGAAGCCCTGTTTTGTTTAACCGACCAACTGAAAGTTTACAGAAATAAATGCAATTGAGGTTAACTACACGGCATTTAGAAGCTAAAGAGTTTCCGTTCTTCACTGAATTTTGGGATTTGTATGCATTTTCCGTATTATCATCTCAACAATCACGTGATTTTTTTTTTTTTTTTTTTTTTTTTAAATATTGCATTAAAAGTGAAAAATGGAAACTTACCAAATTTTCTCTGCACGGAATACAATTTTCTTCGCATGTTATAAACACACAACTGGTACGACTGAAACCTAACTATCGACTACCCTTTAACCCCTTAGAGACAAGCGACTGGTATGCATGCTCAGAATACGTGATTATTCTCACCAGTAAATTTTTATTGTAAATGTTGCCTTATTCAAGCCGAGCATTTCCCCGATTCAATTAGGCAAAAATTTCTGTTTTGAAAAACCGGTGATAAAAGATTTAAAATTCTGTAAAAGACGCTCGTCCCGAAGGGGTTAACATTGAAAAAAAAAAAAAAACTTTGCGTTCATATTAAATTAACTGGTGCGTGTTATTGCCCCGTGCGTGTCCACCTTGTTTATACTGTATTTTGTCCTTTTCTGAAACTGGCGTTAAATTTAGTAGGGCACCCTGCATGCTATAAACAAAGCACATTAAACAAATTCTTTAATTTATAAGACATTTTATCTTTATGAATATCCATGCTATTTTTACACAAATGTTGCACAAAATCCACATAGTCATGTGCTTCAACGAAGGATCATTTCGTGCATTTTATTTTTTCCCCCTTCAATTTGTTGTTGGTCCCCTGATTGACCTCGTGATCGATCTTCGTGGAAAAATATGATGCGAAACAAGTTCTTTATATTCCCGAAGTTCTAAAAGAATTCAAGGGGTTGTGCATATAAGTCGCGTCTCTCTTTAGCAAACTTCCATATAAGGAATTTATCTATATAACGAACTTTTAGTAGGAACGGTCACTTGTTCCCTTATTACATTAAAAATTATCTCCATATAGAGAAATATCAATTTCCCTATAAAGAATTTTCACAGAAAATTTCCTTCATTTGACAAGAAAAAGCTTCAGTGGATGGTGAATGACAATCTCATTAAAGGTATACATAAATATTATGCAGACATACATACAATAAATATAATAATTCGATACCCAGTTTCGATTCCTGGCTCTGGCTAATTTTCCCCTCCAGTTGGGTTTATTGTATTTATTTATGTGTTTCTATATAATATTTATGTATAGGGGAGACCGGGGGAATGGCGACACCTTAAGGGAATTTAAATTTTTTCACCTCAAAAGAATGTTTATTTTTTAATAGTAAAAATTCTAAAGCTGAATTATGATCTTTAGTATGTGTGTAAATTTAACCTTAATCATAACTGTAAAGTAAGCACACATACAAAAAATTTCTTTCAACCTCTATACAGTGGCGGGATTAGTCAGGATACTGGGGTAATTCCGCCACTGTATTGGGGGTAATGACGCCACTCTTTAATGACCTAGTAAATGCATAAAATGGTGGATACTAGGAAACACATAATCTACTGAAAATATTTAGAAAGCAATAATTTTTAGCAGAATAATGAATAATTACAATGTTTGTAATAAAACACATATGTTACAATATATAAAAACACACATACACACATAAATAACGCCTGCATTCAACAGTTAAAGGTATACATAAATATTATACAGACATATAATAAATACAATAAACCCAACTGGAGTGAAAAATTAGCCAGAGCCAGGAATCGAACCCGTGACCACAGTATACAAGACTGCTGCTTTAACCACTGAGCTACTCCGACCGATACCTGGGTCTGTAATTTCTCACTAATAAACCATGTTTGGGGAGTCACCAGCCATCTATACGACAGCCTTGGATGACCGGACAACGATGAATAGATTTTACTATTACATCGATCTACGATAAATATAATAAAACACACATACTACAATATATATTAAAACACACATACACACATAAATAACGTCTGCATTCAACAGTTAAAGGTGTATATAAATATTATACAGACTTACATACAATAAATATAATAAGCCCAACTGGAGTGTTATTACAATGTTCCTTAAGCTAGATTTATTAATGTGTTAAGCTTACAAGTTAACTCAAATCGGAAAAGTCACACTTTGCCATGGTGGCGGCATTACCCTTTATTGTTACCCATATTGTTAATCAATTTTTATCTCGTTGTGATTGTAATGATTCTTAAGTTGATTTTAATTAAGTATTTGTTTGCAGATTTTTATTTGACTCCAGAAATGCTTCCCCGAGTCACATACATTAAAGAATTTGTCGATAGAGACCAAATCTATGTACAGTGTGCGCCATCGATCACAGAAAGGATTATGACCAGTACTATGTGTCAAGAATTCGTCATAGAAAACTATTCGAAGCTGAAAGAAAAAATGTACTACACAATGACTCACAAAGAGGAATTCTCCGAGCGCATTTTAAAACTTTATAAAACCAACAGACTCGAAAAAACCAACAGGCGTGAAACTAACAGGATTGGAATCCACAGGTTTCAATTTCATTGTGAGCTGACAAACTTCGATACACGAACACCAACAGGTAGCGTTGTGACTAATAAAATAGAATTTTACATTATGTATGACCAAGGCGAAATGATTTCTCTAGGTGATGCTGTCGAAACTAATTATGGATACTCAACCGAAGTTCGCAATGAGGTTATTGTCAACCATCGTAACAAATATTTGCGAGAAAATGATAAACTGGTTCTCCAGTTCAGATATAGGCACCATTACTACTCCAGAGGCTGTATTTGTCGATCTGGATTGCCACGAAAAGAGGACGAAGAAAAGTTATCTGAGGATCTCTTAGCCTTGTACGAATCTGGGAAATTTACTGATTTCGCATTCATGGATGGAGATGGTAAGGAGCATTTGGTTCATAAATCCATCTGTCAATCACGATCTGCAGCCGTCGATAGGATTGATGACGAAAATGTTGTTGCCTTAACGATTCGAGGCAGATCTGATCACGTAGAGATAGCGATTCGGTATATGTATAGCGGGATATTACCTCAGCTGTCCGTTGACGACATTTTGCAAGTGTTAGAAGTGGCTGAAGAACTTGATATTAAAAATCTTCTACTTTCAATTAAGGTTGCTCTGCTACAAAATCTGAATAAAAGTAATGCAGAGATGATATATAATGTAACTTCACATTATTCTAATATGCAAGAGATAATTCCTCATGTTGAAGAATTTCTATCCTCAAAAAGCAGAAAAGAAAAAAAGAAGTAAAACGGAATTTCGCTTTTTAATTTAGACATAGTGTTTAATTTAGACACATGTTGTATATGTTTCACGTATAAGGCGTTCATATTCTGTTTAACTGTAAACATATCTTTGATTTAAAGCAAAAGTTTTAATTGAGATTAGAAATGCATCAAGCAATTGCTTAGATTGCAATTACTTTTACCCGAAGACAGTTGAAACAAGTCTTCAGTGAAATACAAATTATTCTTAAAATCTCAATTTAGACCTATTAGTGATGAATTTTTTACACATTGGATTTCCACTTCTTTTTGAATTATCGTAATTTAGAGGCTGAATAAAAGTTTTTATAACTATTTGAAAACTCGTCAAACAGTTGCTTTTGCTGAACATTTTCTATCGAATTTAAAAATCCTTTATCAAACAATTTTACAAGTTTTAATTTAGATTTATTTTTAATGAATATTTTATAGATTAGATTCCTATATTCTTAATAAAATTTAATTTTTAAGCTAACAAAAGATTAACGACTCGCGTGTACTTGATAAGTTTCGGAGGCTTCGACTTGCAGGCCTTGAAGATTCCGATGAGTTCATACTACTAGGGCAGTTTATCATTCAAATTAGACGAAAGTCAACTAGTTGCTTGTACTGAACATTTTGTTAAAAATAGACAAGATCATGACATCATAGGTGATGAGACAGAATATCTTAATTCAAGATAATTTGAACAAGAATTTCATATATATTCTAGTTAAATGTAAGTATAGATTTCCCCTTCGAGCAAAGGATTGTCTTTAAGATTAGATAGGCATCGGCGAGTAGATTCTTATGATAAAAGATCTTGTAGAGACAGAAAAGAAACAACAGCGGTGAGATGCAAGGAATTTTATGTACTTCAAATTTATTTATTTGTAATAAATCTTTTAGATTTTTGTATTCTATTTATAAACAGTCTTAAAATTAAGTTTCATAAAAAGTTTTTTACGTAAGACAATATAAAAGCAAGACCAAAAAAAAAAAAAAAAAAAAAAAAACTTGCAGTACACCTAACCTCAGATTTACATGGTAGACTGGTTCTCAAACAATGCCTAGTAAATTTTTATTCTATGTGTACAATTTTTATTAACAGTAGCAAAGTGCACTAAGTTTAAAGTTGCGGTTTAAAGTTCTTCATTGTGCGTAGCTCATTTATGACCGATGTAAAAAATAAATTTAAAATACTGAATGTATATATTTGTCCGCTCATGCCACATCATTTAACCCTTTGAGGGGCAAGTTATTGTGTTCCTGTAATGTTGAATTCACGCAGGAATCTTTGAAAAATTTCTTTTCAAAATAAGAAAAAGTAATTTTCCACCTTTCCCGACCCCCTCCCCCCACCAAAATTATAATAATAAAATTTATTTAAAAGTTTCCGGTGCGAATCTTGATTAAATTTAGGTGGGATAAAATGTATCCCACCGCCCCTCAAGGGGTTAAAGCCCAAAGGGGGGGGGGAGGAAATTCACATTTAACTCTAATTACCAAATTATGGACAAAAAAGCAAAAGGTGCCATTAGATATTGAATTATATCTTATTTAACCCTTTAGGGTCCGATTTTTTTCAATTTTGAGAAGCAAATTACATTTGCGTTAATAATGTTAATACAGTAAAACCTCCCTAAAGCGACCACCTTCCGTTCCAGTAAAAAGTGGTCGCTCCGAGAGGTGGTCTCTTAATGGAAGTCATGTTTAAATCTAGATTTTAATTGTTGAAAAAATGTAACAATATTACTAAAATTTATTTTTCACATTAGGAAAAAATATAAAAATTTCAGTATCAAAACCAAAGTCTATTATATAAGTTAATTACTGCAGAGTTTAAAAAATGAATACATCGACATTTACTTGGATTTTACGGTTTGATCTTTTATAACTTTTATTTCCAAGTCCTTTTGAAGTTCAGTAAATAAATGCTAATTTTTTGGACGGGAATAAATATTAACGATTTCATTAATTTATCTGTTTTTGTTAGGGTTTCCTGACGGAATAAGGCAGGGGAGTTTATTGACCGCCATTCTTAATTTGTCATCAGAGTTAAATTCATTGCCTAAAAGGCACAAAGGGGTTTAAGCACTTAAAAGTAACCGGAATAAAAAATAATCTAAACTTGGTTTAGAAGTTTGATAAATAATGCGCTCTCCGGAATTATTTTTCTAATAAAATCTTCTTCAAGCGACCAACAAAAAACTGAATTTGTTTCACTTTCTTCAAAGAAATGGGTCGCTCATGGAGAGAGTTCAACTGGGATGGTCTCTGAATGGGGGTAAAATTAGTATTGAGCCTATGGTAATAAATTTCGTTCTATGAAAAAATGGTCGTTCAGGGAGGAGGTCACACAGGAAGGTTTCACTGTAGTAGCTATTCAAATATACTTATTGAAGTTTAACGAATATGTCATTGTGTGAAATCTAACGAATGTAGTTATTTTGTATACTGTTAAATTCATATTCATATGACAGTAGGCTAAAAGAAGAGTTTTTGAAGACGTTTGGAAAATATCGTAATACAACAGGATTTAACAGATATTGCAATTTCCTAATATTTTTTTCGTTTTATTATACATGATACGTTCAAAAAAGTAACTTATATTTTGAATTTAAAGAGTGAAATGTATGTCTAAAACTAGAACTTCCCTTGAGGGATTAGTCTGAGCGATATTGCTGAGAACATAGATTTAATAATAACATGTGGAAGCAAAGAAAGTGAGATGTTATCTTTAATTGTCCATATACTGCGATAAATTGAAATGATGAAAATAAACGAATCATAGAATTACAAAATCTTACACATAAATTCGTATACACTGTTTAAAAAAATTGGAAAGCAAACCATGCAAGACAGCCATGCATGGATATAAAATTGAAAGTACGCAATATATTAGAAGTAAAATAGAAAATGAAACACTAAATTATCTTATATCGGAATTGTAACTGTATAAAATGATGTCGGGAGCATAATCAGATGCTCCGCATCAATTTGAGTAACTTTAAATGACAAATATATGATGTTTGAAAAGAATGGACTATACTTTATATGGTGTGTGCTCTCCCGGATAAGTTAATATTGTACAATATCTGTTTTCCACGGATGCAATGAGGTTGTCGATAAGAATTAAGAAATTCTCTCTTCAAAATCTGATGTAATATCAAAGTACCGAACACACCAACAGTGGCATGCAATGTATCGTTAGTCTGTTTTAGATATACTCGATCGGATTTAAATGATGAGTGCATGCTGACCACTACATACGCTGTATTGTTTTGTTTTCAAACATATTCTGCACAAGTTGAGCTGTATTTAGTATGTATTAAATAAAAGAAATCGGCAATGATTGCAGCATAAAGTATGACACAAGATCTGAACATATCGTTTGCATAATCTTTGAGCTTTCAAAATGTCATTTGAAGTAATTTACAAATCCATACATATTTTTTCAGCAAATCATGCAAGCTAAAATACGCCAATATGAACCCGATTATGAAATTTCACCAGAATAAGTTAATATATAAAAAAATCTACTAATGAGAATATGACCTTATGATAAAATGTCTAGAAAAATGAATCATAAAAAAAATTTCATATCAAATTTAAAACGGTACTTCCCTCTGTTAGTGGCCTTGGCGAGAGACACAAAAGCCTAGAGAAGGAACACTTTAACAAGTACTTTCGGGCAACCTACTCACTGTATTATAAAGGTCTTTATTCAATATTTACACAATTTATTAATGCTAGGTGGGTATCTATCAGTTTTGTTGCATTTAAATTGCATGTTTTGAGGAGGAAATGCAGCATTAGGAAATATTTAGTTTCTATACCTAGTACAGTTTCTATACCTAATAATTCCAAATTAATGGTAATTGAGAACGCTTTCCGTTCATTTCATCTTTTTAAATTTAAATTTTTTTAGAAACCATTCATAGAGACAATTTTATTTTTTAAAACTAACCTGAAGCTGAATTTCAAGGTTTTGGGGTCAGCAGTAACACAGAAATAGAAAATTTACGAACGTTTTTTGTTTCTGTAGTGCGACTTTTTAGAAATTGTTCTATTGCGAGAATTTATGTCATGATAAACTCAGTCATGTCAATTTTCATGTTTATATTCCTAACAATTCCATGTACTTTGTTACTTAGATCATCTTTATATCTTTTTCGGCTTTCTTTAGCCTTTCGATTTTTTAGAATTCGTTCTACAACGAGCATTTGCATCTTATAAATTACTGCCATGCCAAAGTTCCAGTTTCTAACCCCAACAGTATCCCAGAAATTTCAGTATTCCAAATAAATCATAATTTAGAACCTTTCTAGAAATTTTTACGTTTATCTGTCAAATTGAATTTTCGAACCTTTTAGAGAGCGTTCATAACGATTATTTACATTTGAAAAGTAACCACCACACCAAATTTAAAGTTTCTAACCCAATCAATATCACAGAAATCGCAATTTTAGAAATATTTTGCTCCTGCAGCGATTGGTTGTTGCACTGACAAAAAATATAGTCTATTTTTCGGAGCAGAGATGGCCACCAATATTTTTTTAAGTTGGCTATGTAGTTTCAGATATAACACCTTACAAAAGCACAAACATTGATAATGTTATACACTTTATAATATTAGCATAGATGTACAGATACAGAAGCCATTTATCTGTTACAAACTAAAGTTTCCAGTGTTGCCCAGAATTTGAAGAATGTTTGTTCTGAAAAATCAATTTCAAAATTTAACATACAACATAAAACAAACTTTAAAAGAAAGCAGTCGAAGTGTTGTACACAAGAATCAAATGAAAACACAATATAAAAATGTATAAATATATATAACAGACGCAAAAGAATACAGCTATAAATGAACTTATTTCAATTTATCATTGGAGCAATAATGTTAATATAGGCCAATATTTCCATAATCGTGTTTTTATCATGCTTCAATACGTTTTTTCACACTCATATGACGTTATACTATATTCACCACGTCCTTTATATTTCCAATATGACGTAATGTTTTCCTTTTTCACGTGGAAACCTTGAAATGGAAAAGTTATGAAGTTATATTCACTTTCATTTAAATTCGTCAAACTATTTATTTCATTTTCATTTTTCACGTGAATATCTTGCAATAGAAAAGTTATGACGTATTATTCACCTTTTTTTTAAAATTCGGCAAACTATTTATTTCATTTTCATTTTTCACGTGGAAATCTTGCAGTAGAAAATTAATTGTTGTAATAAGAATTTTATTGTGTATTTTAATTGTTGGTAACCGCTATAACGAAAAATGTTTAAATTTGATAAGAAATAGCTGTTAAATTGGTGGTTTTTTATTAATTAAACATTAACTATAAATTATTTCGATTCCGGATTACTTTAGTTGCCTTGGCCGTGTTTTAATACACATGTACGTATCTTTTCACAATTCTGGCTTCCAAACTGTGTATTTGTATAGAATTACAAACAGATAGATAGACAAATTTTCATTTTTATATATTAGATTATATACAAACATAAATAACTTACGTGTTAGCAGATGCATTTTTAAATATATATATACTAGTATTAAAAAATGCTCTGACGAGCAGCAAAAAAGGCTAATATGTTTTTAAGCATGAAAAAGGGTTTGACAAGTGCTTCTAATTGAGCATGAAAAAGGACAAGGGGTCCCTTCTTGGCTGCAGATCACTGTCAATGCCAACTTTGAAAAAATAATATTTGCGCTTTTTCCATATAAAATAAATTCGCGGTACTTTTGTAAAACTTTCCGTCGTGCTTTACATGTTAACTGCACTGCTGCAGTGTTGTACTGCGCATGCGTCTGCAATGCAACTTTGTACAGTGCACTGTGTACCATTATTTCTCTATAAATTATACTACACTGTACATTCCTATTATGCTTTTGATTTTTGAACCTCAGCGCACACTCGCACTGTGCTTTTGTACTTCCGTATTAAGGGGACAAGGGACCTTAAAATAATTTTTTTTATTTTTTGTAAATTTCACCTTAAATATTATTCAAGGGTACATTATATGCATTATGGCATGCATTTATCACAAAAAAAATTTAAAAAAAAATTTATTTTTGAGAAAAAAATGGAATTTTACGCGAAATCTTAGAAATCTTCGAAATGTCCCCTGCGTCTTCCATATCAATGAAAATCCCAATATTTTTTATAAAAGTTTGGTTTATATATATAAACAAAATAGAGCATCGAATTTTATATATTTGAATTTAAAGGTAAAAAAAAAAAATTTTGAAAAATTTTGAAATTTTTTCGAAAAAATTTCAAAATTTTTCAATTTTTTCTTTATTTTTTGTAACTTTCATCTTAAATATTATTCAAAGGTACATTATATGCATTATGGCATGCATTTATCACAAAAAAAATTTCAAAAAAATTTTATTTTTGAGAAAAAAATGGAATTTTACGCATCGTCTTAGAAATCTTCGAAATGCCCCCTGCGCGTCCCATATCAATGAAAATCCCCAATATTTTTTATAAACGTTTGATTTATATATATAAATAAAATAGAGCATCGAATTTAATATATTTGAATTTAAAGGTAAAAAAAAAAAAAAAAATTAAAAATTTTGAAATTTTTTCGACAAAATTTCAAAAATTTTCATTTTTTATTATTTTTTGTAAATTTTATCTTAAATATTATTCAGGGGTCCATTATATGCATTATGGAATGCATTTAGTGCAAAAAAAATAAAAAATAAATTTATTTTTGAGAAAAAAATGGAATTTTACGCGTCGTCTTAGAAATCTTCGAAATGCCCCCTGCACATCCCATATCAATGAAAATCCCCAATATTTTTTATAAAAGTTTGTTTTATATATATAAATAAAATAGAGCATCAAATTTTATATATTTGAATTTAAAAGTTTTAAAAAAATTGAAAAATTGAAAATTTTTGAAATTTTTTCGAAAAAATTTCAAAATTTTTAATTTTGTATTTTTTTTTACCTTTAAATTCAAATATTTAAAATTCGATGCTCTATTTTATTTATATATATATAAAAAACTTTTATAAAAAATATTAGAGATTTTCATTGATATGGAAGACGCAGGGGGCATTTCGAAAATTTCTAAGACGACACGTAAAATTCCATTTTTTCTCAAAAATAATTTTTTTTTTAATTTTTTTTGTGATAAATGCATGCCATAATGCATATAATGTACCCTAGAATAATATTTAGGTGAAATTTACAAAAAATAAAAAAAATTATTTTTAAGGATTTTAAGGTCCCTTGTCCCCTTAAAGGTGTATGCGTCTAATGTTCCTTTATAATTTACATGCATTGCTGTACTGCATAGTACATTGTACAGCCACAGACACTTGCATATAATTTCAACAATCAATGAATGCATTATACTGTTATGCGTGCACATGTGGAATTGTTCCGGTGCAGAGTGCTGTAACAGTCTGCACTGCATTACAAATCAGTTTTCTGTACAGTTCTAAACTGCGGGCGTGCTTGGTGGTCCTGCATGAGTGTGATACGCTGCAGGAACTAAGGTTTTTGGTACTATGTCGCCTTACATTCATGTTTAATCAGGCTGCGTCTTTACTGGCTGTGTCTTTATACTACACATTTTTATCGTAACTGTGGCTGATTTTTTTTATATGAAAAAAGCGCAAATATTATTTTTTTAAAGTTGGCATTGACAGTGAGCTGCAGCCAAGAAGGGACCCCTTGTCCTTTTTCATGCTCAATTAGAAGCACTTGTCAAACCCTTTTTCATGCTTAAAAACATATTAGCCTTTTTTGCTGCTCGTCAGAGCATTTTTTAATACTAGTCATTTAAATTTTTTGATAATTATATATTGAATATAAATAAACCTGATTTGCTTTTAAATATTCCCAATACTTTTTCTGATTTCGCACAACTTGGGCTCCCTTAAATATAATTAATATAATTCCTTAAACTGGTATTAGTTTTTGTTGCATTAAAATATCTCAATTTGTTGATTCTCTCTAAACAAGTAAACCCTATTGGTTTAAAATGGGAGCCTAGAGAAATTTGGCGATATATCGCCAAGTTGGTGACACACTTGGCGGTATTTGGCGGCAGAACACAGTCCCGTCTATGGTTACCGCCCCCCCCCCCCCTTAGAGGTATGGAGATGCATTAAATGCTGTTCTATACCCAATGAGATGCGTTTCGTTCGAGCGTTGCCATTAAACAATTAACAAATAATCGCGATTTCTGTGACACATACGATAGCGTAATATATACATATATAGATTATCGTGGAAATCGAAGATTTAGGCCACATCGTATTGTTTAGCTAGACCGGTTATACTAACATTGTTCTCATGTTTTGCTACAATTTCTTTTATTGAACAGTAATTCGATTAAGCTTCTTACTACTGCTATCACTAAGCACTTTGCCATTCTTAGAAGCCATAATGAGAGCTAAAATTAGCGCAAACCTGAGTAAAAGTAAAACAAAAAGTTAATTTTTTTATAGTAATAAAGGTACACAAAGCACTCTGATATGCACACCTTCCTCCAAACTTGACTAATAACAAGAGTTATGTGAGGGTTGCCAGCTGAACTATTCGGATGCTTTGGTCGTGAACCGAGATATTGCACGCCAACCGAGTCAAATTTTGATCACCGAAGTTGGACATAAACCGAACTGGCCGTGATTATAAACAGAAGCGGTCGTGAACCGAGGTTCCACTTATATTTTGACCTATAAGTTTGCAAATATGGCATTATTTATGTATTCAATGGCGATAATCATTAAGGATCTTGGCGATTTTAACGATGAAACTCACCGATTTCAAAGTAACGTTCCGAAGTGCACTTGAACCGCCACAGATGTCATATACGTATCACGTTGACGCGACTTTTTCTGACGCCAATGTCATATACGCACCGGGGTACTCCACTGTCGCCAAAGTTTTGTTATTTTGCTTGATATGGTAACCCAGATATTGTTGTTTATTTATTAATAAATTATTTATTTACTTTTATTTTCTTTTTTAAAATTATATAAATTGTTTTCTTCTATTGTTATTAATTAATTTTTTTTTAATTTATTGTTAATCCCTTTTTAAAAATATATATGTAACTGGTATTCAAAAACGAGATTTTCGCCAAATTGGCGTCAGAAAAAATATCGTGCCAACGTGGTGCGTATATGACATCTGTACCATACTTGGTGCAACTTGATTATCCTGTCGACCAAAAAATTATCGCTAAACTATAAGATTAAATGACAATAATAGATGATAGTAAATGTTACATTCATTTGACATTAAACACAATACACGTGTTTGTTACGTCATCAAGTGATTTTTAATTCAAGTTTTGGCACAGGTGTCATGTGTGTTTTATATTGGCGCGATTTTTTTGACGCCAATGTAATATACGCACCGGTTACTTAACTGGCGCCAAAGTGTCGTTATTTTGCTTGATATGGTAACCCGGATATAGATGATATATTAACGAGATTGGCACAGATGTCATATACGCCCCATATTAGTGCAATTTGTTTCTGACGCCAATGTCATATACGCAACAGGTACTTAACTGACGCCAAAGTGTCGTTATTTCGCTTGATATGGTAACCCGGATATTGTTGTTTATGCTGTTGATGTTTTCGCAAATTGGCGTCAGAAAAAAATCGCGCCAATATCATATACGCACCATATACGCGTATATGACATCTGTGCCCCGAGGTTTTCGCCAAATTGGCGTCTGAAAAAATCGCGCCAATATGGAGCGTATGTGACATCTGTGTCCAAGTTTTTATTAGTATTTTTATTAATGTTTTACTAATTTATTTATTCAGTCAGTTTGTATCATTTGGCGAATAGTTTGGCGAAATTGGTCGACGGGATAATCAGGTAGTACCGTATATTTTTGCTGTACATTTTCGACAAAAGTACCTAAAGTTAAACGAAACCCTAATTATTTAAGGCACAGATGACAGATACCCAAAGGGGTTTGGCGCGGGTTTTTTTCTGACGCCAATTTGACGAAAACCTCATTTTCGAATAGCAGTTACATATATATTTTTAAATTACTTCTTATTATTTTAAAAAGGAAATAACAATAAATAATGAAAAGTTTAATTAATAACTATAGAACCAAACAATTTATATAATTTTAAAAAATAAAATAAAAGTAAATAAAAAAATAATTAATAAATAAACAACAATAGCTCAGTTACCGTATCAGGCAAAATAACGCCATTATCGCCCAGTTATGTACTCTGGTGTGTTTATGACATTTCTTCCTTATTTAAAATAGATGGAATGCTATTTTTTAAGGTATGCTTAGTATGTGAAGTATTTGTATTACTGCATACCTATCGCTTGTGTAAGTCAGGATGTTATGATGATAATTAAAACTTACGGCACAGATGTCATATACGCTCTATATTGGCGTGTTTTTTTCTGACGCCAATGTCATATACGCAACGGGTACTTAACTGGCGCCAAAGTGTCGTTATTTTGCTTGATATGGTAACCCGGATGTTGTTGTTTATGCTGTTGATGTTTTCGCCAAATTGGCGTTGGAAAAAAAATCGCGCCAATATGACATCTGTGCCAAACTTACATTTAACTCCTAAGAAGAAGCTTGGGATTTACCCTGTTTTTTTTTCTATCAACTCGGGCAGAGATGTCATATTCGCCCCATATTGGCGCGATTTTTTTTCGGTTGCCAATTTGGCGAAAACATCAACAGCATAAACAACATAATCCGGCTTACCACATCAAGCAAAATACCGACACTTTGGCGCCAGTTAAGTACCCGTTGCGTATATGACATTGGCGTCAGAAAAAAATCGCGCCAATATGGGGCAAATATGACATCTGTGCCTCAACTCGTTTGTGCTCCATTGTGTCTATTACTCCAGTTCAAAATATTAATCAAGAAAGTTTATATATATATTTATGAAAATTATGCATTATCTGCTTAGATTGACGTCGGTTTCAAAAATACAAAAATCTATCAGTTGAATTTCAATTTTTATTGACTTATAAAAACAAAAGTACACGTGTTATCCCTTTTTTTAAATTATTGTACTGCTTTTTAGGGAATGGCAACACGAAAGAAATTATTGAATTAGAAAATGAAAAGGAGAGATTGCTATAATTTTATGGAGACAATATAAAAGACAAATTCGATTTTCTCAACGACCGTCAAACATACAAAGATGAAAAAAAAATCTATTTTAAGTTTGAACCGGAGGATCAAAATAAAACAAAAACGAAGTTAATCCACCCACTGGAACGTTAGCTACACTTTGTTGAATTTTGTGTCTTCATTTTTTCGTTTAAGGTTAAATAAAAAACTACTGAAAGCTACAGTAATTTTTTTAATGCTATCAGTTTATTCGTCTCGTCGAGTTCTATCTTTCAAAAGAAAAATCATTGTCGTATGTCAACTGGTTCACCAGAAATTTAAGAAAGTCGTTTGCATTTTCTATTTCTTAATCATATTATAGCTTAACGCTGCCGCGTTTGCTATGATAAACCAGCATAATACGTTATTCTGTTTTATTTTCATAGTCATTTATATCATTTGGCAAAAAATCTCACTTTCTTAACCCCGAATTGCGTGCTTTTTACAAAAGCGCCAAAGTCCATATAACAGCGAAGTACCATGAAAAGCATTAAATGCATGGTAATAAGGTTGTAGTATTTCTCTAATTTCTCTAATAATTAAATTTTTCTAATACATTTATTTTCATGCGCGTGTATCTTACAATCTCCAGTATCTTACAAGCTCCATGGATGAAGGAAACGATATTTTTAAAAGTTAAGAATTTATACGAGTTGCATGGCAACAAACGATATCTGATGCTGATATTTATTATTCTTCATGTTCTATTTGTTCGTCTTGTGAGTGTTTTATTAAATGTTGTGGTGTGACTCAAAATGGCTTATTTATTCAACATAAATGCGCAGACAAGCGCCAAATTGGTGACCCGGACTGGAGCACGTTAAAAGAACTCTGTAATAAGTGAGTAATATTTCATTTTATTTTGGAAAATGACAGAAATTAGCGCTGTTCGTATTCCACCGTATAACTTTAATGATGTCGGTCTTTGGTTCGCAATGTGTGAACATTCATTTGAATTAGCTCATCCAAAGGCCATAACAGAAAGTCGAACTAAATTTAATTATATTTCGGCTAACTTACCTCCAAATGCCGCATCTGTTGTACGGGATTTAATTATCAAACCGTCCGATAATACACCATACGAGGATTTAAAAATGGAATTAATAAAACGGACAAGCGACTCGTCAAAATCTGAAATAAGGAAATTGTTAGCTGGTGAACAGCTCGGTGATAGTAAACCCAGTGATCTTTTAAGAGTAATGCAAAGAAGAGCTGAATCCCACAATGTATCCGATGAATTGATGTTGGAATTATTTATTTCGCATTTACCGTCATATGTACAGAGCATTTTAGCATCTATCTCACCGTTATCACTTGATAAAGCAGCCGAAGTTGCTGACCGAATTTTGGAATATAATCCCACCGCAATAAATGCTGTTTCAGTACCATCAAATGCTAATTCAGAAATTTTATGTGAAATTAAAAAACTGAATGATCGAATTAAACAACTGGAATTACGTAGGCCACGAAGCCCTTTTCGTCGGCGTTCCTTTGGGAGGAATCGTAGCATTTCAAAAGATTCCAGACAGCAATGTTGGTATCACGAAAAATTTGGCGAAAAGGCCAAGAAATGCTCCGAACCTTGTTCATTTTCAAAAAACACAGACGGCGAGGTGTAGCGGCGACAGCCACCTTGCATAAAATATCTCGTCGCCTCTTTTTAAAGGATCGAAAGACCAATATAAATTATTTATGCGACACAGGCTCCGACATCAGTATTATTCCAGCGTCATTTTCCCAGAAGAAAAATACCCCTTTTATGACCCTAACTGCTGCGAATACCTCAAGAATCAATGTATATGGAGAAAAGCTTTTGACACTTGATTTCAATCTCAGAAAAACTTTTCGCTTTCCCTTTTTAATAGGTGATGTAAGCACTCCAATTATCGGCGCAGATTTCCTATATCATTTTAATCTAATTCCAGATCTTCGTAATAAAAAGTTAGTGGATAATGTTACAAATTTAGCTACTCCCGGTCATATACATACAGCATCTGTTCATTCTATCAAAACTGTTTCGGGAAATAGTATTTATCATAAATTACTACTTAAATTTCCAGATATAACTAAACCTCCTCGTGCTGATCAACAAATAAAGCATTCAATATTTCACCATATAGAAACTACCGGATCTCCTGTCCACGCCAAACCAAGAAGATTAGCTCCAGACAGATTAAAAACAGCCAAAGCCGAATTTCAGCAAATGCTTGATCTTGGTCACATTCGGCCATCCAAAAGCAATTACGCTTCACCACTTCATATGGTTCCTAAAAAACATTTTACAGATTGGAGACCTGTCGGAGATTACCGAGCACTTAATGCACAAACAGTAAAAGATAATTATAGCATTCCAAATATTTTAGACTTTACTTCGAACCTTCATGGTACAAAAATATACTCCCACCTTGATCTCATAAAAGCTTACCACCAAATACCAATTCATCCAGATGATGTACATAAAAGTGCCATTATTACACCGTTTGGCTTATTTGAGAGTACAAGAATGCAATTCGGCCTTTGCAACGCATCTGCTACATTTCAACGGTTCATGGATCAAATTACACGAGATCTTCCATTTTTGTATGTTTTCATTGATGACATCTTGGTAGCATCTCGCACACCAGAAGAACATCTCGAGCATCTGAAAATCATATTTCAGCGCTTGCAAGAATACGGATTAAGCTTAAAACCATCAAAATGCATTTTCGGCGTATCATCCATAGATTTTCTAGGTTATAAGGTATCTGAATTTGGCATTGAGCCCCTACCAGATCGTGTTGATTGCATTTTAAAATTCCCTCAACCTACTACTCTTACACAGTTAAGACGATTTCTTGGGTTATTTAATTATTACCGTCGATGTATATCAAAAGCTGCTCACATATTGGCTCCATTAAATAAATTCTTGGAAGGAATAAAGAATTCAAAAAAGTCTAGAAGACGCTCTGAAAAAAATTCACACGACTCAATTCAATGGACTGTGGAGGCTGAGCAGGCTTTTAATGACGCCAAACAAGCTTTAGCCAATGCAACTCTCCTGCGACATCCCATTCCCGGCGCAAAGTTAAGCCTTTGGATTGACGCAAGCGACAAAGCCGTTGGCGGTTCTCTTATGCAGCTTAATGAAAAGTATTGGGAACCCATTGCTTTTTTATCAATCAAGCTTTCAAAAAGTCAGCAGAAATGGTCTACATACGACAGAGAACTCTTGGCAATGTATACATCAGTAAAGCGTTTTCGACACATGCTCGAAGGAAGGAACTTTATCATATATACAGACCAAAAGCCTCTCATATATGCCTTCAAACAAAATCCAGACAAATGCAGCCCGCGCCAATGGCGGCATCTAGATTACATATCTCAGTTTAGTACAGATGTACGTCACGTAAGCGGCGCCAACAATACAGTTGCTGATGCTTTATCTCGAATTGAAGTAGATCAAATCTCCAGCTCATTTTTAGACTTTGAGGAGTTTGCAAAAGCTCAAGAAGATGATGTAGATCTACGCAATTTGCAAAATGATAACAAATCTTCTCTTGTGTTTAAAAGCATGCCATCTCCAATGTCTGCCACAGAACTGATTTGTGATGTATCAACAGGTTCTCCGAGACCATTCGTACCAGCGAATTTTCGTAGAACGGTATTTGAACATTTCCATAATTTAGCTCATCCTGGTGTTGCAGCATCCTTAAATCTTATTGCATCACGATATGTATGGCCCAATATGCAGCAAAATGTGAAAGAATGGGTCAATAGTTGTAGTGCTTGCCAACGTTCTAAAGTACACAGACACACGAAAACAAGCCTAGGTACTTTCGCATTACCCGATGCAAGATTTTCACACATTCACATAGATTTGATAGGTCCATTACCTCCATCAGATGGAAATGTATACTGTTTAACAATAATAGATCGATTTACAAGATGGCCAGAGGTGATACCTTTAAAAGATATAACTGCAGAATCAGTTTGCCGTGCCATTTTTGACGGATGGATATCTAGATTTGGTTGCCCCATTATAATAACAACCGACCAAGGTAGACAATTTGAGTCAAATCTTTTCAAAGAACTGACAAGATTTCTGGGCACAAACCGCATACGAACGACAGCATTTCATCCTCAAGCAAATGGTTTAGTTGAACGCTTCCACAGAGTCTTAAAGAGCGCATTAAAGGCTCATGAGCATAGTAAGTGGACCGAGAGTTTGCCTGCAGTTCTACTTGGTATACGAGCTGCTGTGAAACCTGATATAAAAGCTTCAAGTGCTGAGTTAGTTTATGGCATTTCACTCACACTACCAGCTGAAATGTGTTCAGAAATCCCATCTTTGGTATCTTGCGACAATAATTTCATCGAACAATTGAAAGAGAGAATGAATAGTTTAAAACCTTCATATACATCTGCTCACGGACACTCAAAAATTTTTGTTCACCCTAAATTGAAGGATTGCACGCATGTGTTTCTCCGATTAGATAAAGTCCTTCCATCCTTATCTCAACCTTATTCTGGCCCTCATGAAGTTCTATCGAGAAATGACAAGCACATAACCATAATCCTAAATGGAAAGAAAAGTTGTGTTTCACTTGATAGAGTTAAACCTGCATTTGTGTTCAGTGATTTACCAAGTAATACAGATAATCCTGAAACTAAAAGTTTTCCAGTAGATAGCCAGCCAGTAAAATCAGAAGAACCAACTACCAAATCAGGTAGACGAGTAAGATTTCCTAAAAGACTGATAACTGAAATAAACTATACTTCATACAATTGATTTTTTTTATAAATATATTGTGTTATTTACATGCATCTTTTATTTTCACATTGTTTCTTTTGTTGTATCGTTCCTTCGTCACTGGGGGGATACTCATGTAGTATTTCTCTAATTTCTCTAATAATTAAATTTTTCTAATACATTTATTTTCATGCGCGTGTATCTTACAATCTCCAGTATCTTACAAGCTCCATGGATGAAGGAAACGATATTTTTAAAAGTTAAGAATTTATACGAGTTGCATGGCAACAAACGATATCTGATGCTGATATTTATTATTCTTCATGTTCTATTTGTTCGTCTTGTGAGTGTTTTATTAAATGTTGTGGTGTGACTCAAAATGGCTTATTTATTCAACATAAATGCGCAGACAAGCGCCAAAAGGTACTTAGAATGCGACATTTACGATCAACCATTATATTGGCATTCAATGTTATAGTTTGACGATAGATTTTTGGTCGACGGGATAACTCGGTAGTACCAAATACTGTACTGCAATTTAACTTCAATTTAACTTAATCTTGTCTATTCTACTATTTTAAGATTTTTAACTTCTAAACATCGCACATTTTAAATTTTTATACCGTCGTATTGGGGAAAAAAATTACTTTTAAATGCAATTTGTTTGAAAACTGCATCTCAATTTATTTTTGAAATATTAATTTTTTTGTAGTTTTTAGAAACGATTTGTTTAATTTTGGCAACTCAAGTACTCCCTTTCTGTAGACAGTAGGGGAAAAATAGTTGGAAAATAGTAATTATGCCTTTTTGTTGTCTTTTTCCCTTAACAACTTTAAAAAATCTAACTAAAATACGTGCTATTTTGAAAAATATAAATGAATGATTTCTGATAAAATATGGAGCTATTATAAAGAAAATTTAATTTTAAGTACCTATATTAATATTACAAACAAATGAAGGCATATAAATCATGGGATAGCCGATTTTTTTTTTTTTTTTTTTTTTTTTTTTTTTTTTTTTGTAGAGTTTCTTGAATGACGACATCTCTTTTTTTGGATTTGTGTATGATTCAACGATTGTGACGTCCTATGCGTACTTTACTGTAGAAGTTGTTTAAGACAGGGTCGTAAATGAAGAATTCTTCAGGGGATGCGGATGACGTCATTCTGTACAAAATAAAGCGTGTGTTTTAAGTCTTAAAACTGAAATATGTTTTGTACTATCTATATTTATATATTTTGTTTTTCATCGGGGGTGGCATTAAATTCTGAGAAAACAGACTTCCCGTTTTCTAGTTTTTCTCAATCTTTGTGCAGTTTCGGCCTCAAAAAGTGAGATTTGTTGCAAAAAGATATAAATAGTTATGAAAACAAACCTGATGAACTTTGATGATTATTTTTACAAGTAAATATGGCACAGATGTCATATACGCACTGAGGTACCTAATTGGCGCCAAAGTGGCGTTACTTTGCCTGACATGGTAACCAGTGGCGGCTCGTGACTGTCATATTTTGGGGCACTAAATGCATGGTGGACAGTATTATTCTTTTCTTACATTATTTTTTGAAAGGCTAGGGGGGGGGGGGCTCCGCCCCCTTCTCGCTACGCTCACCAACCCCCGCGTAATCGCTTCTCGATTCCATTCGGTATCGCAAAACAATCCCTATTTTCTAGACCACCTTAGACGTAATTGTTTCGCGTTTCCATTCTGGGTCTCTTCGTGATCCCTTGTTTTCTATACATTCAATTTTTGGATTCCGACTTGGTAAAAACACGCTCCTCCCCAACTCCTGACAATTTATTTTCTTATCTCCACGAGCATAATCATTATAGCTTATAGAGTTTCATAATTATAAGAATTATTAAATATAAAATTATATATAAAGGGTTACGAATATTGTAAATAGTTAGTGTTTGTTCTTAAAAATAATGTAAATAGTTCATATAAGCTCTATTCATAAGCTAACATTAGTTTTTGTTGCATTGGAAAATCTCAATTTGTTGATTTTCTGCAAACAAGTAAACCCTATTGCATTTCAATGGGAGTCTACGGAAATTTGGCGAAATACTGGAAATAGCGCCAAGTTGGCGTCACTTTGGCCGGCTAATTTCGGTTGCTAAACTTGGCGATATAGCCCCCCCCCCCCCTTGGTAACTCTTCTTATAGCGTCAGAAAGCTTCTGACCAATCAGATGCGTTTCGTGGTATCTAAGCAGATTTTCAATGGTCCATTTCTAAATCGTTACTTTTTTTTATATATAGAAGGAAATCGTTACCTGGTATAATGGTCGAATATTCCGCCAACAAATCTGGCAAAGATTTCTTTTAAAGCAGTTGTGGTAAGAGAAGAATAAATTTGCAGCAATGGATTTAATGCCCCCAAAATGCCAGTCACGAGCCACCATTGATGTAACCATATATAACGTTATTATAAATTGTTTTGTTCTATAATTATATCATTTATTGATTGTTATTTCCTTTTAAAAATAATAGAAAATGTTTTGTTTATCACTTTATTTTGTTTTCATACTGAAATAAAAAATAACGTGCTATTATAAGCACGCTATATGTAACTAATATTCGAAAACGACGTTTTCGCCAAATTAGCAAAAAAAATCACGCCAAACCCGGTGCGTATGTGGTATCTGTGCCATAATTATAAACATTTTATTTATATATATATTATCATTGCTTTTTATATACAATTTACTCTTGTTTGTATATAAAAATAGCTAAGTGGCTTGTTAACACAAAATAAATTGTATAAATCTTTAAAAAATTGCTTGAGTATATGAAAAAATGAATAAGTTGCACAAAAATAAGCATAAAAAGCTTACTTGTCTCGCCAAACCCATTTTCTCTACCTCGCCAAGGAACTTATACAGGAAAAGTATCAATTTCATTTTTAAAGACTAAAAAGAAATTAATATAAATGGAAATTGTTTTTTTGAAAATCATGCTTTCATTAAAATTCACAAAAATTTAGAAAATATGGGAACGTCCACGGCAGAAAAAAAATTTTGCTGAAATTTTTTTCTAAACGGAAATATAAGTGTGATACATCAATTTAAATCTAAAGAGTTGAAGTATATGAATTTGTAAGTTTTAATTTCATAAGAGCAAGTGTTTACTGAAAATGAGCTGGATACTAACAGTATAAAACTACATTTACATTTGAGCTTAAAATACAACTTATGAAATGTATGATTTTTTTACTTTTTAGAATTCAATAAAATTACTATGCGTTCAAATCAACAAACTACACTGCTCAAAACAATTAAAGCATATTTGAAGTTTTATATAAAATAAAGACATAAACGAAATTTTTTTTGCCGAAAATAGAAGAAGAGAATCACAAATGCAAATTTTTCTGGTTTTCAAACTGTGGAGTATGCAAATTTTGAGTTCGACGTCAAAAACGTCGCTTCAGTGGCAGCGAATGAAATTTGACTTTCAACTGGATAAAGGAGAAATGAAGACAAGGATGATCGGCATTCAGTGATTGCTTTGTTTCGATGAGTACGATGTCTCAGCGAAGTCATTTGACAGATTCAGAAGCTTTGAGAATTGTTGGTAGATTAGAAGGGGGCCAAACTCAAGCCGAAGTAGCGCAAGCCATTGGAGTGTCACAAAGTGTCATTTCCAGGATCTGGAACCGTTTTTTGGAGAGTGGATGTGCAGGCCGAAGACCAGGGCAAGGTCGTAGACGGGCAACAACGCCCAATGAAGATCGGTATTTAGCGTTAACAGCTCGGAGACACCGAACCATGAACGCTACTCTTCTCCAACAACACCTTCGCTCGGCTACAGGCACCACGATTTCAACTCAGACTGTCCGAAACTGGCTCCATGCTGTAGGTCTGTATGCTCGCCGACCGATGGTATGTGTTAGATTAACATCAAGGCATCGTCGCGACCGCAGGGAGTGGGCAACCGAGCATATCAACTGGAGGAGAAATGAATGGAGCAATATTCTGTTTTCTGACGAGTCCCGTTTTTCTGTGCATCCGGATAATAGGCGTATTTTCATCTGGAGGGACCGTGGCAGTAGGAATAATCCTGCGTTCGTGCACGAAAGTGTCAGATTTGGCGGTGGAGGAGTGTTGGTGTATGGTGGCATCTCCATTGACGGGCGCACTGACCTCTACATCATTCGAGATGGAGCTCTGACTGGTCGCCGATATAGGGATGAGATCCTCAGACCTATTGTAGTCCCTTACGATGCAGCAATCGGAGATAACTTCAATTTAATGGACTATAACTGCAGGCCACGTCGTGCAAACCTGGTGGAGGATTTCCTTTTCGAGGAAGGAATCGTTCGAATGGAATGGCCAGCGTGTTCTCCAGACATGAATACAATCGAGCACGTTTGGGACGCTCTAGGAAGACGAGTTTCTGGCCGCCAACAACCCCCACAAACTCTCGAAGAACTGGAAAGAGCTCTTCTGGAAGAGTGGGGCAGAATACCCCAACTCGTCATTAATAGCCTCATTGAGTCCATGCCTCAAAGGTGTTCAACGTTGCTGGCCGCCCGTGGGAACCATACCCCCTACTGAAAATGATTTTCTTTGAAGAAAACACCTTTTCTTATTCTTTTTTTCTCATATGCACAAATTGTGTTTTTTTCCTTTAGTACACAAATGCACAATAAAATGCATTTTTTTCTGCCAAACATGCGTAATTTATTCTCATATAACCTACTATGTCTGTCGACCATGTATCAATCAGCTAAACAGTTTACCAGATACAAAATCCACCTAAAACTGCAATATCCTTTAATTGTTTTGAGCAGTGTATTATCATATCTTAAAGACCTACATAGATAAAATCTTTTAGTTGGTTGGTTGGTTGGTGTTTAATGGCACAAGGTCCCATTTGGGACATGCTGCGCCAAGAAACAGGTCAGGAAAAAAATAATTAAAAATTAAAGTTTAAAACCTCTAGTATAAAGAATGTTGCACAACAAGATGATTGGAAAAATATAATGATAAAATGTATAAATAAAAACAGATGACAAAGTTAAAAACCTATACCTACTGTACTAAAAGCAGGTTAGAAAAAAAAGAAGTCGGATCTAAAGTTAAAAAAATTACATTAAAACTCCTGATAAAAACAGCAAGTGAAAAATTGAATTTAATGTAAAAGTAATGAGATAAAATGCAAATTTTAGAATGTATAAAAACTACACGATAACAAGATAAAAAAACAATAAAAAATAATTATCGTTAAAATATGTAAAAGGTATGAAGCAATGACCGTTCAAAAAACAGAGGGTAAAAATGTCAAAATAAAAAATAATTTAAACACACATTACAGAAAAAAGATTATTTTGTTAAGCAATGTCAAATCATGTAGGATCGTATGTTTCGAGAACAGTATCAGCATCATCCGAATTTAAATCATATGATTCAGAATCCATAGCCTCTTCCACATACCTTTGTAAATGTCTGGGATCCTTCATATTTGTAAGAGATGGGCTAAGAATGGATTTCTTGCCTTTCCTCTTTACAGTCTTCCACTGGGAGGAAACTTGAGTTGGAGCTTTCCTTTTCTGTTTCTGCACACAAGATTTTTGGTTTACTTTCTGATTTTGACTAGTATTAGGTTTTTGCAGATTACATACAGATGGAACAGGAGTTTGCTCAATATGACGATCGGGTGACTTTTTGGATTGACCAGCGGATTTTTGTGACTGACTAGTTTGGTATTCTATTATAACAGGATCTGAGGTTGGTAGCCAACGTTCTAATCTTGGGGTCGCATAGCATTTAGAACCACAACTGACATCACGGGTTTTTATCTTTGGAGTGCTGGGTGATATTGTTATAGCCGAATTACTTGGTGGAAAAGAGGATTCTGTCTGGGTGCTTATGTGCCTTACGGGCTTTGAGTGTTTCCTGAGTAAACTGGAGTAAGAAACTCCTACAGATGGAGTTCTAGACTCAACAACCTTGCGAGCTTCAAGGTAAGAAAGCTTTTGAGTGATTTTAACTGCGAGTATTTCTTTTTCTCGGATCCAGTTTGAACAAGAACGAGAGTATGCTGTATGGTCACCCTTACAGTTTACACAGCGTTCAGGAGTATTGCAAGATTTACTGTCGTGACCGACTTCTGCACAACGTACACAAGTAACTGAACCACGACAGTTGGTATTTGTATGGCCATAACGCTGGCATTTAAAGCAACGGAAGGGGTTGGGTATATAAGGCCTTACTGGACAGCTCAAATAAGCAGCTTTAATTCTGGTAGGTAAATTTGGGCTATTAAAAGTAAGAATAATGTGCTTTGTAGCAAGCACTTGACCATTTCGACGGAATGTGATACGACGTGCATCTATGATATTTTGATCTTTTAAGTTCTCTAGAAGCTCTTCTTTTGTAGAGAATAGAAATTCTGGTTCGGATATCACACCACGGGTTGTATTTAAAGTTTGATGTGCTTGGACAGAAACAGAAAAGGTGCCTATTGTTGTACAATTCAAGAGAAGTTGCGAGTGCTTGTCTGAAGAAACCTCCAACAACAAATCTCCAGACTGCATCTTTTTCAGGGAATAGCCATCTCCAAAAACTGACTGGAATGTTTTGCCAATAAGAAATGGTGAAGTTCTTTTAAATGAACTATCTGAAATACTGTCAGTACGTTTAATAATGAAGAAACGGGTGAATGAATCGTTCTGTACAGCTTGCTGCTCTCCACATGTGAGAGATATAGAAGGGAGTGAAGTTTTTCCATCCATATTAGAAAATATATGCAATTCAGACCCCGGCCGCACCACCCACTACCGAGTCCAACAAGGGGATGCACATCCGTGCACCAGTGCTAACCAGGGCCTATACGATCACAAGACACTCCTATGCCAGTCTCCACCCTTAACTAGATGGCTAGTAAGTGCCCGCTCACTTGATCCCTTAGCCAGTAACAAAAGTTAGCTGATCAGCCGGTTGATGCATACGGGACCAATATGCACCTCCCGTCTACCTGAAGCAGAGGCCAAAGCAGTGTGTTGGTTTCCCTCAACTGCCAGGATCCCCCTTTCCAGGGCCACGGGTCGCCACGCACGGCAAACACGTGGGTGGTTTACAATTCTCCATGAGTCGATATACAGGATGATATCGGCCCATACAGAATTGCCCTCACCTCCAAAGAGGAAACCACAATGAGAGTGAAACAGAGGGGAAAGAGAGACAAGAGAAATAAGAGGAAAAGGAAAAGAGAAAGATCGCTCAGGTGCCCGGGGTTGCGAAGCCCGTGAATACCTAAAGGAGGTATCCCCCTGGGGGTATAAAATCTTTTAGATAATGTCTTTAATATATTTTTGGCTGCATTTAAATGTTAATACTTAAATGTCACAAGAGTAACGGAAAACATACAAAAGTTTTAATTAAAAAAAAATGCTTAAAATTTTTACCCAAAACTTCTAATTCTCTGATTTTGAGGTATAAGACATATTTTACATTAAATATTTTGTTTATGCTATGCATGGAATAGTCTCTGGGGAGTTGTCATAAGAGTAACAAACGTCTGTGTCACAAGAGTAACGCATAATAATTTTGTCGATAGTTTGATATAAAACTGCGTTACAACCAAAACAAACAAAATGCATAAAGTTTTGTTATTTTTCCTCTGTTATTACAGCAGTTCTTGAAATAGTTTTAACTATAACTAAGGTTATTTTGTAAATTTTTATGAAGATAAATTATCTTTATTGGTGTTTATTTAATGGGTGGATTTATTTTTATTCATTTTTGGTATTACTTAAGATTATAAAATAATCATGACAAGTAATTAAAGAGATAATAAAACAACTCAACTCATGTAATTTTTGTGTGCTTTCTTTTGGTTTGAAGCGCATGGTCTTTGATTAGATATTTTACAGGCTTTGTAAAGCTTCGTTTACTAAATTCTGCTGTATAACCTACAGAGGTTCTTATAGTAACTCTTGTGTATAGGATACTGATAGTATATTTTAAAGGAAAGATTTTAATATTGCTTCTTATACACGACATTGTTTTAAAGAGCAGGGAAAATTCTGCTAAGCGCCAAAATTGTAGAGAAAAAATAAGAATGAAATTGAATATGTTGTTGTGAGAAAGAAACAAAACAAAATATATTACGATAAGGTGAAGAAAAGTCTTAGAACCAGCAATAGCTTCAACAAGAAAATGGAAATATTAAAAAAAGTAAAAAGTAGAGGACAAGCTAACCTCAGATTCTGTAACGGAAAAAAATCTAACTCCACAGCTTTGGAAAATTTTATGTCGATGAAGATTTAAGAAGAGGTCATTCTTCAGCTCAATCTACGTTAGTTAAGCGTGAAAAAGGTCACATAATTTCATCAATTCTAGGGGACATTTAATAAGAGAATACGTTTTTTGTTTAAAGAAGTTTTCCTAAATTGAAATATTGGAGATTCCTTTGCAGCTTTAAAGCCTAGTTTCATAAAACAATAGAAATGACTCATCAGAATATCTCCATTTGTTGTTGTCACGAAAACATTCAAGCAATTCTTAATGTAGCAACTGGTGTATTTCCTGCATTAAACATTTCTGTGATGGATTTGATGACTTTGTCTGCCGAGATACATGATAATTAGAATTTAGGAATTCAGAATGTCTAATTTGCGGAGATAACATCGAAAAATTATTTGAAACGGAAGTCCATAATACAGAAATTCTTATAAGTTATTGTAAACAGCAAAACGTTGATAGACGTTTTGCTATTGACAAAACGTTTATCAACATATTCTCAATACTGTTACTTTTTCAAAACGTTGATAAACGTTTTGAAAAAGTAACAGTTAAAGAAACCATTTCTGATTGTTTAAAAATTTTCGAAAGCAACTAAATCCATTTCTGTGACACACATTCATTGAAACTTGTACAAGGGATTATTTTCGTAATGCAAAAAAAAAAAAAAAAAAAAAAAAAAAAAAAAACCATTTCCAAAGAATAGTTATGCGTGCTAAAAAAGCAATTCTAAGATGTACTGCTTATTTTGTCAAAGAAATAAAACAATAAAGTTTCATTACTTTGTGAGCAAATACCAATAGCGAAGGAAATTCAAGAAATACAATTTGTTAAAACCATAAAAAATGACACTATCTACTACAAACCTTACACTAGCATGATTCGTACAAAGAATTTGTGTTTATTAAGTAAATCATGATACAGGAGAAGTTGCAAGTGATATTATTGATAATGAAGACATTGACGTATTCTGTTAAGTAGCAGAAACTGAGAGGTTGCTATGTGGTTATAGTGTTTGTTAATTTTAGAATTTTTACATTATTTTATCTTATTTTAAAACTAAACCGTCATTAAAAGTTGTTCTGTATGGAAAATGATTTTTTAAAACTTATTTTAATTATTTTGTTTAGTATTTAAACTGAATTTTTGCTAAAATTACATTATGAACAAAATGTCACAAGAGTAACACTTAGCATTTTGCAAAATCAAATGTAACTAATTCATGTGTTATCAGATGAGTTCAATGATTAATGCTTTTGAAAAAGATATAATTACTCTGCTATATTCTGTAAATTTTATTTCTATAGTCTCATATAATTCACAGAATTTCTGCGTCAAACTCAATTTTTGAAAATTGCAATTTGTTGTGGTCACAAGAGTAACAAAATTTTCATTTATTATCTAGCCAAGTAAAACGCTTTTTGTTACAAATTGTATATGGTTTATGAAAGTAGAGTACATGTATTTTTAAGAAGTTGCATCAAATTTATCTTAAATATATTTTATAATAAAAGAATTGAAAATATATATGGAATTTGGCTCTGGTGGTCACAAGAGTAACAGTGGCCGTTCCCATATATCCTTAAATGCACGGAGTTTAAATTTAATTCGGTGAGTTCAATTATGGAAGATTAATGGATTTAAATGGGAATTTTGCCAAATTAGCCAGCTATCTCCAAGTTGGCTTCATATATAGAAACTTTTTTGCCGCCAAATTTGGCGATATTTCGCCACGTTGGCCAAAGTTTGGCGATATCGTGGTAACCCTGTCATTAGTACTTTTCAACAAATAC
Organism: Maratus speciosus; assembly: GCA_963932465.1. Classification (NCBI taxonomy): domain Eukaryota; kingdom Metazoa; phylum Arthropoda; class Arachnida; order Araneae; family Salticidae; genus Maratus; species Maratus speciosus. The sequence continues at coordinate 149,977,625 of OZ010793.1, read as the reverse complement.
TCATTGTTGAAGCTAATGCTGATTTCTCTATAGAAAATCAAACGTAACCGTTAAGTATTTCATCCCCCCACCGTTGCCCCCTTAGGGATCGAATTTTATACAAGTAATATAAAAATTTTGTTTTTAAAGTCAATTCCTACTTAGGTCATCAAAGAAAAATTTAATATAATCCCTTAATCTAATATTAGTTTTTGTTGCATTAAAATATCTCAATCTGTTGATTTTTTATAAGCAAGTAGGTTTACAATGGAAGTTTATGGGAATTTGGCGAAATATTAGAGATATCGCCAAGTTGGCGTCACTTTTGGCGGCTCATTTTGGTAGCCAAATTTGGCGACAAACTTGGCGGTATTTGGTGACAGAACAGGGTCCTCCCTATGGTAAACTCCCTTATAGATATGAAAATGCATTAAATGCTTCAATAACCAATGGACGCCATTTTGTCTCCCATATAAAACTAGAATTAATTAATTAAAATTTAATTAATGAATTAATATTTTTAAAAACTATATTAACATTAATTGCCATCCAGTACAAGTTAAGAAAAATTTATTTCAACTTGATAGAATGAATAATAAGTATTTTATTAACGATTGAAAATTTGAACAAGATATATAAATAAGGAAATAAATATAGGGAGAGAGTGAACTAATAGTAGGAATTGAAAAATCAATGTCCAATTCATATATTGCCTCAGGAATACATATATATTCCAAATTTCAAAACTCTGTGCCAACAGGAAGTGGGTGAAAAATGAATCACAAGATTTGAGTGCCACATACAAATATAATTGTAAGTTAAAAGAAAGCATGTAAAAAAAAAAAAAAAAAAATAAGAAATGATGCTATAAAGCAAAATATTTTATTAAACATCATGTAATTGTTTCTAATTTTCATACGCGAATTATGAAATATGCTTTTGGCGATTAAAAAATGCTACTGAGAGGTTATCGCAAAATCTCAAATCAAAGTTTTTATGCCTTTTTTCTTTTAAATGGAAAAACAAACAGATTTCTTTTCCTGTTCGATTAAATTTAAATATGGTTTATGACACTTCAATATTACTGCGTGCGGGTTTTTTTTTTTTTTTTTTTTTTTTTTTTCCATGTGTTCAAATCAGTTGTCTACGAAAACAACCACCGGTGAAAGTGATGCACACCAAATTTCTGTGACGTATGCAGATAAATTGTGCTATTTTATCAGTTTTTTTAATATAATTTTTAAACGGTTTGGAACTTATTTTTCATAGTAGGTGCATTCAGTAGGCGACTCTCATTGGTACCTTCTGGTGCAATCAGAAACTCCGACAAATATTTTTTGAGTTATGCTTGACGAAAGGTTTTTAATAGGCTTTTTTTTTAGTTGGGCATAGCTTTAATATCCGTCTGTAGCTGTAATATTGCGCTGAATATTAGCCTTCACTTCGCTCAGACAATAAAAGAATCGCCAACGGTATAAAGAGAATTGAAAAATCCCCCTCGTCACCCCCCCCCCCCCCAACGCCAAGAAAGCTGAAAAGATGCAAAGGCAAAGGAAATCCTTTTAAAAATATTTTTATAGTGTAACCAATAATGCTTTTGGAACAAGATAAAGTAATGTATCTATAAGGGAACGTCCACGGCAGAAGAAAATTTTTGCTGAAAAATTAGTTTAAACGAAAATATAAGCGTGATACATCAATTTAAAGCTAAAGAGTTGCAGTATATGAATTTGTAAGTTTTAATTTCATACGAATAAGTCTACATCGAAACTGGGCTGAAAACTGACAGTATTAAAATTCATTTACAGTTGAGCATAAAAAACAACTTATTGAGTTGTACAGTTTTTTTTATTTCTGTTCATTAAATTAAATTATTATGGATTGAAAATAACAAGATAATACTATATCTGTTAGATCTACATAGTTAAAAGGTTTCATCTAAGGTATTAAATGCAATTTTAACTTTATTTATTAGTTGATAATTAAATGTCACAAGAGTAACAGAAAACATCTTAAAGTTTTAATTTTATAAAAATTATACTTAAAATTTTTACCCAAAACTCCTAACTCTCTGATTTCGAGGTATAAGAAAGATTTTCCATTAAATATTTTGTTTATGCTATGCGTGGAATAGGCTCTGGGGTGTTGTCACAAGAACAAACGTCTGTGTCACAAGAGTAACACATAATACTTTTGTCCATAGTTTGAGATAAAACTGCATTACAACAAAAACAAGCAGAATGCTTAAAGCTTATTTGTTTTCTAAGTTATTAGAAAAGTTCTTGAAATAGTTTTAGCCATAATTAAGGTTATTTTGTAAATTTTAAGAAAGATAAATTATCTTTATTAGTGTTTTTTTTAATAGATGTATTTATTTTTATTCATTTTTTGTTAATACTTGATTATAAACTAATAATGACAAGTAATTAAAGATAGGTTAAAACAACTCGGCTCATGTCATTTTTGTGTCTTTTCTTTTAGTTTGAAGCACATGGTCTTTGATCAGATATTTTATAGTTTTTGTAAAGCTTCGTTTACTAAATTCTGCTGTATGACCTACAGAGATTCTTATAGTAACTCTTATGTAAAGGATTCTGATAGTATATTTTAAAGGAGAGATTTTAATATTGCTTCTTATGTATGACATTGTTTTAAAGAGCAAGGAAAATTCTGCTCAACGCCGAAAATTGTAGAAAAAAGATAAGAATGAAATTGAATATGTTCATGTGAGAAAGAAACAAAAAAAAAATGTATTATGATAAAATGAAGAAAAGTCTTAGAGTCGGCAAAAGTTTTAGCAAGAGAATGAAAATATTAAGTAAAGGAAAAAGTAGAGAACTAGCTAACCTCAGATTCTGTAACGAAAAAAAAAATCCAACCCCACAGCTTTGGGAAATTTTAATGCTTTCCAAAATTGAAAAATTGGAAATTCTTTTGCACCTTTAAAGCCTAGTTTCATAAAAGAATAGAAAATTATACATCAGAATATCTGCATTTGTGGTTGTCACGAAAACATTCAAGCAATACGCAATGCAGTACTGGTGTAATTTCTACATTAAACATTCCTTTGAAAAATGTAATGACTTTGTCTGCTGAGATACATCATAATTAGAATGTATGAATTCAGAAAATCTAATTTGTTACGATAACATCAAAGAATTATTTGAAAAGTAAGTCCATAATACAGAACTTCTTATAAGTTATCGTAAATAGCAAAACGATGATAAACGTTTCGCTATTGTCAAACCGTTTATCAATATTTTGTCAAAACTGTTACTTTCTCAAAACATTGATAAACGTTTTGAAAACGTAACAGTTGAAGAAACCATTTCTGATTTTTTACAAAATTTTCGAAAACAACCAAATCCATTTCTGTGGCACACATTCCTTTAAACTTGTACACGGGCTTATTTTGATAATTCCAAAAGAATAACCATTTCTCAAAGAATCATTATGCTAGAGGATTTTCTGAAAACTGTACATTTTTATGCCAAGACGAAATTTTGATACGAAATACTGCATACTGGTCAAATGCACAAGCGACTCTATTTCGAGCCATTATTTAGTATGATCCCAAAATAGTCAAATCTTATGCTATTATTTCAGACAATGTAACTCATAATCAATTTTCTGTAAATGCTCTCGTATGTAAAATTTCAACATAGCATGTTTAAGGGAATGCAATTTCCTAAAGTGTATCTGTTTTGCTTTTTTATATGATGGTTGTGTTGTCCAATTTAAATAAAAATTTAACTATGCAAATATGCCTGCAATGATTCAGACTTCTTTCGCAATCAACTTAATTGGGCATATTTTTTTTCCAAAACCTCTTGGTATACATGCTGTAGATTTATTTAGTGCCGTTGTATGATAATATATGTGGAATGAAGTGCGTTCTAAAAAAGCAATTTTAAGGAATACTGCTTATTTTGTCAAAAATGTTCGTGGAAATAAAAGCAAGCATACTCCATATATCAGATGAAGAAATAAAACAATGTTTCATTACTTTGCGAAAAAACACTAACTGCGTAGGGCATTCAACAAATACAATTTGTTAAAAACATGAAAAATGACACTATCTACTACAAATCATAAACTAACATCATTCGTACAAAGAATTTTTGTTTCATTAATAGTCCAGGCAATAGAGACCGTATAGGGACTCTACCTAGCAAAATTAATGGTAGTGCTGGAAATCGGCTTTCTAGATGTTTTTTGGGTCGCTGAATCCGAATTTGTAACTTCCCACCAAAATTTCCCCCAGCAACCCCCCAAATTTTGGTAAAAAGACCCCCCAAAAAGGTTTTTATTAAAAACATCCATTTTTTATTGTTTTAGGGGAAAAGTATCTAGAAATTCAGAAAGTAGACAAAATTTGCAACAAATTAGATATATGACATTATGACTTAGGATGAAGGGGAAGGGAGGATCTGCCTCGGAACATGCGCCGCAGTGCTGCGTGGACTAAGTTGCGCAATTCCACTTAACCACTCACACGTTTACATTAGCCCTCCCATCTTCCCTCCGAACTTTCTCTATAAGGTTTACTTTAAGTTTTTTGGGTCGCTGAATTCGAATTTTTAACTTACCCACAAAATTTTCCTCCACGAACCCCCCCCCCCCCCAAATAGTTGTTTTTAACTTAAATTTCTTATTGTTTTAGGGGAAAAGCATTACGAAATTCAGAAACTAGACAAAATTTGCAACAAATAGGATGTATGACATTATGACGTAGGATAAACGGGGAGAGAGGGGGCTGCCTCGGAACATTCCCCGCGCGCTTTTCTCAAAACCAAATTTTTTCAAAAAATCAATTTTTTGGAGGGTTGCCGGGTGAAATTTTGGTGGGAAGTTACAAATTCGGATTCAGCGACCCAAAAGACATCTAGAAAGACGATTTCCAGTATTACCATTAATTTTGCTAGGTAAAATTCCCTATTGCCTGGACTATAAGTAAATAATGATACAGGAGGAGTTGTAAGTGATATTATTGATAATGAAGACAATGATTTATTCCGTTAAGTTGCTATGTGGTTATACTGAGTGATTCTAAAATATGATGATTTAAAGATTCGTGGTTTTACTATTGAAGTGGTAAACAAAAATGATCAAATAAAGTGCTAAGAGCTATTTAAAGCACAAGGAATTCTCAAGTTTGAACCTCATGATCACAATATTTGGCAAAAAAGAATCAAATTGTGGCTGACATTAATACTCTCATATTCATAAATTCTCGAGGATTTTACAAACTCTAATTAATTTTAGAATTTTTTACATTTTTTATGTTATTTTAAAATGGAATTATCATGAAAAGTTTTTTTCTATGGAAAAGTAATTTTTAGGGTTTCGTTCATCTGACGAAACCCTATTCGTCTCACTCCTTTGTCTGTCTGTCTGTCTGTACGTCACAGAGCCCGTTCTCAGAAACTATACATGTTAGAGACTTGAAATTTTGGGTACTTATAGCTGAACACCTCACATCAAACAACAAATCATAATTTTTTTTAAAAAGTCGGTAATTAACCGAATTACGGGCTAATTAACTTCTAAAATTAAACAATCAACCTTTTGAACGCAGCTGAGAACGCACCTTCTAAAAATCAGCGGAGTTTCTCTTAAGGGTTGCCAGTAAAATCAGCGGAGGCACAGTAAAATCAGCAGATGCATGGTTACCACGGAGGAAATTAAGCAATAAATGAAGTGGACATTTAAAAAGCAAAATCGCATCTTAGTCCAGGCAATAGGGGATTTTACCTGGCAAAATTAATGGTAGTTCTGGAAATCGGCTTACTGTATGTTTTTTGGGTCGCTAAATCCGAATTTGTAACTTCCCTCCAAAATTTCCCCCGGCAACCCCCAAAATTTTGGTAAAATGCCCCCAAAAAGGTTTTTATTAAAAAAATCAATTTTTTTATTGTTTTAGGGGAAAAGTATCTAGAAATTCTGAAAGTAGACAAAATTTACAACCAATAAGATACTTGACATTATGACGTAGGATGCATGGGGAGGGGGGATCTGCTTCGGAACATGCGCTGCGGTGCTACGTGGACTAAGTTGGGCAATTATACTTAACCACTCACATCGTTTACATTCGCTCTCCCGTCTCCCCTCCGAACTTTCCCTATAAGGTTTACTTTAAGTTTTTTGGGTCGCTGAATCCGAAATTTTAACTTCCCCCTAAAATTCTCCCCCCCCCCCCTGCAACACCCCAATGTAGTTGTTTTTAAATTAATTTTTTTATTGTTTTAGGGGAAAAGTATTTAGAAATTCAGAAAGTAGACCAAATTTGCAACAAATAGGATATATGACATTATCACGTAAGATAAACGGGGA